>JAWWMP010000041.1:64923612-64935507 GCA_035047865.1 Dendrocincla tyrannina | reverse complement strand
GAAAAAGGGGAGAAGGTAATCCAAGTCCTCCTGAAGGCTGGTTTTGCCATAAAGGAAAGTAAGCTCAAGGGATCTGCGCAGGGAACTCAATTTTTAGGAGTAAAATGGCAAGATGGACATAATCAGATTCCCATGGATGTAGTCAACAAAACAGTCACTATGACCCCACCAACCAGCAAGCCAAAAACACAGGCTTTCCTAGGCACTGTGGTTTTTGGAGGATGAATATTCCAGATTACAGTCAGACTGTAAACCCTCTCTATCGTGACCCAGAAGAAGAATGATTTTAAGTGGAGTCCTGAAAAACAACAGGCTTCTGAACAAATTAGGCAGGAGCTCGTTCATGCAGTAGACCTTAGGCCAGTCAGGAGAGGACAGGATGTGAAAAATGTGCTCTACACTGCAGCCAGGGAGAACAGTCCTTCCTGATGTCTCTGCAAAAAGTACCCAGGGAGACTTGAGGATGACCCCTGGGATTCTGGAGCTGGGGATAAGAAGGATCAGAGGCCAGTTACACACTGATTGAAAAAATTATTCTGGTAGCTTATGAAGGGGCTAGAGCTCCTTCAGAAGTGACAGGCTCTGAAGCACAGCTCCTCCTGGCACTCCAACTGCCAGTGCCAGGCTGGATGTTTAAAGGAAAAGTCGCTTCCACAAATCACGCCACTGATGCTACATGGAGTAAGTGGATTGCACTGATCACACAATGGGCTCAAACAGGAAACCCAAACTGCCCAGGGATCATCACAAATTGGCCTAAAGGTGAGAATTTTGGATTATCATCATCAGAAGAGGAGAAGGTAAAAGCGCTGAGGAGGCCCCACCATATAATCAGCTATCAGAAAACGAAAAGCAATATGCTCTTTTCACTGACAGTTCCTGCTGTATTGTAGAGAAAATGGAAAACTGTCATATGGAGTCCTACACAGCAAGTTGCAGAAGCTATTGAGGGACAAGGTGGATCAAGTCAGGTTGCAGAGCTAAAAGCCATCCAGCTGCCTTTAAATATTGCTGAACAAGAGAAATGGCCAACACTCTACCTTTACACTGACTCATGGATGGTAGCAAATGCTCTGTGGAGGTGGCTAGACCTATGGCAAAAGACCAGTTGTCAGTGAACCCATGTGGGCTGCTGAATTGTGGCAAAACACCACTGCCCAGGTAGAGAAGTTTATTGTAAAACTACATCATGTAGATGCACGTATTAGGCTACTGAAGAACATCTCAACTGGTGGATTGGGCTGACACGATTAACGTATCTCAGGTGGATTGGGACTGGCAACACAAAGGTGGTTTGGTGAGTCCATGACACCTCAGGTCATCAGGGAAGAGATGCAACATAGAGATGGGCTCACAATCAAGGAGTGGATCTGACCATGGACACTGTCTCCCAGGTTATCCACAACTGCGAAACGTGCTGCAATCAAGCAGGGCCAAGCAGGAGAAGCCCCTGTGATATGGGGGACGATAGTCAAAATGTAAATATGGGGAGGCCTGGCAGATTAACTACATCACACTCCCCCAAACCTGCCAATGCAGGCGCTATGTGCTGACAATGGTGGAAAGTACCACTGAATGTCTGGAGACACCCTGTGCCTCACACCACTGCCCAGAGCATCATCCTGTGCCTTGAAAAGCAAGTCCTGTGGCAACAGGGCACCCCAGAAAAAATTTAATCAGACAGTGGGACTCCAAAAACAGCCTCACAGACACCTGAGTCAGAGATTGAGTGGTTATGTCACATTCCCTATCACACACCAGCCTCTGGGAAAATTGAACAGTACAATGGACTGTTAAAAACCACACTGAAAGCAATGGGCAGTGGGACCTTCAAACACTGGGATCTACATTTAGCAAAGGCCACCTGGTTAGTTAACACCAGAGGCTCTGCCAGTTGAGCTGGCCCTGCTCAATCAAAACCACAGAAGGCTCCTTGTGGTGCATATGAGGAATGTGTTAGAGAAGACAGTTTGGATTAGGCCTGCCTCAAGCAAAGGTAAACCCATCCATGGGATTGTTTTTGCACAAAGAACCTGGGTGCACTCCATGGGTAATGCAGAGGCATGAGGAAACATGATGTGTACCTCAGGGAGACTTCATTTTTGGGTAAGAGCAGTCTGTAAAGTCGAACTGTACAATAATGGTTGCTGAATGACACTGCCACTGTATGCTATAACTACCACGGCCAATGAGGATGGACTGCTTCAGATACACAGCTTCTGATGCAGCTGGCAACTAGCTGACAGCACACCAGCCCTCCTGCCCTGAAGACACTTAGGGTGGGTAGAACCCACAGTCATGGAGTAAATGAACTCAGCAGACAACTTGGAGGGATGGCCACTGACTATGGAAATGATACCTGTGCTTGTGCACATATATATAGATATATATATATACATATATAGTTGGAAGGTTGAGTAAATGTGGTGGAAGGAGCCCTTGGGTATTTTCTATTCCTGGGGGTTTCTATGTGAATCATTTCTTTCTTGTACCCTCCTTCATTCCTATTGCTGCTGCTACTATTGGTTTTCTTATAGAATTGCCTTTTGTGCCTCCAATTCTCCTTGCCATCCCACTGCAGGAGGAAGGGGGAGGTTTAAAGTGGGAGAGCGAGAGAACAGGTGCATGGTTTGGAGAGTCTTGGTGGAGGCACTGAACTGGGGAGTACCATTCCTAAATCACAGCAGGTGGGGATAAAAAAATCTGCTTTAGACTGAACTATTGCCTTGGATGGACGCCCCCACTTCATCGTATAGAGCCTTTTCATGCTCTTACTCACTGTACAAGCCATACTGACCATGTGTGCTGATCACTACCAGGGGTCATTGATTTTCAACACATTTTTGCCTCTCTGAAGTGCAGTTAGTAAGCAGCAATATCACACCTAAGGAAGAACATTAAGTTTTTCCTACATCTAATAGAACAAGCTAACAGAATTGAGATTCCCCAAACCTTCAAGGAATAGAATGGCCTCAAATATAGGAAAAGAGACACTGTATAGGTTCAGTCTAAAGGTCCACCCATCCCAGAATCTTCTGCCAAAGAATAAAATTTACACTTACAGAACACCACAATAAAGCAAATGCATACCCAAACCTTTCAAGAAGACTCTTCCTTCTGCAGCAATTTACACTTCAGCAATTTGTGGTTCAGAAGGTAATTCCACTTGCCAGGAAACTGCAGTGGAATTCCCTTCCACAAACTTACCCAGTCTGCCCAGTAACACATGGAAGCTTTTAACACCTACGAGCATTTCCACAACTTACCACATGATGTTTGAAGAACCATCTGCTTTCATTTGTTCTGCACACATCACCTCACATTAGGTACAAGGGCCAATTTCTTCTGTCAAAAAGGTGTGTGTGGAGGAAGTGTTGGTCACCTTACACATAATTTTATAGATCTCTGTCACATATGCCTAAATGAACACCTTCTGCAATTAAAAAAATCCCTACCCACATCCTCAAACAAAACTAAAATCCAAAACATCAAAGAAAAACTGTGTGAGAATTTCTTCTCTGTTGCTTTAAAGGTTTTAGTCAGACTGTTTGAAGATTGACTGTACATTGATAAGAGTTAACAAATGTTAAAGTTCTTATAAGAAGCAGCAGCAGTAAGGTCATAACTCCAATACTTGGAGACTCTTAGGAAAAAATAACAAGTAATTCTGAAACCTTAGGATGATGAATCTTCTCTGATACTCTGCGTAGATGTTACACGACAACCTGGAACAAACTCATTTTGCTGGCTTACATTGATTTAAGAACAATGAAATGGAAATTGTCCCAAAAGACTTTGTGCCAAATCAGATATCTTCTGTCCTGCCACAGACATTGTAATGTTGGCATAAACATTCTATGATGCGTTCTAGCCAGTTTGACAAAAACACAGCAGTGAGCTCACGCCTGATCTAGATGAACATTTCGACTACGAACTGATCCAGCACTGAATAGAATCATTATTAATGAAAAAGGAATCTCTGTTCTGGCAAGCACGACAGTGAATAATGTCTAACTTTCCTTTTGCAAACTACATTCAAGTCCAAGACAGTATCAGAGCTGAAGTGCTCAATATGTTATAAATAAATCTGTAAGCACAGCTAAGACTATTTTTCCCCTCTTTTCTCAGAGCTGGTGTAATGCTAGGTGAATTACAGACTACAAATCTTGCTTTCAGGACAAAGAAATCTCGGCTTCCTGAGGCTTTTCCAAGGACTTCTTCAAAGCAACTCACCTGGCAGGACTGGAGTTACACTGGCTCTGAAGAAGCATAAACAGTTATGTGACCTTCCAGCACATGACTACGACTTCACTTTGAGTGACTTGCAGTTATAAACAAGTAAAAACAATTTTGTCAGGCTAGAAAAATTAGGCTGTGCCTAATTTGGTAAGTGCGAAAAATTATTTGCAATAGTAAGGAATCAATAAGGAAAGCTATAATTCATCAAAAGAAAGGCAAATCTACTAGGATATAGCCACAGCAGATGGTGCTACTATGCGCCAAGCAGTAGCCAAGTCTTCTGCTTCCAAGAGAAGCTTTTGACAGTAAACTGATGAAACACTAAACAACACTATTTTCTCAAAGATGGACAGATAATAAATGTCAGATTTGTTCCAACAAAATAAACGAAATAAATGCAGTGTTTTCATCATGAGAGAGAAGAAAAAGTGTGGGTTTTTTTAACTGGGAGTTTTAACAGGACATGGCAGAAAGAAAGGAAAATCTAACCCCTTGCTGGAACTAACACCAGCATTCAGCCAGGGCCAAACCAGTACAGAAAATAAGGGAGAAGCAAAGTGTAGAGGATTTTGATAAATATGTGAAAAGAGATTTCTTTCTTTAAAATATGTTTTACATCTAAGCTAAGAAGTGCAAAGAACGAAAGATGATTTTTTTTTAACCTACAAACATTAATCCCAGTAAAAAGCTTTTTTCCCTGACGACCCTAAGAATTGACTTAATTAACAAACACTTCTCATACCTTCTTACAAAGAGAGCTCTACGATACCAATATAGTTTCTACTTTATACATGTAAAAATGAGGGAAGAATACCAAGTAATTTGTCCAAAGACAAGAAAAAATGGAGTTGTTTCATAAAGCACAACTCAACAACTATCCCACTGCCCTTTCGAGTTATATCAGAATACAAACACCTAGAAAAGTAGAGTAACTACATTCTATAACTTCATGGAATCTGAAATGCAAGTACAATTACAAACCTCTATTTTGTCTGTTTTGGCATCACCCCAGTACATTTTGCTTTCTGCATAATCCAATGCCAGTCCATTTGGCCAGCCAAGCGACGTATTCACCAGCACAATTCTATCTGAGCCATCTAATGCCGCCCTTTCAATCTTTGGGATTTCTCCCCAGTCAGTCCAGTACATGTACCTGCAAAGGAAACAAAATCTTATAAACTCTCACTGATCCAAACTTTCAATACTCATATAGCTTCTTCTGGACTACTCTTCCTCAAAACCACAAAGAAATGTAATCTTCTGCATGCCAGAACAAATGTATTTCCTTTTCTAGGTAAGGATGCCCAAACCATTCAGAAAGAATTGGCATGTACACATAATGTTTAAACAAAACTCCTATATCTGTCTCTTCAGTAAGACAACATAACCAGTACTATTATCTACAATAAACAATCAGTTCCACACAGTCTCAAAAATATTTTTAAAAAGAATAAAACATAAAGACACACAAGATGACTCCCAGGCAGTTAAAATAGAGCAGCAGTCCTTGTACCTCAGAACCTTAACTTTCAAGGAATCTCAGTATTTTCATTTTGAAGGCTCAGAAGTTTATCACTGCATCCCAATGCCTAAATAAAAGCCAGAGGTATCTTCTTTGCATGACTAATATTTTAAGAACGCTCACAAAGAGCTCCTCACCCAGCCATGGGATCCAGCACAATAGCTCTGGGTTCTTCCAGGTCTTCTGATATCAAGATTTTTCTCATGGTCCCATTAAGTCTTGTAACTTCAATACGATCTGTGCCAGTGTCCGTCCAGTACAGATTTCGGGCAACCCAGTCCACAGCAATGCCATCCGGATGTGCAATCTGTGCTGTAACAACAAACTGACTCCCTGACCCGTCGATAAATGAGCGGCGGATGGCCCTAACTTCATCATCAGTCCAGTAGATGTATCCTTCCAGAGGATCGAAGTCAATGGCAATGGCATGACGGATGTCCTCAAGTGGCAAAACAATGTCCGTAAAATCTGGGGTGTCCAAGGAAATTCGCCTCAGATCTGTCCGGCGGGCTAGAAGCAGCAGTGCAGTGGCACCTGCATAAACAAGACAAACACAACCATCTTACAAACACTGTGCAGTAAGCCTGTAAATAGCAAACCTGATTCTGTGTCACTTGGAACAAGCTAGACTAGCTACCTTGATTTCATAGGACCTAACCGAACTGCTGGGCACCAGCAGAGAATTCCAGTCAAAGGCTTCAAATGTGAGGTTATTCTTCTGCAGAACAAGTCAGATGTGTTTATAGAGAAAATTCAGTGGTCATTTCCTTGTCCAGAATACATCACAGTGGACATGTTTTCCATCCACATCATTCCCTCCAAAGGTACTGAGATAGATATGCAGCGACGATGTTGCTATTTTATGCAAATCAACAGATGGCCTACAACCTCCTAAATGAAAAATCAATTATATCAATTATAATATTTACTTATTGTTTGCTGTTGTTGGTTAAGATACAGTCATGACAAACAAGCTGTACATTTCAACAATACCTTAGAAGTGGAAGAAACGTAACACAGAACATCACAAGTAAATCTTTTTTGAGAAATTCTCATCAGAGCAATCAGATTTGGGAACAGACAATTGTCTAATGACCATGCAGAGCAGGAGGGCTGTCAGCTTCTTCCGTATTTGTTGAGAACAAGCTTATTGAAGACATTAAGATAAATAACAATGTCTTAGAAAGTAATTTTGAGCTGAAGCACACAAAAGCCTTGCTGGGTTTTGAGTCAAAAGTCAGAATCACAATAAATAGCCAAGATCAGCTTGCACTGCAGAAGATGTTTTCACACAGGGAACACAGCATGGTTAATGGTACTATCAATGACAGTTGCACTCACTGTCTAATCTAATTAATTTTCATTTCATTTTCTATTCTGTCACTAGATTTCAATGTAATGAAGGATAAACAACCACCACATCCCCTTCCTGTTAAAGTGGCTTATCAGTATGGAGTCTTAAGGAGATAAAAGCAGCTCAGGCCTCAGGGAAGCCTGAGCTAAGGTGAAAAATGCATGCATAATTGCAAGGAAAGTGTGGTGCAATGGCTCTCTTCAAAGGGAGGAAAGGGTTTGGTGGGGACTGATGGGGGGTGAGGTGGGGAAGGGGAAGGTTTAGGAAAGTAAAAGAACTTGCAGTGAAAAGGAGTAACCAGCAAGCCACCTTCTGTCCATGTCTCAATCTTCATCTTAAAGAGGTATAAATACAGGCTAGAAAACTGAAAGAGCAATACCTAAAGTAAGTAGGTTGGTGATGAAAGAAGAATTTTGGTGTCTGATGCCAAATTTATTTTTAAAAAAGACAACAATTGATGTTGCTGTTAGTTGAAACCTCACTGCATGCCAAACTTTGGATAGATACCAAAGTAGCCATTGCTTCATCTGCAGCAAGTTTAATGTGTTAAAAACATCTAAGACACTTTCACAGTGCTGCAGGAAACAGCACCTTTCAACAACTGAAGTTGAGAATATTATTACAAATGTTTCTGATTGGTAGTCCAGCATGGATTAAGACCAGCTTTGGGATCCTCTGCTCTAAAACTCCCTGTGTTCAGAAATATATGTACACATTACACAACTGTTCTTCTAGTGAATAACTCTAATGCACTAGTTAATCAGGAAGGGGGAACCTGCAATTACATGCCCATGTATCTTCCAAAATACCGTAAAGCATGTGACACAGAAAATGAAAAACAGGCATGTTAGTAAGGGGTTTTTTTTATAATTACAGAAGCAACTAATCTTGACATAGCATTTTATACATACATCGGTATGTGTTGCTACTAAGTATAACAATTCAGCATCAAGATTCAAGCATACAGATGCATTATGGTCATATAAAGTATTAGTACATAACTAACACCAACAATTTAGGTTCAAGTAAGGAAGAAACCCCTGGTACTTTTTCTTACCAACTTCATGGTCATTTATCCAAGTTACCTTTTAAACAAAACAATGACAATCATATTAAAATCCCCAAGCAATAATACCCTTTTTGCATTATCAAGTAAAACTAGGGTTGAGCAAATGCACTAATCTCAGAGTTTGAAACAGTTAAAAAGCCATATATAGTTTACCATATACTGAAAAAGTGTAAGGCATAATTTAAAAAATATTTGTGTGCTCTAGCTGAAGTTGACAATCATTTTAAAGAACCAATGTCAGGGCTCCAGAAAGACTCAGCTGAGTATAAACATGCTATTGCTGAAACTTGCCCTTAAAACTGACCAATTGACCTTTCCATTCTTCTCAAAGACAACCCATTACAACAGTTTCAGTATCCTGCTTTCAGACTACAACACTGTTGTTGAGTCAAATGTATTTAACCTTTAATTCAGCACTGGGAAACGACTGGCTTTCAGCGAACTCATGCTGCACTCTGGAACCCCAAGCTAAGAATTTCATGGTCTTTATCTGGGGGCTTGGCTAGCATTCCAATCCTTGGATCAAACACCACCCCTCACCCCTCCAATCAAGAAATAAAGTTTAAAGCTTACTTTAGAGCTATTACCCAACCATTTGCAAACGAACACCTCAGCTGCTCCCTGAGATCAACAATCCTTCTTTCCAGGAGAAAGAAACCTAAAAGCAGAGAAGCATCACACCTCAACACAGGTTGAGGGAAAGATCATTCTGAATACCTTCAGGCCTGTCCTTTACAAGAGCAAAAATAACAAATTCAAGAGCTGGGAGTATTTATGGACTGATCCCATTACCACCTTGATAGCAGTCAAGTCAAAAAAAACCACAACAGGTGTTCCCAAAACTGTGGCAAACACCAGCTGTACAAAGTTTACCTGGCTACGCACTGATCACCCATCATTCAGTCAGAAGACTGCTCAAGGTTGCCAAGACAAATCAATTCATTTTGTTCACTTCTATTCTGAAGACCAGTTATGATGCAAAAGTTAAGATGACAGCAGGAGCTCCAGACTTCTTGACTCTTGCCTCTCTAAGGAAAATCAAGCCTCTAATGATGAGCACAATGGAGAGAATATCATGAGTAAAAAATCATATTTCAAAAAAAGAATGAAAGGGCAGAAAAAGACAATGCAGGTTGCATGCTAGCATCTTTGTTTCTTTTTTCTCCAGTTTACCAGCACTTATCAAGAGAACTGGAATGAGCCACAAACATAAAACACCTCAAACCTCAACTGGCTTAGATGCTTCCAAAAGGTGCATGAAAGCTGCAACCAGAACTCTGACCTCAGCATAATATGCAGACATGAGGCAGCTTTCCCTCTAAACACCTCAAACCAAACATACAAGAATGAAGTGGCCTTGACAAACACAGGAGACTTGGAGCAGAGTTTACTGCCCGTGCTGCTGTCTTCTCTTTTAACTACTGGAAATCTCTACTGCACCCAACACAAGCATGCCTTGTTGCCTGTAGCACAAGGGCATCTCAAATACAGTGTTGTGTTTGAAGGCACAGACCACCAGGTATGCCAAGGTGTGTGCTCATAGCCTTCAAGCTACCATGCACAAAGATCCCATGCACACAACCTGCAGGCAGAGTAAGCAAGAATAAGGCTGTCCTGTATTTAAAGTCAGGTCCCTCTGTGTTGATTTCCCCCACAGTCTTACAACATCACAAATTTCCAAACCATTCAAATTGGAGACTAAGCTCAAGATTCTTTTTGGCAGTGCCTCAAGTCACAGGATATTCAAGATAGTTAGCAATTTTTTGAAAAGCAAGTCCCTTACTTGTCTAAATACAGACATAAAAGCTTTATTCCAGACACTTGGTTTTGAGAGCTTTAGCCTACTTTTATTAAGCACTTTGAAAGCTGGGATTACAAGCTCATGGATGGGGCATTACATTGGTCCTTGAGCTAATACTTTCCTCAAAAATTCACTACTAAAATTTTAAATAATTAAAATCTATGTGCTAGCTGAAGTCAAGGGAAGAGAGAGAAAAGGGAAATAGAGCACACATGCAGATACATGCAATGGCATAGCTTTAAGTCCAATACCCTTCTAACCTTTAGAATTAATTACATTTTCTCATTGATACATTTTCTCAGTCATCTCTAAGTTACTGAACTTTAAAACCATCAGTGGTTGCTGAGGTTGCTAAGCTACATAGACACATGCTCAGGAATTCATACATAAGAAGTGCTAGACCCCAGGCATGTATAATGCATTCTCTGTATCTGAGAAATCAAGATTATTTATACATCCCAAATAGAATTACTTCACATTTGGACCAAAACATGTAATTCCCAAATGTCTTTCCCCAGTTGTAGTCACTATTGTGAGAGAGTTTGTAATACAACAATACAAACAAGTTTTTTTCATCTAGACAAGCTCAATCTCAGAGCTACAAAGGCAAAAGAACATGCATTTGAAGTTAATAATTTTCTTTTCCTTTAAAAGAAATGAAAGAATGAGGGTGTGAAATTAACATCTTGATCTGTGCAGTCAAACTGGGATTCTGGCTATTCCTGACAGAGCAAATTACCCCCTGGGCAGCCCTAAACTGCAAAATGAAATGCAAAATTCTGGTTACTGCCTCCAGGCCGACGAGCAAAATAGGATGTGAGCATCCTTTGTAAAAATACTCTTTTCCTGGAAGAGAACTGATTGGCCAAAGCAAGGCTGAAATCAAAGTCCAGAAGCAGTGCTTTTTCTTCATGAGGAAACTTGCACCTCCTTGCTCAGCTGGAGTCACCACTGGTTTTCTCAGTACAAAACACATATTAGTACTGGCAGTTGCAAATGTGGGACACAAGTAAAACTTCTTACAGGCAAAGACAGAACTGAAGCACATGGATGGAGAGATCCTGAAGCACTAAAAAGAATCGAACTCCAATGACAGACTCATTTTTGTAAGAAAATTTAGGTTTGATTTACATCTATCAAAAGATCATTTAAATGTAGCATTGCCAAACTTGGAACAAAAAGATTTCCTATAAACCAAGATTATTCAAAAACACTAGGTTGTCATGGAAGCTGCTCAGGGAGGGTCAGCCAGCCCCACCTTTGGCTGTCGGGATCATCTGTCAATGCCAAAGCACTGCAAACACCACAAACACACACTCAAAATTCACCCACCAAAAAAAATATTTCCAGTCCAGGCCAGTACTCTCAAAAGCACAGCATGAAATAAAGTTTTCTCCTCAAAAGCGCTCATTTCATCATGAAACAATTCAGTTTAGGAACTAGTCTGATTTTAGTCTACTGCTAGAAGACAAAACCATCTTAAAGAAGAGAAACTCAGCCTCATTTTTCACCTTTCGTCACTCCTGAGTCACCATTCCTCCTTCCTTCCCCCACAGTCATGTACACATTCTAATTGCAAACAGAGAATAGAGATTTAAGCACTCAGTGTTTCAGCATTTCAGCATGTAATAAACTGAGAAGGCCAATATGCAGTTAACAATATTTATTAGTGAGCAAAGGCAGCACTGGGCAGCTGGGGTCTCCTGCCCCACCAAAAGACCGCAACTAACTGAGCCCAGTCTGGGGCTTTTATACAGTTCTTCTCCTGGGTTTCGCCACTGGTCGTGATGCCTCTGCGCCCGCGTCCGCCTGTTGCTAGGTGGTCGTTCTTCACCTTCTGGTGGTCATTGGGCTGAAGGCTCGTCCTCTTCCTCAGATAACTGCCCCCTCTGCCCATGCGCTTTCCGCAA
>JAWWMP010000041.1:64857552-64917942 GCA_035047865.1 Dendrocincla tyrannina | reverse complement strand
TGGGCTGCAAAGGGGACAGCTCGCTTCACCACAGTCATCACCACGGTCACAGGGGAATCACAACTCTGAGTCCTTCCTGCTCTCCCTGGGGTCCCCCCACGAGAGAGATCCTCTGCTCTCTCATGGGTCATTCCATGGGGTACAGTCTCTCATGAAAAGCTGGTTGTACCTGCTAAGTGTGGGTTTCTCCCTCCATGGGTCTTGGCTGCAAATCTCTGCAGGACCTTCGCTCCCTCTTGGGGCCTCCCATGAGGTAACAGCCTCTTTCATGCATCCCCCTGCTCTGGCAGGGGGGTCTTTGTACTCCAATGGATCCCATGGGCTTCAAGGGGACAGCTCATAATCACCATGGTCATCACCACGTAGTCAGGGAATAATAGCTATAAGTCCTCTCCCTGATCCATGGGGTCCGTCCCCCTCCTTCTCTTCTCCTCCTGCACTGACCTTGATGTCTGCATTGTGATGTTGTTAATCCATGGCTGCCAATTTTCAACTGCACAACAACTTCTTAAATATGTTTTCGGGCAGGGGCGTAACTTAATGGTTCAAAAGCAGGAAGTTTTCCTCGGAGCTGGCCCTCATTGGCTCTGCTCTGTAGGATAGAGGGAAACTTCCACCAGCTTCCAACAGAAGCCACTCTTCCTTTTATCAAAAAAACCTCATCAGAGAAACCCATGACAGATATATATCTATATATTTACAGAGAAAACACCTCCACAGCACAGGCATCACTTTTGCAAATAAGTCTAACTGAAGTGGTTTACTAGACAACAAAAATACTTCTATTTTCCAAGTATTTTTTCTTTTAAAATATAACAGAAGAGTATATTAAAGCAAGAAACTAGAAGGTGTCTTCTGCCAATGACTCTGAGTACAAAGAGACTACAGGCATTACCACTCTTGCATCTCTTTAAAGTTTTTTTTTTCCTGCTTATGAGAAAAAGATATTCCCTTACTTGTCATTCTACTGTTCCAATTCTACACCAAACAAAGTTTTCTATTTCTTGATATTCTGCACTCGAAAGTAGGACATATTATCTTTTATTTCTTACCTGTCTGGAGTCAGGTACGTATTTGCCTCTAATTAAATGCACCCACTAAGCATCTCACCAAAGACTATTGTAATATAATTTGCAGCTGAAATCTACCAGTGAAACAGTGAAGCCAGAATGACACAACACACTCCTGTACCATAACAAATATAAAGGCATTCTAATTCTGTAAACAACTTTATCAACCCACCCTCAAACCCTAAATGTCTTCAGATTTAAATAATTTTAGTTCAGAGCAGGCTTGGAGAGTCTTTATGACAAATTTATGACTATTTTCATATGAAAAAGAAGCGAGGGAAGTCCAAAGCTCTTGCTATAACCAAACCTACACCAAAGACAGAATTCCCATGCACAGGAAAAGCCACATTACTATGAAGCATTCAATCTTACCTTAAAAACCAAGCAAACAAAACCCCCAAAACCAAAAACACCAACAACAGAGGAATTGTACATGTGATTAGTACCCACCAGTGCTAGTGGGAATAAATCTTTAAATACAATAGTTGCTGTTTGACATGCCTAACTTTCAGACAACCATCCATTCATATGACAATCTATCAAGCAAACTGTGACCCTTATTTAAACCAGCCCTTATTCAGAGAGGCTCAAGAGCCCCTCATATGACTGTACTGTCAGTCACAGCCTTGAAGTAGTTACTCCTCAACTTGTGTATTTTTCTCAGCAGATGTAAGGTTCTGACACATGAAGATGGCTTTGGGCCATCAGCGTGTATTTCTTGCATGTCATTAAGATGAGTATTAACAGTAATACGTACTCTGTGCTCTTTGTTTCCAGCAAGCCACTACAAGGTGCTAGTTCACTTTCAGTCAGCAAAGCCAGCGGGGCTTTTCCCCACTTTGAACATTCTCCACTCAGTAAGGCCACACTTACAGTCTTGCTGAACAGCAGCCACACGATGTGTGTCTGCACGGAAGCGGTGGCTTTGAGTTGTGCTCAGTAATTCTGCACAGCCGAATGAGAAGCAAGAGAAAAGGGCTGGAGAGTCCAGCAATTAAAAAACAGGAAAAAGAAGGCAGAGAGCAAGAAATGAGCTTCTGATGGCTGCTGTGAAGCAGCTATGCTTCAGCATGACCTACACGAGGAACTGCAGAGCTCTCGTTTTGGCGAGTGAGAAGGGGGGTCCCAACTTCTGCCTCGACTAAATATTTATTAAATACACCCAGGTGGATGAAGGGGGCCAGAACATCAGCTGTAGTAGTCTACTGCTGCACAGAGTTATTGGGAGCAGGTGCTTCCCACTTACAGTGTGTTTCACTAGCTCAGGGTTGGGAAGCAGACAAGTCTCCACATTTCTGGCTTCACTTACAAAGGCACTGATCTGGGTACCAGGTAAAGTGCTACAGGTGTAATTGGACTGAGGGGATCTGACAGCACTTCAGTGGCAACTACATTATCAGCCCAGGCTTGATTGGAACAAGTGATACAAGAGCAACAAGCAAATACTTTCCATTAACCAAATCCCTTCTATTCTGGCTGCATTACAGTTCTCTAATTTCAAGAACTGATCAGAACACCTGCAGAAAACCTGGAGTACTTTAAATGTTCTGGCCTGTATGTCTCTAAATCATTAACATTCCAACTTCAGGGTAGCAAAACTTCTTTTAGGTGATCCCTGGGTTGCCTGTGTTCAATCTCCAGGGTAGGGTGCCAGAATTTTCACATTTATGCTTCACTCCATTTCTCCAGTGTCACTGTGGGGCATCCCATACCTATTACCATCTCCTAGGCTATCAGAAAGAGGAAAAACAACCCTCTTCTGCTTTTAGTGCTCATCATGTTAAAGGAAGCATATAACAGGCCTTGCATAAAAAAATTATAATATTTTAAACAAAATCTTTCTCTCCATCTACAGATAGCTTAATGCTTTGAACATTTACAAAACTGCAAAAATTACACATCTTTGACTTGTGACAGCAGGAAATAATAGCCAGTGGCCAAAGCACTCAAACCATGAATCCCACACGGCATCTGATGCAGAAAGATTAAAGACTAAAAGGCAACCATAAAACACCACACCATGCCACAAGGAGGGCAGGGAGCTCTTGTTCCCTCAGAAGCTCACAAGATTTCCTCTTCTGCCAACCTAACAAAAACATTCACAAAGCAAACTCAAAAAACTAAGCTGGATTTTTGCCATGAATGCTTGTAAGACAAGCCTGCTTCTAATTACCTGAGAAAGTAAGCAGGAAACATGACTTCTGGGATATAATGCTCTCTTTTAAGACCCAAAGTGTTTTGTCTTTTGTCACTTCTTTAAGCCACCACTGCCATGTGCTTCCAGAAAGTATTTGTAACAAACAACAGGTCTAACATTTCAAATCCCACCTGCAATGAAAGTCTGAAAAAGTCAATCAGGAATCAAACCTTGATTGAGAAATGAAGTCATTCTGCGGGTCATTTTTCAGGCAAACATCATTATGACAGGCAGGGTGGGTGGAAGGCCCCTGGCATGAGGGGAGGATCTGAAGGAACTGAGGAGACGGTACACCAGTAGATCCACTAACTAGAGAGTGCTTCCTAATTGAAGCAGTTCTTCCTTTGCTTTCAGCACGGTTGCGTTCCTGAACTAATTTTGCATTTGTCATCCCAGTTTTAGAAGTATCAATAAGCTGCTCTGTTGAGCACCTGGGCTAATCACGTTGTACTACACATGTATTTTTAAATTCTAGAAGTATGCCTATGACATAGTGACTCTAGCTGCAGACGCAGTGTATGTGTATCACATGCAGTCAACTACAGATGTTTTGTCCACTTTACCAGCATTTTATTTCAGAAGCACCTTGGGGAAGAACCAAGAAATTCACCCTAGCTGTGTGCTCAAATAATCTTATTAAGTCTGTTTATGCAGGATTCTCCAGCAGTTTTAATTAGAGGATTGTTTGGCTTTTGCACTGGCCTCTAATGTGTTGGTAAGAAATTGAAACAGGCTTCTCACCACTAATCAGTTCCTCTTCAGTGCTTGAAGGTGTTAAGCAATTTTAACTCACAGAAATATATAAAAATATATAAACAGAAAACATTATTTTATATGTTCTACATAATGTCATGTACAGTTCCTATCATAAGCAAATAATGGAAAAAATACCTTTTAAATGCAGTGGGACAATATTTTTAGTGTTTCAACAAATCTAATCATCTGGCAGACAGACACGAGCTGATGCTTGAAAACAGAAACTAGAAAAATCAATGTTCACGTGCAAACTTAAGGCATTCAACTCCTTGCAAGAGCTTCTCAGCTAAAAGTATGTTTTCTTACAGTGGCCTCAAAAACCATCTCATTAGCACAAACACTTCCTGGGGGACCTTGTAAGTGCATTTCCCTTCAGCCAGTAATGTGTTAACTTATTAATTAGAACTGCAGCTGCAGGGTAAAGGAAAATGAAATTAATTCAAGAACTGCCTTAGCAGGCAAACCTATCTTGGGTACTGTACTCACAGGAGAGCTGTCTGCAATTCAGGTTTTTTTTAATTACTCCTACAAAAAGCAACTGTTCGCTCTGATAAGAGCAGGGCAAGAGCTGCAAAAATCAAAACCATCTCTTCTATGCATCAATCTTATTTTTTCATTATTGCATTCTGTCATGAAAAATGGTTAATTTATTTCCCTCATTAGCAAACCAAGGGCATTAGTTACCAACTTCTGTGCTCTTCCCCTTTATTCTAATGAGCCCATCACTGAAGCAACTAGGACTACTTAATCCCAGGGACACCAGGCAATGAATGATACATCATCCCTGTAAAATTTGCTGGAAATGCTTTCTCATGACATATTTAACTGAGTATTACTGCCAGCACAGTCCACATCTGTTATAGCTTCAGTATCTCGTTGGAATTCCTCCCAAAAGGCTTGGAGCCAACGCCTAAACTTCTGTGAGGATGGTTAACAAAAGGAACTAATGCATATTCATATCCCGATGTAATGACTCAGACCCTTTGGTTCTGGTCTCCCAGGCTGGGAGAGGGGGAGGGAAGTCAGCTCAGCGCAGGCTCAGCGTGTGGGTGGAAGGAGCTAGGACAGGAACACACACCGGTCCAGCATGACAGGAGAACCGGAACTGTGCCTCCCTCTCTCTAACTTGACAGTTCCACTGTGAGGGCCGCATGCACTGCAGGAACTGCCATGAGGAAGGGAACACGCCTGCTTTCTGCACTACGGAGATGGGATTTCTGCCGCTTCACCAGCTCGCCTGAGAGAGGGGCCAACCGGCCGAGGTGCGACCTCGCCACCTGCTGTAAATATAATTGCATCCTTTTAGGATAGCCGAGGGCACTGACTTTTGTTTCCTTTTCATTTAAAGGGTTTATTACAAACTATTTGGTTTGGTCCTTTCTGGACATATATATAGATATATTGTGGTTAAGAACTGTTATCTTTTTTCCTATATATTTTTCTAATTAAAGTTCTGTTTCTAAATTTAAAGGAGAGGGGTTATTCTTGGCTGGCCTTCTTGGGGGAAGAAGGTCTTGCCTTTTTCTCTCTCGGCCAACATAGATATCTTAGCTCCCCTCTGAACTAAGACAACATCTTTACAAGTTTTGATATCTCACTGTGACTCTAAAGGGAGCTTATCTAGATCCTATCCAAAGAAGTGACAATAAAATCCAGTAACAAAGGCTTACTTTGTTTCTGTCTCTGCATGTTCCTCCCACCTGCCTACTCTACTCTTCCACTATCCAGACCCCTACAAGCAACAAGTAAAGCGTTCATGCCCCTCATGCAATGGCTGAGCAACTGGCTGAGGGGTTGGGCACAAAGGGCTCTAGTGAATGGGGCGACATCAGGCTGCCACTGGGCACTAGTGGGGTTCCACAGGGCTCCACCCTTGGACCAGTTCTCTTCAACATCTTCAGGAACAACTTTGATGCAGGACTCAAAGGCATACGAACTAAGTTTGCAGACTATACTAAATTGGGAGGAGCCGCTGATTCCCTGGAAGGCAGGAAGGCCCTGCAGAGACCACGACAAATCAGCGAGATGGGCAAGCACTGGCCCTAGGAAGTTTAACAAAGGCAAGGGCTCGATTCTGCACCTGGGACAGGCCAACCCTGCTTGTACAGACAGACTGGCGGACAAGACGCTGGAGAGCGGCACCACAGAAAGGGACCTGAGGGCCTGGGCAATGGCAAGTGGAGTCAGCAGTGCCCGGGCAGCCAGGAGGGCCAGACCGTGTCCTAGGGTGCATTAGGCACACCATCACTGGCTGGTCAAGGGAGGGGACTGCCCCACTCTGCTCTCCATTGGCACAGCCTCACCTCGAGTCCTGCAGCAGTTTTGAGCACCAAAATATAAAAAAGACATTCAGCTACTGGAGAGCACCCAGAGGACGGCTGCAAAAATGGTCACCGGTCTAGAGGGGAGGCAATACAAGGAGCAGCTGAGCTCACTTGGTCTGTTCAGCCTGGAGGACACTCAAAGAAGACCTCACAGCTGTCTACAGCTTCCTCAGGAGGAACAGTGGAGGGGCAGGCACAGTGACAGGACCCAAGGGAATGGCAGGAAACTCTATCGGGGGAAACTTGGGTTGCATATTGGCAAAATGGTTTTCACCCAGAGGGTGGTTGGGCCCTGGAACAAACAGGCTGCCCAGAGAAGTGCTCACAGCACCAAGCCTGAAGGAGTTTAAGGAGTGCTTGGACAATACTGCCAGATATATGTTGTGATTTTTGGGGCTGTCCTGTGCAGGGCTAAGTGCTGGACTCTGGTGATCCTGGTGGATCCTTGTAACTCAAGATATTCTATGATTCATATTAAAGTCCTTTTCTGAGATATGTAAGTCTTAGAAGTTTTAATTTTTGTGTAGTGTCAAGTGTAGAGCCATGACAGGCAGCCTGTAGGAATAAAAAGGCAACACAGTTTGGAATTTCTTACAGATTTAGAAATACATCAAGAATTTCTAGAAAAGACCTCCATCCAAATTTTAGATCTCTCTGTTCAGAACCTCAATACTTTAATACTGTCAGTAACACTAATTAAAATCTTTTCCTATTTATCCCATATTCTCTTTCACCTTCCAAACCTCAAAATCAGTTTTCTTTGAACTGTCTGAAATTCTGTTTCCATATAAAGATGCTAGTTTCTGCTAAATATTTCTCATTTCTCCCAAACCTATTAAAACTCATGCCATCCTACTTTATATGAAGCTTTTACAATAATTATGTGCTACAGACTCTTTCCCACCTCTTGTCATGCAACACTACCACAAAAAACAGTTTTATTTTCACTTTTTATAATTTTTCTTTAACAAATGGATAGCTGTAAAGACACGAGCAATCCTAAATTCCCTGTATCTGACCCACCTGCAAAGAGGAACAGCTGAAATACGGAACACTTTGTGGAGTTGCCTCACAGAAAAAATCCGGTAATTTTTTTGGTTTTGTTTTGGGAGTTTTGTGCATGTTTTTGCTGAGGAGGGATGGTGGTCATTGTTGAGGTTTTTTTGGTGGTGGTGATTTTTTTGTTGGCTGGGGGTTTTTTTTCAAGAGGTTGGATATGACTAGGTGAAAAGATTGAAGGTTTTTGGGTAGTTTGGTGGGGTGATTTTTTTCCACTTAAAAGGAAGATCTAAAAGGATCTTGCTTTGCCTGCAGAATTAAAAACAATCTTTTCTTTTTTACTATTAGAAAATGAGATATAGAAAAAGATGAAAATAATTAAGAAAAAAATACAGAAATACAGCTATAAAATATCATATTGAAAAAGCTGAATTCTGAAAGACAGTACCTAACAAAAAAAGAATCACTTTAGATAGCCCCAGAAGGCCTTTTTTCTTAAGACAGGCAGGGGCTAAGAGGTCACAGAAGAAAAAAAAAATACATAAAACTGCCTTGTAGAACAGCCTTCTGCAGTTCTTCACTTTTCCCCCTCCTGATGATGTAATTGCAAAGAATAAAAAAGGAAACAAAAATGCCTGGATACAGATGTTGACTGTATTCTGAATCTTCAGAACTTTCTCACATGCCTAGGGAAAAACAGGTGCTGTTAGAATTGGTCTCTGCTTTTGAGCGCTTAAGGGAAGTCATATGTGTTTTCCTTTCTAGAGAGGACTTCCCTCTCTCTCCCTCAAACAGCAATGTATTAGCATTTCTGATACTGAAATGTATCAATTAAAAAAAAAATAAAACCAACAACTTAAAGCATTAAGTCTGCTTTGCTTTTTATGGCTACATAAGAAAGAATTAGTAGATCTAAAAATCTAAATTACTTGTCCATACAAGCTTTTATTACAGGTTTAACTAATTCCAGAGAATTTACTCTGGAATAAGGTAACTGCTGGGACTCAGCTGACTTCATTTTCTATGTCATGAGACATCTGTTTGGCATAGCTCTCTGCAGACAGACAAGGTTGGTCAGCTACTCGCATCACAAAAGATCAGAGCCTTCACAGCCTGATCCCTCAGGTTAATCAACGGCAGACCAGGGAGTAAACACCACTAAATAAAAAAAATAATACCAAACCCAAATATATTTACACCACTGTGCAACAGAGCACTAGTGAGAGATAAACTGAAAATAAATCAGTAGCAAAAGAAGACTGAAAGAGCAGAAGTGCCAGCAGGAAACACTGAAGTAGCTTTGGAGCAAGAAAGACTGGAGACACTAGATAAAACAGGTTAAAAAAAGAAATAAAAAAAATAAATACTCAAGTTACTACTTTATATGACAATTTTTATCCTTTTCTCTCTATTACTTGAAAACTTACGTGACAGTCTTCTTTTTTTAAAGAGAGCATCACTATGAAATATTTCTCTCTTTTTTGGCACTAAGTTTTCTTTCTTCTGAAAAAAGCAGCAAATGAAGGACTACTTCAAAATAGATATCCAAATCTCCATGTTTTCAATTAAGCTAGTTATAATACTTATATCCAAAGACACAAATTTAAAACTGCATCCAACTCCTGTTACTTTCTATGAACAAACACCATTATAAAAAATACTACATGAACTTTGGATCTCTTAAAAGGCAGAATTAAAGAAGAAAGTGATATAACCTTTCAAACCAGCGTTAAAAAGAAATTGTGGAGTTCAAACTGAATGCCACAGAAAGACAGTGGACATGTTCCTACACACAAAACACAGAAAACAACTATCTCATCAATAGAATTGATTTCTTTATGTCTAATTAGTATTTGTGGTGAAAGAAGGGACAAGTCTCTAAGAGGCCAGAACAAATAGCATAGGAAAGGATATTTCATGCCCAGATAAACTAGCTGAAGCGTCATAAAAATTAGCAAAGAACAACTGCTGAAAAAATCATCTCTCTATACAATACTTTGGGCACAAGCTACCTGAGATTGATTTGTGCGTGCAAACAGTACTTGTCAAAGCTCTCTCATCTAATGAAGTAGGTCATCGCCCAAATTAGAGATTAATGCATATATACAAAGTAACAGTTATATTCATAATTAAGATGTAGCCATGACTGGATCAAAAAGAATTACATCATCTCTAGGAAACCCTTAGAGGAAAACAGTCATTTTAACATAGTTCTTTTGTAAGGACTGTTTTCCACTAATTTCACAGCCTCTAGGATTAATGAAACAGTATTACTAGTATATGACAATCCATTTATTCAGAGTATTTTCTTAATTTCTGAATACCACAGCACCAGTGCACAGAAGACCTACTGAAAAGGGACAATTTTGCTATAGTCTTACATAATTAAGAACAGGATTCAGGAATTTCTTTATGGAACTGGTTCTAAGAAAAGTGTTCGTCAGAGTTACAGGACACCCTGAAGAGGAGCACATGTTCCACTTCACAGTGCTGGAAAGGGGAGGGTGGGGACAGATAAAAGTTTCTGACAGCACTAGTTTGCTTGATATTTTTTAAGTGCTAACATGACAATTCACTGCAACACAGCTTATGATATTGCTTAAGCAACATTTAAGAAAAGCATCACATTACATACATAAACCAAAAACTTACCTATGACTGCCATCCAGATTTGATTTGTGGATGAAGTTCAGTTTAGCATCTGCCCAATAAAGTTTCTGTTCTTCATAATCCAATGTCAGTCCATTTGGCCAATATATGTCTGTGTTAACTATAACGGAGCGGCTTGAACCATCCATCCCAGCACGTTCTATCTTTGGCACTTCTCCCCAGTCTGTCCAATACATAAACCTGCAATTATTTGAAAAGAAAGACAAAAAAAAGAAAGCAATCGCATAAATCTACAACTGGAACACTGACTACAACTTTCACTAAAGACAAAGGCACTCTCCATTTTGCAGAGACAGTGTCTGTAGGGATCTCTTCTTCTTGGTAAGGTACACATACCCTGTGAAACACAACAAAGCTTCTTTACAAAAAGCTAAAGATAAACAACTTAAGACAAATGCACAGTACTATGTCAAGTCTGCATGTTTCTTCCTTTCCTTGCATCAAGTGAGAAAGTTGGAGATATCTAACAAATCACGACAATCATCTCAGAATTCAACATTAAATAGCATAGATAGATATTACAGATTATCATAAAAGTACAACAGCTTCTTTAACATGGGTCAGAGTTTTGGCAGGGGAACAGAAAAAGGTCTGTGGACTTATAGCAGACATAGTTGCATGTGATGCAGTTTAGTGGATCTGATGGAGACCACTTCATGTCCTTTGTTCCACAGAAATTCTGAGACAGGCAGCTAAGTCAACATGTTTAGAAGCACGGCTTGCACTCAGTAACTGGGCAAAACACTCTGTAAAATCTTTTAAGACTGGACAAGCAAGTTATAAAACACATACATATACCAATGCTTAAACATTATTTAACAAGTAGTGGGGAGAGGGAAGCTACCCAGTTGCATCTAAGGTGAAGCAAGGAAAAACCACTTTATTATGGCTGGAGATTAGTAGGGGGTAAGAATATTTGTCCTTTTTCTGCAGGTGGTAGAAAATGGATTCACTTTAGTGGGTTGCTAACAGCATGCATAACTAAATGTAAGCAACATATAATATAAACAGATCAGACAAAGTGTGTTCATGGTGCTTGCTCTGTTTTGTTGTTGCAGCTGGAACAGACTGCTGTCCTAAATTGCTCTCATGACCTCATGACATCTGCCAGCACACCTGCTTGTATCTACGCTCCCTAACCTGGCTCAGTCAAAACAACCCAGATTAAGAAAGAGCTGAAGCCTTTAACTCAGATCATCACACAGCCACAACACATCACTATATGCTGCCCACATGTGAAGAGGCCTGAACGCCCATCCTCTAAAGAAAAACAAATGTGCAACACATTTAAGAAACATTTGCAGATGAAGTTATTCTTGGGAAGGATTTATTCTTTTATTATTATTATTTTTAAAAGTCAGAAAATTCTATGTCATACCTTCCCCTTAACCCATGCCTACAGCACGTTTGTTTTAATGTGTAGTAAAATCTGCAGACAGAAATGCAGCTGATTAACACAAATATTGTCCTATTAGAGCCCAAGTGAGTCATTCTTCATTGAGCAATATGCTTATCTTAAACACAGTGCACAAAAGTATCTGAAAAGAACATGTGAGATTTCTCTAGGCATAAACAAGTGCTTCAGATAAACTTTTTTTCATCAGGAAGAAGGAAAAAACCCAAATAATTTCCCTGTAAGGTAGCACAGTAGCAAGCAACTAATGAAACTATACAATAAGAAAGCTGCCTCCTTGAAAAAGGAAATGTTAAAAAAAAGCCAGACAACATTTCACCAGCGACTACGTGAGAAAGAACAGAGAAAAAGAGAGATTTACTTTTAACTTCTTTCTTTGCCCCAGCTGTCAAGTTCTAAACTTCCAAATCAAGGTTAATAGGCTCCAAGGCTCTGACCACCCTGCTAGACTGATTTTTTCAAACTGAAACAGCCGATTAATTGCTGTATAACCTCATCTTCTTCCCTGTCACACTCTCATCTCTCATGCTGTAATTACTCAAGCAAAAACAGGTAAGAATAGTTTGGTAAAAAAGAAAAGGCTTCCCAGACTTTACAAAACCAACCCTATTTCATTTTTCAGAGAAGAACACACACACAGAACTGGCTTTAGGATTCAGTAACATTTCCAATCAGTTCTGGTGACCTCTGCACAGTTTCTTCAACAATTTGGGTTTTTTCCACTATCACAAGTTTGTTTTCGTCCACCTTGCCTGAAAGCCTATGCTTGAAAGATCCATGTTTGGAGTCAACCATGATCCAGCTGATGATGACATCCATACAGACAAGGTAAGGGCCATTCTCTCTTCTCCCCATTCTCTTCAAACACATTTCATTGTTTCAATTTAAAAAAAAAAGCCACCACCAAAGCCCACAGGATAGAGCAAAATATTAAGAGAAAATATTAAGAGAGAAGTAATCTCATCTCAATGGTATTGAGATGACTGTTCCATTTTTCTCTCTTCTTATCTAATTTCCCTTCACTATACAATTTAAACCCAGGAATCAAGGTTTTAACTCTAGCCCAGAAGAGGAGAAAAATAACATTTAAAATTAGAATCTATACCACCCTTTGAACTTTGAGGGAAAACCCCACATGTATGGAGCATGTTTACTGTACAGGTACAGAACTGGACTCCATGCTGGGCAATCCCAAATCTGTAAAGATCCAGAGAGCAACTCACAGACATGCTAAGCTGCAACTGACTTCAGCAAGCACACTTTCACATCTAACAAGAGTACCAGATTTAACAGGAAGACCTTTAATTTAGTAACAAATCAACCCATATTGAGCCAAACCTCTCTTCAACCTAACAAGAAATACCATCAGAGGTCAGATTTTACCAGGAGACTCTGGAAATTGTTGTGAGCCGTTACGAAAATCTAAAACAACAACAACAAAATGTATTTCTGTTTATCTGTTCTTGTTAATATTAGAGAGTCATGCCCCCTCCAAGGAATTAAGGCACATCAAGTATTTGACAAACACTTATAGAAGAGAAGAAAGTTCTTAGACTGAAGTAAAAAAAAAAAAAAAAAAAATTGGTGTTTGGTTTGACTGTGGCCCAGGATGCTGGTTCATCTTTAAAGGTTATACCACCATTAAAAATTATGAATGGAGGAAGTTTTGAGGTTTTTTTCCTATAAACTTATTTCTATGCATCTTTAAATCTAGCATTTTTTAATTTTTGCATCTCAGTGCATAAGGTGAATCCAGGCAATAAACTTCCTCTTAAAAGGCATCAGAAATCACAATGTACTGTACAGTTGTAACATCACAGTTTTGATTTGCTTCAAATAGAAGGCTTTGCCATAGCAAAACAAGCACACAAACAAACAAACCAAAAGGATGAAACAGCATTTCATGGTTCCATTCTGCATGATGAACAAATTTTCAAAATAACAGAGCTTCTTTTCCAAACAGCCCTTCTTTTCCACAAAGCCCATAAAGTCTAGGCACGCTGATGGCAGAATATCCCACATCCATAGGAAAAAGCTGGCAGAGTACAAATGCTAAATCAAATGCTATAATTTAGCAGTGATTTCTGCACAGGAGGAGATAAATTTATCACCAGCACCCATCAGCTTTTTAACCTTCTGATACGCACGGCTCCCCAACACTGCTGCAGACCCTTTCAGCACTACCATTCTGCACAGGGCTGGGCTCCTGGTGGGAGTGTCACTGAAACACCAGCCCCCACTGAGATGCATACAGCTGGTTCACTCATTAAACTGAGATAACCCACACAACACTAAGCCGATTTTAAGGCTGTTAATTGGGCCACTGTACAGTGTAGGCAGAGGTTTAGCTTCCTGAATGTTATTCAGTGGGAAGAGCAGCTGCTTAATTGGGACAGCTTATTATTTGGTGAGGTCCTTCACACTGAATGCCCCAACTTTGCAATTATGCTGGTTTCAGACCCTAAGAACCTCTGAGCTCTATAGGGACATAAACAGCTGCCAAACTTCGGAGCCTGCAAAGATTCTAGAAGTGCAGCAACCCCTGTGCAGATCATTGGCTTGGCAGTGGTCCTCCTGAAACACAGCCTGCTCCAGCTCCAGCACTAACAGGACTGGTACTCACCTAACCAAAAACTACAGAGTTAAATGATAGGCACTGGAGTAGTTAATGAAAACTACGTATAATAAACATTCTTTGGCTACCAAAAATAGCTCCTGACTTAAGAAATGATCACGGCTCTTCAGGAGTTTATGAAAAGACATTTGAATCAAGTGACCCTTCAGGTATCCTGTACAGAGAGTTTCTGAGGAAAGTTCACAGAGGGATAACAAATGCAATCTAGAAGCACATAGCAGTGTTGAATGACGCTGAAAATGGATTTTCCAATAAGGAGACCAGAAGTACCACAGGAAGGCTTTAATACAAAGCTTCTCAACTGATTGCAAAAGTCAAAGTATTTTCAGCCCTCCAAGAGAAGCAAAAATGTACACAGCAAACTAAATATGGAAATAATTCTTCATAAAAGAGGGGAAGAAATACCCTTAGAGGATAGTCAAGATAAACATGAGAGAAAATACGTTCTTAGCTAGCTGAGAGCTAGACTCTTTTACAATAGCTTGTGTCTGTAAATAAGTGCAGACATTAGTTGAATGTAATTTTCAGAGCGGCTTCACCATAATTTCTTATGTTAAGATTCAATGCACTCAACAAATTAACTTACCTATGTGCAGCTTTTCAGCTACCTCTACATCACTCTCGAACATACCAAGAGCAGCTATGTGGGGAACAAGTGTGAATTAAGTAGTGGACTGTTAACATCCTAACACATTGAAACTTTGACTTTTTACACTGATTCTGGGTTTCAAAGCCACAGATTCCCAGTAAAGCTGCAGTTTCACATTTCAGCTAATCACAGCTGGCTCTGAACCACCTAAGCATTGCTATATACACCAGACAAAAACAATCAAGATTTCTTACACTGAAAACAAAGCCATTTTTGTTTCACTCTTCTCAAAAGCATCAGTGTGTCTAGCACAGAACAACTCAGATGTGATGAAAATGCTTGATAAGCGAGCACCCATGGGCCAAGCTGTACCTCTTTAAGTCTCCCCACTCTGACACTCCATCCCCATCCCTTGCATCTCAGGGAGGGCTGGAGGACTAGCAGAACTCCATGGGTGCTTGCATCTCAGCTATCCAATTTCACAGCCCAGATTATTAATGCTCAGAGCATCAAGACTAGAGAGAAGTCAATCCAGCAACTTTAACATAATAACCTGTAACAGGGAGATGTCAATATGCAATCACTGCTAACAAAGCAGTAACCTTGGGCAGAAAGAGAGGTCATTACTGAGAAATTACTCCAGCCTACATAATTGATTTGTCAGGAATGCTAAAAGACTCGATTGACAAGTGGGAGAAAGCAATGTGTAAAATGTCACATGCAAGCCTACTATACACAGCAGGAAAAGGTCCACTGGAACACATTTTACAAGCCATACAAATATTTTCCCCAGTATCCTCTATACTGGCTCCCTCAAGATGAAGATGCTATCCTGGTGATTGTACTTTCATGCAAATGACTGCATTTATTCTAGGGCATCAAGCAGTACACTAATTAGGCAAAAACCATCTGTAACCAGTATGGTAATATGAGAATTTCCACTTTAGAGCTGGCTTTAGTCCCTTATTCACACCTTATCTAGCAGAAGAAACAAAATTATCATCAGATCTTCCTCTTCTTGGAATCAATTCCTAAAATCAGGGATAAATGCAAACATTCCACTTTTGGAAAGAAGAAAGCCTGTAATGAAGTGATCAGAAGATATCCCTAGCTCAGAACCAACAAGACAGTGATTTTGAAGATGGCTTTCAGAAGCCCTGAAAAGAACACCTTAGCAAAACCACTGAAAGTCATTTGCAAGAAATCAAAATGGAAGCACAAACCTACATGATATTCTCATTTCAAAACCAAAAAGAAACAACTCAGTATTCAAATGATCTATGATGCCCTCTGCTTTCAGGCATTCTAGTTTAAAGAATATGCTCCGCAATTGGACCAAACACAGATGAGATTGTTTTTCATTTTCACACAGACATTTCTGAGAGTCTGCAGGGAAAAAGGTTTGACTTAGCTGTCAAATATACACTGATGCACTGCAGAGCTACATGCATATGGCTGTCCTTTTGGCCACAGATCCCAAGGAGAAAGAGAAAGTGGTTCATTAAAAAACAAGAAGTATCTATTTCTTTGCTGACTGCTCGCAAAGGCAGAATTTTATTTATTTGCGCAGGTGGAAAGGTCTTTTGCTCCTTGAACTTGTAAATTAACCTTTCCTATCTCCAGACATAAAAGGTCTAATGGCATGCTTCCCACAGCTAAGAAACAAAAGCTGTTCTCTGGTTACTCCTCGAACAAGCAGGAAATAAAGCTTGACAAAACTTAGTAGCATTTAAAAACAATATTTGAAACAACAATTTTTCCAGTTTAAGCCAAAAAAATAATGAGACAATTTCCTCTCTCTGTTACTGATTAACACCATCCCTAGGCCCTTGCTGGCTGCAAGACAGAAGCAAGATGCAGATGTGCTTTGGAAGAGCTCAGCTAGCCCTTTGCACAGGAATCGCTCCAGATAGAACACACCAGACCCAGCCAAGTCCACACAGCCTTTTAGTGGCGAGTAAGCCAACAGAAAACTAAAACATACATTAATGTAACAGGAGATGGACAAAATAAGAAAAAAAATTCTTGCCTTCCAGCCTACCTTAGTTCTTCAGATATACCAAGAAAACAGAGAAAAGCAAACTAGCTGGCAGTTTTGACAGACTTTGAAAAAAAGAACACAAAACAAAAGTACCACAAACCAATAATTACGACACAATCTCTCAAGAGGCCAGAAAAGAAGCTGAGCCAGGAATGTGTGCTGGGTAACTGCAGGGCTGAGGAGTCCCACAGAGGTGTGCCCTGGCAGTGCCTCTAGCTGCAGCTGCTCAGCACTGCCCTGGAGGAGCTCAAGCACGGAGAAAGGCATTTTTCAAATAGTTAAGAACCTATTGAAAGGTGGAGATCTACACACCTGTGAAATGAACAAAATTATGAAAGCTAGTATGAAACAATATTTAGCTACATTAAAACAACAAGTGGGGAAAGTAGTGAGAAAACACTGGGAACACAGTTCGTCATCTTTCTCAGATGAAATTTACCTTCTCTGTACAATGAAAAAAATCTGTTTCCTTACAGGGATTTGCACTAAAAATACAAGCAAGTGTACTATAAATATTTAGTTTATAAATGAGAATTTAGGATTAAGTAATTTCAAAGAGCCTTGAGTTGAGACATGGGTTGAACTAGACGAGTCAACTGCCATCATAATTTTTCACTCCCTGACACATCAGGATCTTTCCAGCTCAGTCATAATCAACCTTCTTTTTTATATTTCAATAAAAAACTGGGAGAATTATTCTCCACTTCTCCCTACACATCCTGAATGAAGGAAGTAGAGAAAGCTTTTTCCCTATTCTTGTACCTTAAATTGAAGCCCTAGAAACAAACACACACACACACACACACACACACGACAAGAGACTATAGTCACATATGCCAATTGTGTCACCCAGTGAATAAGGGTGAGGCAAATCTGCCATTTGGTATTCTGGGCTGTTTCTCACAAATAAAAATCTAGGCATCCCACTGCACATCACTGTGCAAGGTCTGGAGTTGTGAACTGCATACCGGGTACTACCCATATCAACTGCACTCACAGTAAATGGAATGTACTGGTATAACCATTCTAGGAATCCCTAATGCAGACTCAGCATACAACAGTGACAGTTTATAACCAAAACCCACTCATTTAACTTGATTCTCTGTTTTAAGGGAAGTTTAAGGTGGAGTCCATCAATTCCCCAACACAGTTCACCATACCATCAAGTGAGTACTTGTGCTAAAACGTGGGAAGGCAGAATGGCTCAGCCAGGAAAAGAAGGAGAGAAAATTAGCTGAAAAAGCTATCAGAGAGACAACCTGCCTGTCACCAAATGAAATTGGGGAACAACAATGTTGAATATCATGACATCTGTCTTTAGTACTTCCTCTGGAAGAATTTTTTTTATCATTCCAAGTCTTTCATCAGTAAAATATCCCCTTGTTATTCAACCCCTCTCTCAGTACACTACTACCAACTGGATCATTTTTATGTTCTTGATTCCTGATTCCTCCAAGAAACCCTAAGGAAATTTAACATTCTGCCAAACCAAGCTGACTCTTACTCTACATATCACATTTCAGCAATCTGCTAATTCTTTTTTTCATAGTTTCCATCCTATTGTTTGGTGTGTAGATCAGGCTTACTTACATGTAACCATCATTCCTTAGGCTTTTTTTAAATTAAATTAATTCATGTCATCTTGGAGTTCAGTACCTTTTCAGTGCAGTTCCCAGTCTTGTGACTTGTTTATCAGTTTGTTGATACTGAAACCAACCTGATACAAATAAGGAACATGCAGGCAATCAATTTATTCATTTCAGCTTTCCTGAAACAGCTTCATTTGCCTTGGCTAGTTTTTTCTTCTATACTTTAATCATCCACTAGACTCACTAAATCACTTATTCTCCTGTAAGAAAGCAGTATACACCAAATACTCTTTTCACACTGTAAAATTACAGAAAATAAGGCTTTATTTTTAACCCAAAAACTACATGATGTTCACTACAAACAAACACAAAAAAAGGGGGGTGGGGGTGCGGAGAGATTTCTTTAGAGAGGATAAAAAGACTAGAAATAAAGGGACACAGTGTAATTAATGCAAAATGAGACAGGTTACAAATTACACCAGAGATTTGGTTAGAGACCTCATTCTGGAGATACAAACCTAGGCAGACTTGGCTTTTATTGAGAAGAAAGAACGTTTTCACAGAGCAGTTAGAAGGGCCCACCAAATGCAGTCTGAATACTGGCCAAAGGCTGCGTACTCAGGTGAAACAATTACCCCTTCGTTTTTATACTGAAAACATTATTGCCAAAAAACTGACATGTCTGAGACTTCACTCAAGCTTTTTCCAGGTTAGATTTTCCTATAAAGGAAGTAAGACTGCTTTTACTTTTCCATTTCTAGCGTAAAGAGTTAAATATTAAGTAGTCAGATTCAATTTTTATGGAAAAAGTGGCTATGTATTCTACAACAACTACATTTCTAGTATTTATGTACCTGAATTCTGAAGTTAAAAATTAGTTAAAACAGCATTAAACCCAAGTCATTAGCATTTCTCCCTACAAGATTTTTGTGCAGGTCATTCACCAGTTCTTCTAGTAAGAGCCACCATTAACCATACACGTTGCATACAAATCACTTCCAGCACAGAGACACATTAAAAGAGGGGAAAAAATCCAAATCCTCACCCACAAGCACAAGTCTCACTCACAAGATGTTTTCTAACAAGGCACAAAGAAAAGGCCCACCAAATATTACACTAAGGGAAGAAAACCCAAGTATGCTTCCAAACACTCAGGTATAAAACTCACTCAAGTTTAAAACTTTCATCTCAAGCCTGAATTGCTCAGTAGAAAAAAAGTGCTGATCATTTGCCATCAGCTCACAGAATTTAAAATAGTTATACCAAATGCCATTAAAAAGGTTTTGCAAAATACAAGCTGTTTACAAACAGGCAGAGAAGCATTTTTCTGTGTTTTCCCATCTGAAGGAGAAAAAAAAGATCACATTCTGTACAATTTAACTAGGTAAAATGACAAGTTTTGAAACTCAGCTGCTGCTTGGGAGGGCAAGTGAAGAATGGGTATCACTGAAATGACACAATGATATACTGAAACATTTTGGGAAAGGGAAATCTACATTTATTTAACAACAGTGTGGGGAACTATTGCATACATAAGCGGCTTCTAGAAATTGCACATCTTATTTAAAATCAGAGATTTTCAAAGTCAGCAAAAAAACCAGTTTTCTAAGTGTGGAACTTTGATATTGATAAAAGCAGAAAATAAGATTCCAGCAATATTTTGCTTATTTAAATAATTTTTCTTTCCTGCCCAGTAAATACTTTACCTATAAAAATGATCCATCTGTTTGCAGTTGCTTTTGCTAGAGGCCCTACACCTCAAGGTTGGTACTTTTCCACTTCTCTCCTGCATCAGTGCAGAAGGTGGAGAATTGAACCAGTGATAGAGAAGGGCCCAACAGCTCCTCTCCTTACATCTAATGGTTCTCTTCAGGTGCTCTCTGAACAATAGGTGTCTTTTCCTTCCCTTATATCTCACACACACAGAACCTCCAAGTATCTTAAGCCAGCTAGCTGCTGCCCTCCCAGACAGAAAAGACTAGTGTTCCTCAGTCCAGAAGACATCATCCGGCCCAGGTTTTGTGAAGTATGGAATGAAGAATCTTCTTGCACTCACCAATCCAAGGCAGGGCAATTAGGACCCACATGCTCTTATTCCTCCAAAATGCAGCAAATCCTCCAAAGAGGTGAAAAATGTAGATAAACACAGAAAACACCAAAACAGTGCTGACACCAAAGAAGTCCACCTAGGTCAATGTAATTATCTTGTTTTCAAAATCAGACACTGTACTTAGGGTTTACCTCTGATTCAACAAGAAGCAGTTGCATAGCATAATTCAGAAGAATGAAACACTAAAGGTATTAAGCAGGGAGAAACCAAGCAAACATAATCTGTCCAGTTCAAAGCTTTTCCTGCAGAAGAAATAATTTGCATAGTTTTACAGAAAAACTCATTCAACTGCTTTAACAAAACAACATAATTGTTCTTTGCATTTAACTTGCAAAACAAGCTGTCACATTAAACAAAACACTACCTATGTGGAAAGTAAATTATATGTTAATACATGTAAAACAAGCACAATAACATGGTGAAAATGAGCAGACATCTCAAAACCAAATGAACCTCTTTTCTATATCTAAATACATTGTGAATTTACAGTGCAGTACTTTAAAGAACCACTGTCAGGTAGGTATGGAAGATCCTTCTAGTATTCTAGATCTTCTGTATCCTTCTACAACTGCATTACGCCAGAAAGCTAGCAGTCCCTCTTATTCAGCTACAATGTGCTTCCCAGTTTTCCATGTAGGAATTGAAAATGGCAGCTTAAAACATGTGACTGAATCTGATGTATTATCTGTTGCTGTGTTTTCACTCACTCATCTGTTAAAAATTGCAAAACAAAAGGCATAGAGAAAACAGTCAGTTAGGAACGTTAAACTTAAGCACAGCACAACCAAACCTGCCCAGGCAGGGAAAATTTCTTACTGTTCTGAACCAGTGGGAGAAATCTGCTTGCAAAAATTGAAGAGCAAAGAAGGGGATCAGTCACTAACTCTGTTTGAATAGGTTGCAAGAGGGCAGTTCTACTAGTGCCTCTTTTACTGCACTTCTTACGTATCCTTGCTTTTAGACTTAAAAAGAAAAAAAAAAAAAGAAACCCACCAAGTTCATAATATATATTTAGCCTCTGGAACAGGCTGTGTAAGACATCACCACTATTGGTTATTATCAGTGCAGAAGGGGAACACCACTCTCCCACATTCAGCAGGACTTATGCCAGCAGAATACATGACAAGGCATTTCTGCTTGCACACGGATGCTTAGTGTTGCAAATTGATTTTCAGTTTTGATTTTGCTCCAGGGGTAAACTTACTCTGCATCTAATAGAAATCTAACCTATCCAACTAACTTGAAAATAATATTTCGAAGAATATCTTAAAACGTAACAACAACCAGAGGGAAAACTGAGAAGTTCAAGCCTATAATGCTTAAAACCTGCAATGCACAATGCCACCAAATGACCAGTGATGCATGATATACAGCTGGGAACTCCAGCTCTATCACATTCTGAAGCTGCGGGTGTTTTTCTGCCTTTTAAACTTTGTGTTGCAATGTTCCCTTACCTTTATGTTTCCTTTTCATATTTTGCTACCAGACTTGTTTTAATAGGGAGAAACTCAGAGTCCTCTGCCTGTGAAAGCAGGACAGGGCAGCTGAGTTTGTAAGAATCTAACGGACTGAACACTGAACAAGGTGAGTGCAGAGCATGCCCCCTTCCGAATTATAAATATGCCATTATAAAAATGTGCAAAATTGGAGAGCAGACTGTATGTAGAAGTTTATGTGAATAACTCCATACAAGAAAATTTACTTTGCAAGTGGAAACCACTGTACTAGAGAACATAATATAGTATGGATGAAGGACCCACGCTGCCATCAGGTAACTGTCTAAATTCTTGTCCGTGGCCAACAGAGTGAAAACAGAAGTTGGTCACAGGGGAAAAAAGTTCAAGGTAGCAAGGGAAGGAAGGAATCCCAGAGATGGGGTACACAAAAAGTTTACATTATTTCTCACAGTGCACCAGCCTTAGGTAAGCTTCACCCAGAACTGAAAACAACTCTGAATGCAGTTACTGACACTTTAAGAAGATTGCACTAAATCCAAAAGCTTCAAGGAAGCAAAACCACAGAGGAGCTCACGTTTCCATACTGGAATGTGGAAACACTACATGTAGCTAAGCAAACATAAAGTGTTCCAGTTGACTGGAAGCTGGTTAGTGTTGCCCTAATTTTCAAGAAGGGCAAGAAGGATGACCCTGGAAACTACAGGCCTGTCAGGCTCACTTCAGCAAATATTAAAATTACGAAGAAGGTTATTCTGGGAGGTATTGAAAAATACCTGAAGGCAACCCAGTCATCAGCCACAGCCAGCACATCCTCACAAGAGCAAAGTCCCACTTGTCAAACCTGATTTTTTTTTATGACAAGATAACCCACCTAGTTGACTAAGGAAAGCCAGATGATGCAATCTTTTGGAATTTCAGAAGAGCTTTCGACACTGTCTCTCTCTGCATCCTTCTGGACAAAATGTTCAGCCCACAGCTGGACAAACACATGATGCAATGGCTGAGCAACTGGCTGAGGGGTTGGGCACAAAGGGCTCTAGTGAATGGGGCGACATCAGGCTGCCACTGGGCACTAGTGGGGTTCCACAGGGCTCCACCCTTGGACCAGTTCTCTTCAACATCTTCAGGAACAACTTTGATGCAGGACTCAAAGGCATACGAACTAAGTTTGCAGACTATACTAAATTGGGAGGAGCCGCTGATTCCCTGGAAGGCAGGAAGGCCCTGCAGAGACCACGACAAATCAGCGAGATGGGCAAGCACTGGCCCTAGGAAGTTTAACAAAGGCAAGGGCTCGATTCTGCACCTGGGACAGGCCAACCCTGCTTGTACAGACAGACTGGCGGACAAGACGCTGGAGAGCGGCACCACAGAAAGGGACCTGAGGGCCTGGGCAATGGCAAGTGGAGTCAGCAGTGCCCGGGCAGCCAGGAGGGCCAGACCGTGTCCTAGGGTGCATTAGGCACACCATCACTGGCTGGTCAAGGGAGGGGACTGCCCCACTCTGCTCTCCATTGGCACAGCCTCACCTCGAGTCCTGCAGCAGTTTTGAGCACCAAAATATAAAAAAGACATTCAGCTACTGGAGAGCACCCAGAGGACGGCTGCAAAAATGGTCACCGGTCTAGAGGGGAGGCAATACAAGGAGCAGCTGAGCTCACTTGGTCTGTTCAGCCTGGAGGACACTCAAAGAAGACCTCACAGCTGTCTACAGCTTCCTCAGGAGGAACAGTGGAGGGGCAGGCACAGTGACAGGACCCAAGGGAATGGCAGGAAACTCTATCGGGGGAAACTTGGGTTGCATATTGGCAAAATGGTTTTCACCCAGAGGGTGGTTGGGCCCTGGAACAAACAGGCTGCCCAGAGAAGTGCTCACAGCACCAAGCCTGAAGGAGTTCAAGGAGTGCTTGGATGGTACTCTCAGACATATGTTGTGATTTTTGGGGCTGTCCTGTGCAGGGCTAAGAGCTGAACTTTGGTGGTCCAAGTGAGTCTGTTCAACTCAGAATATTCTATAATTCTACAAAAAGCTGGTGCTGTTGATGATCTTGTGAAAGAACTAAGACCAATATAATGAAGAACCAGCTAGGAGTCCAGATATGGATGAGGCTGAATCTTGAAGATGTAGTGCAGAATAACACTTTAATCTTGCCAAAATTACTTAAACAATTTATGAAAGAAGTCAGCAGCAGCAAGCAGAAATCTATGTATTTTGTAGAAAACTCAGAAAAGTAAAACTATCTTGATACAAACCCCCAGCACAACTGCACTTCAACAGTAAGCTACAACTAAGCAAAAAGAACAGCAATCTAATGATTAGTAATAAAATTCACACAAAAATTGCATTTTTGGTAGGTTAACAATATGTAAACTTGTATCACGTTCTGACCTGTAATCTTTATGCTAGGCAAGATCAACTATTCTTCAAAGTACAACTGTTTATTTCCAGGCGCGGAAATGCAACATGAGAGGTCCCAGCATTAGCTGCAACACTACTCCTTTCTGACAGAGAATGGTAGGTTTCAGCCCTTTTTCCACTACAGGAAGGGCTTTACTGGGATGACTGAAAAGATACAAATTGTCTGTCAAACTTCTTGTCCCTCAAACCACACTTTAATTATTACTGCTCTCCCACTGTTCCCACTCCCTGTTATACCCAAAAGCAGATGTTTTAGCACTCGGTGTAAGACTGTTCCTCTCCACTTTTAACTACACATTCAGCTGTTTCTCATGTTGACTGAACACTGCATCTATTCACCATCAATCCAAGTCCACCAAGCAATCATAATTTACTCTAAAAAACTTGGAAGCAGAACAGCATTAGTATCTATTGAAGAGGATAAAGCACTTCTCCAAAACTCTACAAGTTACAAATACAATCATAAGGGTGAAAAAGACTGGGGCCGAAAGACAGCTTCATTAGCAGGGGCAGCACTGGGTGTGACTGCAGAAAGCCTGAGACTTGTGTCCAAGCCATGCATAATTTATAGGTTTTGAGGTATATGATTTCTGTCCCAATGCATGTTCTGGGTTTTCCTTTAAGCATGTATTTTTCACAGAAATCCAGTAACACACTCGTATAACCCAACCCCTCAAAGTTTTGCAGCAGCCAGCACTTGCAGCAAAACATACGTAAAATCCAGCATTATGTGTGTGTATGTATTGGATATTCTTTTCTTCAAGACTTTATGCGCACCAGGGATGAACTCAAATCTCAAACGCTCTAATTCCTGAAAACTTAGTGTGTGCACTTCCAAAAAAACTGTCGTTTGCTCTACATTTAATTTATTCCTTTCAAATCAAGTCCCCTTTAGTCTGTCCATTCTGTGGGCTGCTTCAGACAATACCTTCTTTTGTTGTAAGTCATGAACAGTAATCCCTTCATGGCTGTTATCCAATTTTACCAAAGGCCTTAATCTGCTTTATTAACAATTACTCTTTAACTACTCTTCTCTGAACTGAATTGTAATAAAATGGATCTCTAGTTCCATAACTGACCAAATGTTATAGACTGATTTAACTGATAATAGAGAGTTTTGCTTCCCCACTGCCTCAGGTGAAAGTTTGCGGAACTACCTGCAAAGCTGAGCTATTTTCCACAAGTTGAGCTGTCTGCAGAAAGCTGAGCTCCTTGCAAGAACTCCAGGAGACAGCTTCCCCTGGAGAAGAACCAGGGGACCTCCTGAAGACCACCAAAGGCAGGCAAACATGCCAAACTTGTTACAATCTTAGATGTCGTGGGAAATTTAGCCCACCCTATATGGAATATGGAGCAAACCCCACCTTGATACTGGCAGACTAGCCAATTGGTGCCAGGAAAAACTTTGCCTAGATATCAGGGAACTGGCCACTGAGTACCCAGCACTAGGGTATTTTGGGCAACGTCCAGAGTTGCCCAGGGTCTAGTTGTGGCTACTGGTCCCGTTTCTGCCTCCTCCAGTATGGCTTCTGCTTCTTTCATTCCCACGGCTGACGCCTGCCTGCTTTCTCCTGCGATCCCTCTGACTGCTGCCACTGAGGAGATGTCCCACCTGCCAGCCTCCACATCGTTTCTCCCTGGTGGTGACAATCTTTCCTATGCTTACACAGACTTTCACCTTTTCCTACTCTCTCTCTGCGCCCACTCTTCTCCTTTGCCTGTGTTTGTTATTAGAATAAAGCAAATTATCTGTCTGGACCCCAACATTTGGCACTGCATGCCTTCATCTCGCTTCTGGGTACCGTTTAAAGAACAATGTGGCCCTCTACATCCAAGCAGATCACAACACCAAAGGAGGGGAAAAAAACAAACCAAAACCCACCAAAATCCCACAGCTCGGGATGACCACTGAGGACAAAAAATATGTTTGGAAAATAACTAAGTGAAGTGATTTAAAGAGTGACTTTCCCCTAAGTATGTCAGAAAAACAGTGAATTTATTCGAGGGAGCCTTAACTCTTCAAAACCTTGCTCCTCTTTATTTTTTGTGGACTGCACTGTGAGCTGCCATCCCACAGCTCGGGATGACCACTGAGGACAAAAAATATGTTTGGAAAATAACTAAGTGAAGTGATTTAAAGAGTGACTTTCCCCTAAGTATGTCAGAAAAACAGACAGTGAATTTATTCGAGGGAGTCTTAACTCTTCAAAACCTTGCTCCTCTTTATTTTTTGTGGACTGCACTGTGAGCTGCCAGGATAGGTTGGTTTTGCACACAGATAACAGTGAGGAGGCAGAGGACACAGAGAGACCAAGGGAAGACTATAATTAAATGGCACCTGCTGTAGAGGAATCCATTCAGTGCAGGCAGCTTGGGGTGCAGCTGCAGCACAACCAGCAGGCTGAGCTCTGGGGGCATCCAAGCCTGAGGCAAGAGGCCATCAACTACTGACCCTTTGCACAGCAAAGGGCCCAGGGACCTGTGGCCCAGCCAGGTGACCAGACACTCAGAGACAGGGCGGAAGCTCTCTAGATTATCCCACATTTAGACTGCATCGGCACAAAAGCCCAGCCTTTCTTTGTTCAGGATCCCTCCAGCACCAAGTGTTTTGTTATTTAGTTACTGCACCAAGATTAAATTATTTTAAGACTCGAACTGTCTAAAGACTGATATGGAAAACGTGGCATCAAGCCAATAAGGGACCACCTGACTGTGCAAGTGTGGGGCTTGTAGCTGCAAAGGCGTTTTGACCCCAGCTCAAGTGGTGTGAGAGTGACTACCACATTGGCTCCTGGATGATCAGACAGGGAAGTTTCCTTAACACCTCCCACTAACAGTTTAATAGAACCAGATCAAATTGCATAAAAAGGAATAAGCTAGACCTGACAGATATACTCTCTTACTTGATAATGGAAACAAATGCATATTTATCTTAACTTTACTAATTAAAACCCAAGAAAATAGGCACTACAGCTTTTTCACAGCATGGGGAAAGAAAATGGACTTATTGATGGCAGTAGGACTAGCCCTAGCTCATGAAAGCTTCTTCTAATCAACTCCCTTCCCACACCAGTAACATTGTCAATCTCCAAGTCACAACTCAGAAATCTGAAGAAAGAGGGTGGGGGTATTGAGGTACTTTTTCCACCTCAAGTCCAACTGCCTCATGTCTTCAGGATCAACTGAAAGAGCTGACAGAACTACTTGAGAAAGGGCTTTTCCAATGCAGCAAGAATGTACACAAGTCATTTTCCAGGATAGTATTCAGGGAAGGCAAGCAGCTGAAGTTCCAAGCAATACATAAAATTACATGGTTGTACATACTGATGACTTTCTTATTGCCTTAAGATTTTCAGTACAAAAATACTCTCTACTCAGAACCCTTCAGTGTTCCCCTACACTGGGCTGCAACAGCTAATAGACAATTGTCTGAATTTGCTTTGGAAATGAATGCTATAACCATGAGAATTCCTACATAAAGGAGGGGGGAAGTGAAGTGGGGGAAAAAAGTATATGGCTTCAATTTGCTTCACAGATAAAAAATTTTACAGGAGGTGAAATATCAAGAACCTTTCTATCATCACAACTTTATCAGGAACCACGCTTATATGACCATAAGAGTCTAAAATATATGCAAGTCCTGTCTTACCGAACCAACCAGAATCTACAACCAAGGTATACAAGTCAAACACCACAGGAAGCTAAAACTTCTGACAAGAAGAGCCCCCATCTCTCTTCTGTTTGTATCCTGAAAATATAAAACAAACCAAAACAAGCCTATATTTTTATCACACTCATGCCTTCTAGGATCTGCAAGACAGGTACTAAAATTCTAGTGACCCTGACAAGCCTTAATCATAGCTTTCATCTAGGCAATACCCAGTGCAAATACAAATCACAGTGCCAAAATGAGGAAAAATTGACAAAGGAATGAGAACTGGGGATGTGGAAAGGGCAGTACTTTTTTTTAGCACTAAGTGTTATACTTTCATATAAGCCTTGTAAGCAATGAAACAAAACCAAAGTCTACAAGTTATCACTGAAGTGGAACAGCATGTGACAATCACATTTAAAACTGAAATATCTATGTGGATAAAAATACCTAAGAACAGGAAGATCATGAACTACCCCAGCTGAACCATCTTACCAGCATACAGCTAGCTACCGTGGAATGACTGCAACAGAGAAGGAGGCTCAAGGCTCCAACCATGTGACCCACAATGACAGCCTAACAGAAAATTGTGGAAACATTTGTTTTGACAAAAATGTCAATTTTGATAAATCAGCACTTCTACAAAAACAAACTGTCATAGAATTCCACACCAACTTCAACTAACTGAGAATCCTTTAACAAAAGCGTTAGCTCTTATTCCACCATTTGATATAGTTTATATAATTTATCTCCTCAAATTAAGAAGTCAGGTCCGCCCCTCTGTTTCTTTATAGACAGCTCAGCAGCACAGTAGCACCATGTTTTTTGTATTTGAGGAGACAGTAAATAGCAAAAGAGTGCTTTTATCACAAACATTCCTAGAATGTCTCAGAATACCCCAAAGTACTCCCCAAAGTGTTTATACTTAATCGAGGTATTGAAACACACTTTTGTTTTTCCCCTTCTAATTCATCTAAACTGTTTGACAAGCAGTGCTGTTAGAATGAATATATAACAGCACAGCTGCTGCTCCATTCCTTTTAAAACAATCACAAAAGGCTGGCACAGCACTGGCCCAGACCTATGCCATTCAGGCAGAGAGAATCTCAGTACCTCTTTTTGCAGGCATCTGCAGGAGTGGGAGGAGGGAAAAGGAAAAGCAGAGAACTGTGCGGTGCTCACAAACCAGCTAAATAACATCAAATGTCTTGAAAAAGAAAGTTAAGGCCAGAATAGTGATTTGTTCAAAATTTCACATAAAAACAAACACCAAACACCCAATATACCATACAAAAAAAGAACCAGAAACAAAATCTTCAGTTATGCATTCCTTGAAAAATGTTGCAGTAAGCAGTGTATTTGCTCAGTGATGTACGTATCAGTCATTCCGCTCAAATACAGCGATAAGGCAGACTGCACTCTAGCAAAACTCTTGTCTTTTTAGACATATTACACCACTAAATATGTTACGCTTTTGTAAAGTTACAGGCTTATCTAATGAATTAAGTTCTGAAGCTCAGATGATGCAACACAACCAAACAGTTATTCTTTTCTACACACTGACTCGTGTAAAACAGTGGTTGGCATTTTCAGAATGCCCATGCTGTCTGGATGCCTGTTCCTTTGTATCATGGCCTAATCAGGAATTGAGCCTGCATTATACCAGGTGTTATGCACAGAAACCTTCCCTTTAGAGACTGACTATCTATGCAATTGGCTTGACAGCATTTAAATTAAATAGCATCTCACCCTCAACTAAAATATTCAGTTGCTGGGCTTCCTGACTTCATTCCCTAGGTTACATTTAAACCTTAACTGGACCAAAAACTCTCAGCTCACGCCCTTATAGATAACAAACCATCAATTAAATGCTCCCCTAAGCAATTGCCTATTTAAGGTTTTGTGCAGTGTTGTGATTTTTAAGCTATTATCTATACGCTTAAAGAGAGAAGATAGATAGTTTCCTTACAAACAAGGTCACATATTCCACAACAACCATTTTTCTACAGCATCAACAGTCTTCTGCAGAGTAAATATCTACTCTTGCTATGGTCCAGTTCAGAAAACATGCACAACCCAGACATGTAACTTGCAGCACTGCCATACCGCGACAGACCCTGTGCAACCTGTCACTGCTGCTCAGAGGACTCTGTCCCCAGTGCCTGGGAAGTTTTCTTAGTACTAGGAGGTGACATGACAAGACCAAAACACCTGGCTGCAATAGTTTTTGCTATGTCCAATAATCAGAACACAAAAGACCAAGATGAAAGGGCCTTTTCAATTCTTTAAGTTGCTATTTTCAAACTGCCCTGCCTTCAAACTAAGCCTACAGACATCATCATTTTGCACAGGTTATCTATAACCTACACAGACCAGACCTGGCATCTTACGTGTGAAACTGTTCAGCCAGTCCCAAACTGTGAGAAAGGCAGTAGAGCAGTTCTGTACCAAGGGTGCACATGCAACCCCTACCCATCAACTCACAAAGCAAGGGCACATGACAACAGATGTCTCCAAGTGGACTTCGGTTCCAGCCTAGCAGACACCATTTCCATGTGCTGGTGCACATGTTATTCACACAATAATTCCACAAATCACACAGTATTGTACTTAAGTGTTTCTATGCAAAAAGAAGCTACACACACACAAAAAAAAGGTGCCAAAGTCTTTATGAATAGCACTCCCAATACAGTATATTTTACACCACTCACAGTCACCTTGGAAACTCTCACATATTGAAGACTATTTTATTACTGAATACACACGTTACCACTAAAATGCCAATTCAATCAAATGGTGCTTTCCTTCTGTCAGGAACAAAAGCAAGCTGAATGATCCCACAGACAAACTTCTGCTGATACGTTAGCCCATTCTTGTGCTTGTGACAATATAAATAGAAGAACTGCTCTGAAACATGTCAAGAGTGACACAGACAAAACATTAAAATGCAGATTAAAGGCTGAAAGAGCAGAGGAACTCTTAAAAAGTGATTGTCAAAACAAAAAAAAAAGGTTTCCTTCTTTTTATGATACGTGAAACCAACTCTACATCTGATACGAGGAACAGTAGTAGAACATTTTGGTTGCAAAGAAGTAGTAGAAAGGAATAAAAACAGAGCTTGGTGTTTATGTGCATTTGTGAAAAACACTTTATCAAGTCACATTGTCTTCACTACTGGTTGTTTTTATTTAAGTGAAAACCTACTATCTTCCCACTCCACTTTCATACCTTCCCACTTCAACAGTTGAGTGATTGATAGACACAAACTTAAATTCAGCCAAACCTGTGAAAAAGAGATCAAGACTAAAACAAACCTGAATTCTGAAAGAACCAATAGAATTCTTCTACTACTAAACTGCAGTTACCCTTCCTGAAGGACAACTATATGCCCCAAACCAGAATACTGTCCATGCCTCTAGAATCACCAGCTTACCACAGAGAATTTTGGTTTTTGAAAACAACTTCAAGTACCTCAAATCCTGCAGAGGGTAGCAAATCTCTTTGTGAAAAAAAAAGGTCTTGGATAAATAAGACACAAGTCCTCAAATAAAACTGGGCATGGCCATTCCTGTCAACAGTTCCTATTGCTGAAACGCTGAAAAAGGTGTTGTAAGCAAATTAACTATGTAACAAGGCACGTGAATTGCACAACTCAGCCTGCAAATGTCTAGGTGGAGACTGCACCAGATCATAAATTACCACTTTATTAACTTATATGATTTCTCACCAGGCATAGAAACACAACTACCTCAAAACAGTGTTGTCTTTCGTTATGCAAAACAGGGTAATTCTAGGTGAAATAAAACTATTTAAGGTCAAAAGGTTTGTTATGTACATAGTTTGTCTACAATTTTTTTGCTGACTCTCTGTATATATCCATTGTTCATATCAATTTATGATCTTGGAGCACTAGTTTTTTGGGTTTTTTAAAGACTGAAAACTCCACAGTTAGCCACACAAAGAAAACACCAAACTATCTCTCGGAAGATTAGTACACAGCTCTCAACGGTACTGAGAAAACACATGCCAGTGACTTCACAATTCCAGAGGGACAGCCTGAAATGAAAAAACAAGTTGTGTAAAGTCTTCAAAGTCAGTCACAAAAATGCTAATTGTTCCCATAGATTTTTACTTATTGTTTCTAAAAAAAGGATCTGGAACTTTTCAATCAAAAACATTAGTCAAGCATTCACTCAACATATGTTTGACAAGCTATGTCTTACATTCATGCAAACTTCTTGACCATGCTCACATCAAAGCAAACTTACTGAGAAGCAACAGAAAATCATGGAAGTGGCAAGTTTCAGGGTTCATGAGAACAATATGTTTGTGTTTGCCAGGAAGATACATGTGTGAAAGAAAAAGGTAGCCATACTTTTCACTAAAATGAATTAAAAGAGGTATCAAGTATAAAACTAACCATATATTTGCTCTCACTGTCTAGCTTGGGCATTATTCGAATTTTCAGCCAAACTCTTTCATTAACCAAATTTGGCATATATTTACGTATGGAAAAAGAGGCATCACTTGCCCTGTTTTAAATGTGGTCTTTCATTATTTAATAGAAAAAATACATAGGTGAAGCTTATTCATATCCTTTCTCATCTCCAGGGAAAACCTTGAACTTAATATTCAGCAGTCCCTGAGAAGAAGCTTTATACAGTATCTAGGTCCTGCACTAAGAAAACAATCACTAAAGTCTGGACACTGGAATGCCACAAACTCTTTATGCAAAACCACAGTTCTCTGCCTAAGCAACATACTCAACACTGCCATGACAAAATAACTATTAATACTGTGATTTTATCTGTCCAAGCTTCACAGTCTACCACAACAAGCCAGCCTGAAAAACCAGACGGTTCACAAGACAGAATCTAAGAAGCATCTTTAAAGATACTTCAGAAAACAGAACTTTAGAAAGAAAAGTACTTGGAAGCCACAATCCCTGGTGCTTACATTATATACATTCCCTCCCAAAGCTAATGGTAAAGCATACTTTGAAAATTGGAAGTTGGAAAAGTGGATAGTGTATGTCGTCGGGGCAAATGGAGGGAAGAGAAGCGAAGAGAATGGCACAATTAAGATATCTTGATGAATATGCTTTTTTTAAAGTCTCATCTTCCTCCACTTCAGAATGCAAATATTTGCTTCTATTATTTTTTAATGCAGAAACATCACTGAGTACAATGATTTTCAGAATACTACCGACTCTTCTATTAGCACCATTTTTTTTTTTAAAGTATATTCACTTCATAAATGTAGTTTATAGCTAACTGGCTCTGCAGATTTTTCACTGGCACAAAACAGTTATTCTTCTTACTTGAGCAAGCAATTGTGAATTCCAGAATAACAATCCCCAAACAAATCCAGTCCTGGAAATCAACAATAGAAGAATAATCTCTTAAGCACTCATGTGCTTAAGATTAGACAGGCAGCACTCAAGTTGAGGTTTACACATCAAGTAACTACCATAGATGGCCTTCCACTTAAGGAGTGTTCTCATCAAGCCTATTTAACTTTTTATGGTCACTTTCCTTCCCTTTGTCCTTTCTTTCCTTAAATGTAGGACTTCTGCTAGTCCATAAACACCTGTCAGACTGCATTTTCCAATGCAACAAGTTTTACTTCTGATCTTCCTAAATTTAATTTTAGAGTATCTTCAGAAGTTTCTCTCTATCCCATCTTCTCCAAACATATTGATAGCTACTCCAATCCCTGAGCTCCGGGTCACAAACTGCTAAGTAAGTAAAACATTCAAGTCCAAAGGCTTTATATAGACTTGGAAAGACCTACACCCAAACCAAGTTTTTCTGTAACTCTATTCAGTTTTTAATGGGTCAGCTTCTGCAACAGATTTTAGGCACTTCTTACACATAGATCATTTGGTCTACATATTGTTAGCATTACACTGGTGAAATCTACAGATTCATAAACACATGTAAGTCAAAAAGCCACGGCTAGGCACATGTGGGATAACATAATGCAGTCTACTGTCTTTACAAAGTCACATTTCTTTATTCAGAAATAAATTTAATATTTAAATTTAAATAAATTTCAATATTTAAATAAAAATAAATTTATTTTGGTTGAGGTTATATATTTCTAGGGTGCCACATGGCAATTTCTCTAAGGGGGCTTTTAATATGTTATAAGGAGGATGAAGGGAACAGGCAAGGTTGCTTTGGGAGACTTTACTAACTATGCAGGTGGGTGGGGGTAAAAGTCCTAAACTATGCAAATCCACAATCTGCCTCATAGAATCATTTAGGTTGGAATAGACCTTTAAAATATGCTGTGTGCTTTGGAGATTCACAGAAAGCAACTAATACTTTCACAACTACACATAAGAAATTCAGCTCATAAGACTTCAGCTTTAGATTACTAGCATTTGTTTGCAGAGGGCCAAGCTTCAAAACCAAAAGACTGACAAAGAACTTAAAGAGGAGCCAGAGCTCAAGAATCTGAATCTCCCCATTCTGTTGCACAGGTGGCCCTTTGGCATCTGTAATCCTATTCTCACTGGAGAAAATGTCTCCGTTTCTGTACAGTCCCTAGATGACCATTAAGTCTATCAAAGGCATAGTACTCTGAGTTTTCTCCCAGTCACCACTTGGCCCTATTTCAGGTATGTCCTGCTGCATATTTAAAAGCTGATGCACAGAAATCCTCTATATTCTGACCCGGATTTTCCTTTTTTATTAGCTTTTTTATTTATTTTGGTTTTTTAGTTTGTGTGAGACCAGCTGATAGCATTCATTTTATATGAGAAGGATACAAGGAAGACAGAACTTGCAACAAGAGTGCTACATTGCAACGTGGGTTTATAGGGAATCTGCCCTACACAGGGAAACTTGAGACTGGGAGCAAAGAGACCTTTCATATTTCATGGTTATCAATAAGACTGCCCTTCGTCTACTTCCTAAAGAGAGGTCAAAATGCTCTGGTTATATAAGCTCATGAGAGATTTTAATGACACTAAAACAAATATATTTATATAAAAAACTCAGTTTGTAAAGTCTCATTTCCTCAGTTTAGGAGTTCAGTTTTCCAAGTCTCATTTCTGCCTTGAAATGTAAGAACATTTTTATGCAAGGAGAGAATTCTTCTCTAGTTAAGTAACAAATTTCTGTCAAACCTCAAGAACACATTGTACTTTCATGCTTTCATAGTATCCATAATTTAAATCCAAATTTGGTTTGTAGTTATAAAATGTTGATTAAGACTATATAATTTATTTAATGCTAAAGCTTTTAGTGGTTATCAGCAGCAATCAGACCTTTACTAAAACAAATTTCTGGTTATGGTATTGACTAGTTGGCCAAGCCATCGTAAGCCTGCCAGCTCAGTGATGAGGACTGGCTTGAACACCACATCCAGCAATTCTTCCCCTCAGTCAAGCAACTATTTTAACCCTTTTGTAGAGAGAGAGCAAAAGAAAAGCTCAGTCAGAAGCTCCAGCCATCAGTTCCAGCCACAATAAGCACATTATTACTGTTTAAAACAGAGTGTTATCCTATTGCCATAAAATTACACAGTAAAATTACTGCATAACCTGTACTTTATACAGTTAACAAAACATTTGTGTGAAATCTCATGATAAGGTGAAGCACCAGTTTAACAACCTACACAGGGACAATAAAACCAGACAACTCTGAATTGTTAACTACTGCTCAAGCTCCTTGACATTTCAAGTGCTTACGGTAAGAAATAGGCAGCTTTTGTTTTACGAATCTTAAAGTGTTCTTCCAGGATGTTCTTACACTTCAAGAGCTGCCAAAGCCCACTCCTTCATAAACCACATGTACTTCTTGACTAATTCCCCCCCACCACGCTCCCCGCCTTAATTTTTACCCACACTAATCAGGCTTACATCCAGATCTAAACATGTACTTCACAAAAGGAATTTTTTTTTACCATACACTAGAAAAATATATGCTGAAAATAACAGAAATATCAAAACAGCACCTTTTATTTCAGGAGTAAGTTTGCCAGAATTTAACTAGGAGGTTAGACCATGATATAAGGTGCAGTCTCATTCTATGACAAACATATGTGGTTTAACTAAAAAAAAGTCTACTCAAGAACTGAAGATATTTATAGGCATCACTACGATACACAGCAAAAAAACTACACAAACTTAATTTGCAGGACACTTTTCTTGAATTTTAAGGGAATTTTTAAACAATCTGCTAGAACAGAGATCATACTTATCCTTTAAATAAGAAAAAAAAATCACATTTAACAGATTTATTTAGAAAAAAGTTCTTTGACTTGACAGTGCTCTCGGTTGCATCATTTGCTATCTTTACTATTTCTTGCTTGAAGTGACAAAGACAATACAACTGATACCTTATGCTGAAACATGGAATTAAGATGTAAAAGTGAGAAATGACACAGTCCCCATGAAAAATGAAAATGTAAAGTATGTGTTAAACAATGCTGGGGAAAGAAAGGAGGCAGGGGAGGAGGTAAAAGAGAGAGGCCGAGAATGCTGACTTTCTGAGGGTTTTTGAGTTTTATTAGAAGGATTCTAAGGAAACCATTAAGGTCTAGAAAATGAGTTACTGTTCTTTATATTTTCACTCATCAGTCCAAGGCAAAAAAAGGTTTCCATACTTACGGGCATTTGAGGTTTGCTGTTTGTGTTTGGATTTTTGGTTAGGGGGATTGGGGAGGGCAGGAAGGAGGTGTTTTGGGAGTTTGGGGTTTAGGTTTTAAGGTAGAACACAATTAGGCTGTTTCAAGTATAAGATACAATTAACTAGACACAGACACCACAAATACACATTACATATACATTCCCACCCACACATATGCATTCAAAGCACACAATTTAAAATCTAGAGCATTACTGTGCAACAGCATCCCCGGCCCATTCAAAGTGACTCTGCTTCCACTGACAAGGCTGTGGCTTTTCCCATTGCTTTCCTTCATTACAGAACACCCACAACTGGGTCAATGTTTTAAAAGCAGCCTGGAAGGGGACATCCCCTACCAAAGAAACAAACTGAGCAGAAACTCACAACTTGGGGTACAGTAATGCAACAAAGAGTTAAAAGGAGCAATTTCTTTCTCCAAGTGTCAAGCAGAAATACACAGCACTAATTTTTGCTTTGCTCAGCTTATTTTCAAATCTTATGTACACAGATGCTGAAGTGGTAAAATAGCACTGGTTCCGATATAGGCTCAACTGACAACCCTGGCACTCTGTAATGTGAGCCAATCTTCTCCTGTTCTGTCACCCCACAAGTTCTCAAAAGGCTTACTTAGATACTTTATTAGGCCACCTCAACATTTATCCCTGGTATGCCCTCCTTTTTCACTAGCTGAACTGTAAAAACTGCATTTGCTCAGCATCCTCTCTATAATGTATTATCCTGTGACATTTTATCTAACCCTTCTACAAAGAATACAGTCATGAAATACACTCTCACCCCACAGGGATAGTCCTATTTTTTCTCCAGGAACACAGTCAAACAAAGACAGTTCTTCTATAGATTTTTCTTTGTTAATCATGCCTAAATTTCATATAGCTGAGTGCTCTGATTTTCAAACAAACTTATTCCATAGTTTACCTAAAGAATATTATCATTCTGTTTCAAATCATACTAGCAAGGGAATTTATCAGCTTTCTTCAAGAAATGAGCCATAAATCATCTTTTTGTCAACAATATAAATCGTACAATCAACTTCCTTCAGAGGAACAAAGGTGACTTTCTGCTCCATTTTCTAAAACACAGACCAAACTTTTAGTCTAAAGTTTGGACCAAAGTTTACAATCTAAAATGGACACATTTCAGTAATTCTCCAAAACACTGATGGAGGACACACCCAATCCACCAGTACCAAACCCTATCGTGATTCTAAAAGAAAACACAAGATTTCTTCCTCCATCCCTCTTTCATCTGCACACTCCACGACTCAGTGAACAAGCAGGCTCAATACTGATAAAACCAGACACTACCATGCTCCTCTTACCCACTGCGACTCAGGCTGGGTCTACATTGCTACAAATGCCTTTGTGGGGAGTACAGTGTGTTAACTAAAATATCACAGTAAGGACCGTGAGTATAATTTCATCTTATAGCAGAAAGCTAAGTAACAGTGAAGCTTAAAGGGAAAAAGATGGTTGCAGGATGTACTGAACCACACTGCAGTGAGCTGTAATCACCAAAGACTCATTTTGCCCATAAACATCTTCTGGTGCAGATCTGCTTTAACACTCATTGTCTGCAAGGCTCATCAAAAATCCCCTCTATACTATCCTGCCTTGGAATAGTAAAGAGATTACAAACAAAACTTTTCCCCAAGATGAAGTATAAAAATAATTTCTTGCAATTATTAAGCTTAGTCAGCTGCAATGGTTTTAGTGAGCAATCACAAGCTCTCTGATGTAAGTCTTAATAGCTGTCATGGATTCTGAAGTAACAATTTCCTGACAAACACTGCCAAGTTAATGTAAGTTACATTTGGGAAAAAGAGGAGCATTTCTGGTTTTTTTTTTATTCTGGTCCCTTTCACAGAAACTACACAGACATTCCTTTAAAGCCTCTCTGCTTCCTTAACAATCAATGCTACTTTGGAATTCCCAAGCAAGAACTCAGAATGAACAACATATCAGAATATAACTCTCACTGTAAATTAATATTGTCCTCTTGGAGTTCCTGATAACAGTTTTTAAAAGCTGTCTTAGGGTTATTTTAACTTTTAAAAGTTAAAAAATATTTTTAATTAACATCATGCCTAATTTAATTAACATCATGCCTAATAGAAGTCTAAAATCATGACTTTTATTTTTTAAAATACAACTGGTCTTTATAGTCTAGAGTTGGATGTTAAGTTATAATTGCAGGGACTGAAAATGCAGATACAGAAGCATGTCCAAGGACTCACCACCAAAGGTTATTCATGCAGACCAGAAATTACTACCTCAGTTTAAATGTTTAGTTCTAACTTATTAAATAAACACTGGATGCAAATATCTGAAGCATACATTGGTATTTTAGAGCAAGTTGCATAAAGTTTACCAGTTCTTGTCACCCTTATTACTGCAACACTGAAGCATGTGTTATGGGACGGACCAAATCATGCTGTTGAAAGTTACCTTATATTGTCAACTGACTATCATTTTGCGTACCATATTCACAAGTTTCACTGGAACAAGTCTGAAACCAAAGGCAAAGTGAAAAAAAGAGCCAGTTAGTGTTCTGATAAACTCTACAGTGCTTCAAGATGCCACTAACTTCTTCACAGGAAAGTTGGCAGAAGAGAAAGCTCAGCTCTCAACTGAACTGGTATAGAGTCTTGTTTTCTAGCCCAAAAACTGAATGAAGGAGGTGGGTTTGAAAGACTGTTTTCAAACTTGCCTATAGCTAAAAGCACCTACAACTTTGTTATATGAGTCTATAATACAAACATTTGTCCTGCACAAATCAATTTGGTGCACTCTAGTTTGATTTCTAATAAGTCAAATCTCTCTCACCTTTTTTCACAAAGGGAAGCATACATAAAATCCCTCTAAATTAAAGAAAATGTATTAGCAAGTATGTTCCTTTGAGTTCCTGGAAACCTCTGGTAGTAGGGTGAAGACAGGCAGACAGTGGCAGCAGCATCTAAAACCAGCACATCAAGATTTACAAGAGAGGTCACCTCTCCAAATCCTCACTCTGTTTTAAATATGTGGGTTTCTGGTTACCTTCCTTCACATGAGGAGAAAGGATGATGAGAAGGAAACTAACATTTTGAGCTGTGCAATAAAATGAAACCTTTACAATTTCACCATCTATCCAACATTGAAATATTCTAGCATTGGAGTGGAAAGCAGTATCATATGAACCATACATGACAAATCTCATACAAACTTTGCAAAGTTTTGTGACAGAAACTTTGAAAATTAACAACCAAGGTGATTAAAACAAACAACCAAAAAAAAAACACCCGAAGAAAATCAAATAAACAAGCCCTCAGTTAATATTCAAGGCTACTAAAGTGACTAGTGTCTGATCTTGTTCCGAGTGGCCACAAAGATCTTCACAGGAGCAAGAGCCAAATCCCCAATATCTTATACTTCAGAAGCAGAGGGAGTTATAATAGTTCTGGCGTGGAAGATGGCAAGGATATTTCAGACAACATGCTAGCTTCTAGCCCTCATCCTTGCAGGATGAAGCACTGCTTTGCATACTGTTGGGTTTTGAATCAAGCAGTATAACCCTAGCCTAGGCAATCTTCTCTGCTTTGTAGTCTCCCATGCCTGGAGATTCAGGTCACCCAACACTCTTTGTGCTAGGATCACCCAGCTACCAGCAACATCACTGCTGCATTTTAGACCTTCCAAGAGTTACATGCAGTCCAAGAGGCAAGGGACGCCACTCTCGATGCAGTTTCATCAGGACCCATGCAATACTGTTGCAGTCTTTTGCATTAGCTTACTTATCATTAAGTAACTGAAAAAATACCTGGTTTGTTTAATATCCTAGCTGTTACCAGAATTCACAACCAACAACCTCTGACCAACAGAGCCTCCTTAGGTGAAAGATTAAACACACCTTCTAAATCTCTGTGCCAATATCACAGCAGTCTGCAGATTTTGTACCAGTTCACTGATTGCCTAGAAGCCACCTATAAAACCTCAAAATGAATTTCTTATTTCACAGGTCAGGCTATATAACAACTGATGAGCTGAGTGCATGTGTGAAATGTCAGTATCTGCAGAGGAGCAGCAGAAAGATCCTCCGTCAGGTGCAATCTGCTCAAGGGAGAGATGGCAGCAAGCAAGAAAAGGTGTGAAGCAAAGCCTTCAGTTATTTGCATTATTTTGGGAATTTATACCTAATGTGCCATTTTATGCAATATGAACTTGCATGCAAACTAAAAACCCTTCACTGTACAAGTGAATTTACAAATAATTTCCAATTTTTTTCCAAAACCAAAGATACTGTAACTGTTACTAGAACAGTCCATTTCCCTTTCCTTATACTCTTGTATGACATCTACCACTCTGCAAAACTACTACCAGTTCCCACAAATCTTTTGTTACAATGTGCAGATATAAATCCTGTACTACAGTTGCTTTTCTGCTTGACACGCTCAGACACAAATTTCCAATTTTCAAGAACAGAAGTAGGTCCATAAAGAAAGAAAGTGTGTGTTCCCTGCAAAGGTTTCACATGAAAAAAATAAGTCTCCTGAGGGAGGGGTACCCATTAAACCTGAAGATCTTCCCCAACATGCAGAATACTTCATCCAGAAATCAACTTCAGCTGCCATAAAAAGTGTTGTAGCTCTTTGTACTCTTAATTCCATTCATTAACCAAAAACCTTTACAACCCAAAAGTTTTGTAACAAGAGTTTCACAATGAAGGTAACTCTATATAGTAATTTGATTTAAAACATGTCCTGAGAAGCAAGCACTTAGTTACCACTTCTAGGAGGCACTTAAAATTCCCTTTGTGACAAACAATACAGCTAGAAGTGAGAAAAGCCAGTTCATTTTGATAGCACTCCTTAGGAAGAGAGCTGATCAAGTTGCCTAAAGACTCATTTTGGGGGAACCATAACTATGATAATGAGCCTTTCCCATAAAGACAAAAGGGCTGTACAAATTTAAAACAAAACAAAACATAACAACAGTAAAAACCAAAACAAACAAAACAAAAAAACCCAAAAAGCCTTAAAAAAAACCAAAAACAAAAACAAAAGCACACCAAAAACAAAACAACAAACAAAAAAACCTCAACAACACAAGAAAACAGCAGTACAATACTGCATTTTCAAACAGTACTTGGTCAAGAATCTGCACACGCCTTTTCTTTTTCTTCTTTTCATCTTGAGTGCAAAAGCAGAAAAACTTCTTTTCCACTTACTCAACTTTCATGTGAGCTGTTCTTAAATCTGGTGCTCTCCTGCACTTGGTGACCTAATACCTGGTCTTCTCCTGGCAAAAGGTCGACATTACAGTGTCTGTTCTATTCCTAGCTGCTGATCTTATTAAGAAGGGTCCCATTTTTAACACTGCTCAGGAATAAACAGTTTCAGAAAGGATGACTGGGACCAAGAAGCCTTCCTGAAGCTGCCCTGAAACCTGCTGGCTCTCTTCAAAAGAAGCCTGAAAAAACACTCCCCTCCCTTCATCTTCATCTGAGGTCCCTTCTCTCTCCTGGTACACATACAACATTTCATTAAGTGTCAAGACAACTAAAATTGAAAAAAAATAAAGTAAGTTGTAGTGTATGAAAGTGAGCAATGAGAAGCTCAAAGCTCAAAATGTATGTAGGAGATGGCCAGTAAGAAGAATCGTAAGAAGAATCTCAATGTATCAGATTTTAATGCCTTTCTAGATGAAAATAAGAGTAAAACATTTCAGTTTTACTGCACAGGACACTGCCAAGACAATGCACTATTCAGGACTACGTATTTCTGCTAGCTTGTAGTGTTCTTAACATTTCATTTCCAAGGAGGCATTCTCATGTTTTCAGCAAAACGGCTACATTTAATAATTATACATACAAACACAGAAGAGACTAACAGTGTGGTACTCAAATCAACTTGATCATGAAACACGTGTTCTACTTTAAATCAACTACATTTGACAATTTAACTTTGAAGAAAAACTAAACTTGTTGATAAAGATGATCTTTGTGTAAGTTTTGCTGCTAAGTCATTTATTTTCATGAATTACAATCTTATAAAACTGTAACTGAAATAAACATCAGCTGAGCATAACAGGAGATGGATTAGACTGCAGGGAAATGAGAAGGGTCTTGCTTTTCCAAGTTTCAGATTTTATTAACTGCTCTTAGAATTTTTTATGCCTTATTTCTACCACTATTTGCCAGGCAAGATCATGAAACCAAAAGACAATTACAGGGCTAAAAAAAAATCTAAATGCTAGTGAAAGAAGCATGCATACAAGAACAGTTTGGAGAATTATTTATCTTTTTTAATTTACATCTCTGTGCTGATATCTCCCTTCCACCTACATTTCAAACTTTGGAGCCTGTTCTGAAATATAACTAGATTTATTTAAAGTTGAAAGGCTTTCAGTTATAAAACTGCATACAAGAACTGCAATTTTTATAACTGCAATATGCTAAGACAGAAACTGGCTATATTGCTCTATTACCTTCCTAAAACATACCCTTCATATAACTACTTAGAAAGTGACTTCTTCAAAAATTCAAAAGAAAAACTATTTTGCCCCTAAATTACAGGTGTTGGAGGGGTTTTTTTTGTTTTGGTTACTGGGGTTTTGTTTGGCTTGGGCAAGGAGGTTTGGGGTTTATTTTTTTGAGTTGTTTTAAATTTAGGGATATTAAAGTGTTTTCTAGTGCTTTAACAGATCATCAATATGGAACAAGTTACAAGATCACTTTAGCTGCGATCTATTTAATTTTTCTTCTTGATGTAAAGTATTATGAAAGAGAGAAAGGGTATGAAATCATTTAGTGTAGATCACTGAGCATATACTGCCCATTTTCAGAAAATATAAATACTGTTCTAAAAAAAAAGAAAAGATCAGCTGGCTTCACAACAGTGCATTGTTCCTAACTAAAAAGAATCTCAGTCTCTCTGGTTACAAGCCAAATCAAAATCACCTTGACTGTGTTTTTTCTTTCTTTTTCTCTCACTTTTGGGATGGTGGGTGTGAGGAGCATGAGCATTACACTTTTCTTGTACTCTTAATGGGTTTAGAATCTAATAAAATAAAACTAACACTACCATTGCCTCAAATTTACAAGTTGTAAACACATAAAAAGCACATAAATCCATCCTTCTGTTATTCCCAAAGCCTGAAATACATGTAATGGAATGTTTATAGATTGTCAAAGGACTATTGAAACTGTGGAAGAAAATGTTCATGATATGGTATTTCTTTGAAGTTCAGGAAATAAGCCATGTTTTGCAGAGATTTTTCTTCTTTTGGAGGAAATTCAAACACAAATTAGAATGCAAAGAAGTGGCATGCAACTAAACACAACCCTCATCTTTACAAAGAAACAAGACACTGATCCACCCTTCCAAAAAAAGAGCTGGCTTAAAAAAATATGTGAAATGGCAGTACAACAGATTAATTTTCTTGCTTGTTCGGGGGGGGGGAAAAGATAGCATAAATGAGTTCTATCTACAGACAGAAAAAATGGGCAAAAGGTTACACATCATTAGTTTTCTGCTCTAGGCAAGTCAAACACTTTATAACAGATGATTACCTATGGGATAAGCTCAAGCTAACCATTTAAGTAACATCACCAAAACACCACTGAATTTTGCATTTTGGCAAACTACTTTGTCCTAAGAACAGAGCAAAAAGATTATACTGTAAGACAACCAGGGACTCTAATGAGAGCTGAGAAAATTACATGACTTGTAGAATGGGCTAAGCCAAAACACAAGGTTTTTTAAAATAGAAGTTCCCTCAAAGGTGGGGAGAGGAACCTTTCTGTAAATTTTCTGGTTAAATGCCAAAACACATCTCAAGTTGTTATGAATACAATCTATTGATTTCTCTCATTTCTTCAAATGGTTCAGTAAAGCATGAATATCAATAATGATTAAAGCTCCAAAAACTTCACAACTTAACAGGTCTGTCCATATGCATCTGGTGGCCTTTAGAACAAAGCAGATTGTACCAGGGTTTACATCAGAACTTCTCCATTTCTGTTAATCTTCTGCACTACTGCCAAAACAAGTTTCTAGTACCTTTTTAAAAGTCTTATGATTGCTACTTGTTCAGAAACTACTAAGAATACAATTTCAGAAGTGCAAATTGTTTGCAAATCACACTAATAGAAAGTGAAGCAAATAATGCAAACTGGCTTAGGATAAATTCAATAACAATACCATCACCTATTTAAAATCATTCAACAGACAAGAAATAGTACAAACTTTGATATTTGTAACTATTTTGCTTTAACAAAGACTTACCCTCTTCCAGGATCTAAGGCAATTGCTCTGGGTTGATCCAATTCTTGCCAAAACAAAACTTTCCTCAGCGATCCATCTAAATTAGAAACCTCAATCCGATTTGTTTCAGAATCTGTCCAGTATAATTTTTCTCCCAGCCAGTCACATGCCAGCCCATCAGGTGACAGAAGTCCAGAAATGACCACATTTTGTACACTCCCCGATTTATTGAACTCCGTTCGTTTAATGGCTTCTTCGCTGACATCACTCCAGTAAATCAACCCCTTTACAAACACAAAGTCCACTGCTGCTGCGTCCTCTAAGCCACCCACGATCACAGTGGCGTTCTCCTTCCCATTGGCAGCATCCACCAGCCGCAGGTCACGTCGGTTCGCGTACAGCAACAGCGGGGCAGCTTCAAACAGGAGAAATAAGGGGGGACACAGACAGACAGATGCATTAACATCACTCATATTAAATATAACTTGCACTATGATGGCATCAGGCCATTAGTAGCAACTAATGTAAGAATTATCTTTTTAAGTAAGAAATAGTGAGGAGATATTTTGAAGCTTGACTAAAAAGCACTGACTCAAAGCTTTTCAACTTTGTTAGAAGTCAAGACTGTGTCTTTGCAACAGGCAGCTACCTATTCTGGGTTGTGCATTATTAAAATAACATTAAAGAAGAAGGGACAGAACAAAGAAAATGGGGGTTTGAAGTGCCCAAATGACACTGTTCTGTATAGAAGGACATTTAAATAAGAATCAGAAAGACAAGGGTAAAGCAGTTTTCTAAGCACTCAATGCCAACCCACCTAAGCAACAATTATTTTTGTTTACAGAATTTAGTTATATACACACCACTTCTGTAAAAGCATAATTCATGTCGAGCTATCAAAGCCACCTGCACATTGAGACTCCCTGAAATTATACATCTCAGGCATTTTGCATAGAGTACAAAAAATACAAAATTCATTGCACAGCATGAGACTGTGCAAAATGTGTTGGTTTAGAGTGTTGAAGGTGGTATGAGGAAGTAGGGAGAAAAATAACTCTACAGGAATGGACAACACTGAGTTCTTTCAAACTCAGCTGTACCACTTTTGCTTAGTTCTCTAACACAAAGCCTTTATATTATAGGCTTTATTTGCCTACTCTGCCAGTTTCCACAGTCTGTATATTTTTCATAACACCTAAGATGACTAATGCAAAACAGCAACCATGAAAACAGTTTCTTAAATGTAATATGCCTGCTTAATTGTCCTTAACCACAAGATATATATATAGATAAATACATATATATGCAAATTCTAGCCTCATTCCTACTTCAACAAAAGATTAAGAAAAATACTGCATTTGTATAAGGCAATCACATCCTTTTCAATCCACTATCAGAAAACATTTCAAACTTCCCTGCATTTCCTCAGAAACTGTAGCAACAGAGCTGTATAAAGGCATTTTGAGACATACTATGAGTGTCATACTAAATGCTCTTCTGCCTGTCACCACACAAATTTCCCTAGGAACTTGCAGATTTATTCATCAGCATAGGTGGGTGAGTTAAACTTGCAGCAGGATATATGTCCTAACCAGAAAATTCACATTTGTGGAGCCATAGACGTGCATGGTTCAATAATGTCAAGGCCACACTGCAAGAAGAGATACAGTGCCTTACATGAGAAACTCGCACTCAAATCAGAAATATTAACACAAACTTCAGTAAATTCAAAAGCTAGTTTCTAAAATCAGACTACTCCCCTTTGTACCACAAAACAATTTTCCAAATACACTGTTGCTTGTGAATTGGGAGAAGCTGAAAGAACTACAAAGTTCCTTCATCTACCTCCAATTATATGAGTTCTGCTATACATGTTTGGGGGGGGGGGGGGAGGAGGGGAGGATTTTGTTGGTTTGGGTGGGTTTTTTTAAAACTAAATTGCTTAGACCGTCATCCTGAATTTAGAAACACTGAATATAAATTGATTTATGATGATCTTTAGACAGAAGGAGGGAGGGGTGAAACTTTGTTGGTTTTAATAATACCAAATTTGTATTTGTATTCCCCTCTCCAGAAAGCAATCTTTTTATCATACAAAAACCCATTCACTTTAGAGATTATCTTTCCATGGAGAAGCATCAGACTTTCTAAAATTAGAAGTAGAATCCTTATATTGAGGTTTATTATTACCTTACTTTGCTATCTCCTTCCCTTCCTTGCATAATTTCCCACCACTAAGATTAAAAATTAATTAGAACAGATTTTCATGAAGTGTAGGTTGCTTATGCTTTTTCAAAAAGTATTCAATGGACTGCAACATGTAAAAAATAGTAAAGCAATAAAGCTCTCAACTTTTGAAAGCCTGCATACAATTGTAACCTGAAAAATCCAGTTAATAGCTCAGTGTCATCCAGTGCCCCATAGCAAAGTGTGCAGCCAATTGGCAGAGCTTTCCCTAACAAGACAGCATGCCCAGTATTTGGAAAAAAAAAAGTAAATCCACACACAACTGAGTATAACCTCCATTATTACAAGCAACACTGAGTCCCCATGCACACAGCATTCACTGAACTGGAACACCAGGCACGCCAAGTGTAATCACAAAGGCCTGAAGGCACAGCTGAGCCTACCACAACCACACTGCATGGGTAAGTCACTTCTTGCTGGAGCTCAGAGCTGGCTGAGAAAGGACTGGTAAAAACCTCCTTGTCTTCAATGATACAAGTTAGATGAACGATGAATCAGAAGAAAAACATATACACCTAGGATGTGTAGCTTCATGTAAATTGATTCAAAGTCACAACTTGTAACACATTCCACAGGGCTAGCAGATGAGGATATTAAGCTTTCCAATTCATTGCGACATTCAGGAATGAATCACCAAAATAATAAACAACAGGTTTCTTCCCCCATCGCCTCCAACCCTTCCCAGAAAACACGAAGGCTTCAATGTCCTATAAAATGCAGTGCCTGAAGTTGGCAGCAGCATTAATAGCTAGTATCATCTTTGCATTTACTTCACTCAGATGCAACACCAAAAGGAAAATTGTGCCAGAAGATTCCATCCTGTCCCAGCTTCAAAAGAAGCACGGGATATTGAAAAGATGGTTTTTTTGAATAATGTGGTTATGAACTATACTAATAATCTAAGGGAAGAAGTCCAAGAGAAACTCCTTTCAAAGGCAACTATGTTGCAGTTTGTTAGAATCGGAAGAAAAGATACAACTTAGATTTGTTTTTAAGAAGCTGAACTCTTTACATGTTTTTATTTCGCTTCCTACAGACATTAAAAAAACATATATTGTAACTGCAACAAGCTACCATACATTGAGAGAAACACACAATTTTAAAAGAAAAAGCATCCACCTTGGAAATCAAAAACTGAAACAGTAGTGAATGTTACCACGCCTTCTATCACCTGAGAGGTCTACATGCAGTTTATTCTTCTAATTGAAGTACGCAATACACAGTAAAATCTTTGCTTAGTTATAAAGTAAGGGGGTTTTTGTATCCACTAGCAGGAATAAATGTTCCCTTAAAGAACACAAAAGTTACAAAAACTCAAGTTTAACACATTTAAACTGCAAGAAAAATAATTTAAATCATAAGAAACTCCGGCTAGTAGTAATCAGTGAGCCTATAACTTCAGTGAGTTTAACTCCAATATTCGTGTAAGACCTTTCCTAAGCTTACGACATTCAGTATGAAAGTCCAGACATTGCCTTACCTTTACAACTAGAATTCTCACTGCTTTCTTCTCACTGCCAAACTCCATTCTTGTACCGTGTATTTCTCTTGGCTGTCACTCTTCCTAGCATACTGAAAGTTGCTACTCCCTGAGATACTCAAGCCTGGTTTCCCTTACACTTGTTTACTTAAGTCTTGCTTTCTACATCTGACTTGTGAGCACCTGCTACAGGCATAAAAATACTGCTATCCACAGGATGCAAAGTGATGAACCAACACAAGACAATCACTTCACCAGCTAAAAATGTTTTTTAATCTTTTTGGTGTTTAAGTAGCAACTTTAAGCTGTCAGAATTTGTCATGCTTTTCTTTAACAAGCCCAGTGGCCCTTTTTGGAAATTCTGCAAATTCCCACTTTCTCATTTCCACCTCCCAGGACAGCTCTGGGTGCTTCCCTTTCAATGATGTGGAGTTTAGCCTGGTTAAAACAATTAGCACATGCTCATTTTCCCCAAACCCTTTTTTTCTCATTCCCAACGCCCAGCAATGCTGCTCTACCCTCTCAGTTAAGGGCCCCTCCCCAAGCTGATTTAAACCATTAAATCAGTGAAAGGTTTGATGGGTTAGCAAGTTGAATCAACTCAAGAAGTGGTCCAGCAAACTCCAAAACTAACATAAGGCAAGGAGTTGGTTGCTGGAAGGGGGAGCAGCTCTCCCCTTTCAGGGGCAGTCTGAGATCTGCCCAAGATGTGACTGCAGCCATATCCTTTCTCCCTGGCTTTCCTTTCAGCTGTTGGTTCCCGACCTCTCCTTTGTGCTGGCACTAGCACTTTTCCATACCATTAGCTCCCATGCAGGGAGCTAAACCAGCAGAAGACTACCAAGCTCAGCCTCTCCCTACCACCTGCCAAAAAGTAGTTTTTTAGCCAGCCATCATCCAGAATCAGTTCAGAAAAGAATCAAATAAATATAAGCAATAGCACACCAGGGAAAGAAAAGACTGCAACAGCTTTGATTTAATTAGTTGAACCAATTGTTGGTGAACCTTCAGTTAAGGGATAGGACTCATCAGACTAGAGGTGGCCACCATAAGTTGTAGTAACCTGCCACAAAATCCCAGTGTGGCCCAGCTCACACTGTGGAAACCACCAAGCAGTCACTGACATTGTGGAAAGAAATATCCATGTAGTAGTCCATTGACAAGAAACACATGGATTCTCACACTGGAAGATGTCATTCAGCTGAGGATACCCCTCTCATCTTTTATAAGTCTTGCTGAAGAACTCTGAGCATCTAAAGATGAATTGGTACTGCCAAGCACACTGCCATGGGGATGGCAAACATGGAGAAAAAAGGAGACAGTGATGAGGTGTACCAAGCAAATACATGCTGACCTGGATGAGGCATAGTAAGGAAGGATTCCAGATGGTTTGACAGAATAACATGCACCCACATTCAACCCAGAAGAGAAGGAAAAGCAGAGAAATAGGCATAGACAACCAGTAACTTCCTTAAAACTGTTCAAAATACAGAACTCCCTGTATATAATACAATAATCATCCCCAAGATGTCCCACAGAGAACCAAGACAAGAACATAATGAAAAATCTCTGGACTGATACAAGGATTCTGGCAATTCTGAGGGAGGACTCTCCCTTCATTTCCCAGGTTTCAAATTTCTTTGTCATTGCTCATGCTTATACGGAATTCTGTATATTTGTTTTCTGTGAGTGTTGGAGCTTCACTGCTCTGCTTGGAGAAGCAAGAATGACAAGGCTGAGGTAGCATTGGGAATAAAGCCTGAAAAACCTGTATCAAATAAGAAGAAACAATTTGAAACTTAGAATAAACTTTCCCTAAAAGCAGGGAGCCTGCCTCAAGAAACTTAAACAGAGATGGTTTGTATTTTCAACCAAACAACAAAATCAACAGGAAGTACACGACAAGTTTTCAGTACAGCAAGCAACAGGCAAAAATTTTGCACCAAGCTCTCCATCAACAGCACTTTCCCGATTTATTCCACACAATACACAAGTCCATACTTATTTTTCTAACAAAACTAATTAATTGATTTACCAGTGGCCCTCATTCCACTTTCACTATGAACAGAGCGCACTCTTCTCTCTGAACCTCCTTGTTCTCACAAATATACTTCAGAACACAGCAGTTAACCAGCAGTTTAGTAAACAAGCATCAGGAGGCCCAAACTTGGCAGAAAGGATCTTTTCTCCTCTTTTCAGCTAATCTTAAGTATATTTCCCATGGTAAGGACACTGAAGGCTGTTCAGATGGTAACTCAAAAGGTCACAAGAACAGTCATGCTTGCCAGGGAATGAGATGAGTAACTATATCAGTGCAAAAGCAAAGACACCAAGCAGCAGCAACAGCATTTGGATTCTGTACCAAGCTTTACTGAGAGTTTTGCACGTTTTTGGCCAGATAGTAGCTATAAAGACCAAGATATCCTGCAGGACTGCCAGATTTAAAGGCATAAGTCATCCTTTGGACTGCTGAATACCAGAAAAAATATTATCTTTCTAAAGAGATAGAAGGATGGGGGCAAGATAATAAGAGGGGGGAAAACAGGGAAAAACAGACTACAGGGAAGGATAGAAATACCAGGTCCACGCATAACAAGCCAACAGACCTGTGAGATTACAGGAAAAGTACACATGACTGAAGCACACCATGAAGTTCTGGCCCATCACAGGCAAATTAACTTTTGAATAGCAGGCATAACGTGCCAAATCATCCTGCTGGCAACAGAGCCTTACAGCAGGATTACCACAGCACATCTCTTCTCAGTGTTAGGTAGCACACTCACAGTGAACTTTTGTCCACCTTTCTGTAACACTAACTTCCTCTCTATCCTCATTGCACTCTCATGAGGAAAAAACACAGCACTTTAGCGGCTGATATTTTCCAAACTTTATATGCTGAATCTATCTTACTGAGAACAGGATGAGCAGAGAGCTATGCTCCGTGGTCAGGCATCTGCTTGCAGCTGCATTAGCATATAAAACTACCACCTTCTTTCATTACACTTCTGTTTACAAAGCAGCAATAAAACAAAGGTGACAGGGCCAGCAGCAGACTCTGGAAAAGCAGAAAGGCTCCTTATGGGATGTGCAATTAAGTAGTACCATGATGCACATGAATGTCTGCAGAACTTCAACACTGTACTTCTCATTTCCTCAGATGTCCTTATAATCTTTCTTCAACATTCTTCCAGTGTCCCAAACAGTTGTCAGAATAACACACTGTGGTGCAGATGAAGTCATACCCGTTCCACACACACTGGCAATACTTCCCTAGTTCTACTGGTAACACCCATGTTTAAATCAACACAGTCCGTTTAATGAAAAAGTTAGTTAGCAAGCTTCTTTGCTCATGAAGAAAAGAAATCTTGTTTGGCTATACCGTACCAATTAGAGTCCCACATCTGAATAGAGATGATGTTTTGCAAATGATACTTGAAGCAGTATGACAACAGAAAAGGTGACCAGATCACACTGAAACAAAACAGTACCCTTAGCACCTTCTGGAATCATCATTTCCTACAGCACTTCTAACAGGAAGAAAACAAAACAAAAGCCTCCATCATAGTCCGCAGGAAGCTGTTTGTTGAAAGCGACGGTGCAGTGTCCCTCCAGTGAATTAGAGCACCAAGACACAACATTGATGCTGTGATAGCAACAGCCTATTTCCCAAAGCCTGGGAAGGCTAAAGGCTGTGAGATACACCTTGTACACCCTGGAAAGCTCAGACAAGAATGCTCCAAAGTCTGTTGCTACTCTAGAGAAAATGCAGTTCATTATGTGTTCCAGCCTGGACAGCACACATGTTTTGGGGTGCACATTCAGTCAAGAATGGCCAGGGAGTGTGTACTCACAGTCACTGCTACCAGCTCACTTACCTCCACAGCTAAAGAACCCTAGTTATACTAGCAGACAGCACGTGGGGATAGTTCCAGCCAAGGGGGTCTCACCCCTGGCTAACAGTTCCACATGAACCAAAAAACCCACATCCTGAACAGAAGCACAATGGTTTACCTTCAAACAAACAAGGCCTTTCTCCACATAGACAAGTTCACAACACTGAGATACTCTTAGATGGCTTTTACAACAACTTACCCAAAATGGCACACTGATCTAAAAGATACTTAAAAGCATTTTTTGAAGTGTGTCAGTTTATCTCACCAGGTAAAAGCAAAATCAAACAAAACAACTTATTTGTTCTGGTTTGTGGTTGGGTTTTTTTGTTAGCTTATATTTTTGAAGGAGTATCAGGACATTGTGGTCAAGCATGAACACAGAATATAGTACAAGAAAACCCAACTGGAGGACAGAATGACCCATAACAGGGAAAAAGATGCCAGCACTGATGAGTACACCACAAAAGTAAGTGACCACCCTCAGCCGGGACAGAAGAGTGGGACCAATTTGAGATACAGGCAGGCAGGAGCAGCAGTACTGCCTGAAAGACATTCATCTCCACCCTTCTACAAGTTCTTCAACAACTAACTGGATGGCTGTATCAGCTGTATCAGCTGCAATGATCATATGCAATTATTTCTTTCTGGCAAACTTTGCAGCTTATGCTTGGTAAACAGCATCTTTGTCACTTCATCATAACAAGAATCCAGAATAGAAAAAGCCGCATCTCCTACTGCAACACTTTTTTTTCCAAACAAGTTCACAGATTTTGTTTCTCATGTTCTTCAAGACAAGGCAGAATCAACAATTTTGCAAAAAATATGAAGAATTCACACTGAACTAGAAGACAGTACTGTAAGAAAATTGCAAGAAAATCACAGTACAAGTTTCAAACAATTTTCCCATCCACCAAAAGAAAAAAGTTCTCAAACCAAAATCAAACTTCAAACATTTAGATTCTTAAGACTACTAAGTTTACTACAGATTAATATAAGTACCAACTCCAACTCAAATGAACAGTTATGGGCTGTTTTTATTGAGTAAGGAGAGATCTGCACATACTTGAATAATTTTGAAAATTACTGCCTAATTTTTAGTTTGAAAAAAAACAGTTGTACCTATGTGACTTATTTTTATATTTTTAACTCTCAAGAACACTCACATTCCAGCAGTATTAATGTCAAATCTTCAACAGGCTTACATTAGATGTAGTGACACATAGGAAGGGGAAAAAAAAAAACACCGCCGCCCTCACCCCAATAAAACAACATGAACACACATATGCAGGATCCCTACAAAAGTATGGACAATCTTGTGCACTTCTCTTATTGAATGGGGCTAATTTCTGGTAATCCACCATAAAAACAAAACCCCATAAATAAAAAACCATCCAACTTTGAATTATCTTACTTGCTAATTTTTCCATTACCTACAGGGTACAGGGTAACTGTTAAGCTCAGTTACGTTTCTGAGTTATTAGAACATCACTACATTTTCTAAATGAGCATAAGAATCACTACAAGGTTTACAAATTCCTACTCTTCTATTATTCTTAATACTCCTTCTCTATTAATCCATGTGTAGGCAAGAGCATTCTTGGATTTCCAAAGTGTTAATATTTTAATTAACACTAATACCTTGACTATAAGCAAGAGTTTTATTCCCTGCTTTGACAGAATAACTGAGGGACAGAATAGAAAGTTTGAAATTCTATGACACCTTACATTTCTATTTCCTTCCACATACCCTTAATCTCCAGAGTTTCAGCAAACACATCAGCCACTTTCTAGAGGCCTGAACTCTCTGACAATGGACAGCGGAAAATCCTTATTGTTGAGGAGTTCTGCAGTTAAAAACCCCCAGCAAACTACATACAAACTACATTTTTCCTCTGGGAACAGACTGGGAAGGGAGTGGAGGAATAAGGAGAAAAATAGAGAACATACAGTTCAGAATCACAGAGAAGGCAAACAATTTTTGATTAAGCAAAATTATATAGCTAGCTGATTAAAATTTTCTATCAAATATGATTACTTTTCAAATTTGACATCAAGAGCTCACACATGGCCCTCATAAAACAGAATTAAAACTATAATCCCATTTTTGCCACACGGATTATATCACAAGGGAGTAATTCTATTTAGGTAATGTGATCCCGTAACAAGATACTAAAAATATCTGTATGAATGTTGCCATTTTTCCGTGTCTGATTACATTAAAAACATTTCCTTATTGTTCTCTCCATATAAATAATGAAGCTTGAAAAGCATTCAATCTTTTAAACTGATATGCTTCTTTCTCCAAATAGTTTATAACATTTTGCAAAGAAAACAAGGTATTACTAATTAAACCATTGCTTCTTTTAACCTAGACTTTGACTGGTTCATTTCTGAACAGTATATTAAGAATAAGGTATTACAGAAAAAGGTATTAACAGTATTCCCATTCTATTCATAGACTGGTATGTTTGACTCCATTTCAAAACTGGCAGGGAACTGTGCCAATTACGTTGAAATTGAAAGGTCTGTAGCAAGATACTCATAAGGAGACAAAAAAATAACTCTGTATTCATAACCATTTCACGGGACAAAAAAACAAGCTCATTTCCACTTGCAAATACAAGCACTGTGTTCTGACCAGGTTTGTCCATATGGAGCAAATAGAAAGTGTGTTTGTATTGTGAATCTCCTGACATAAATATATATAAAGTACAAAACATCCAGAGAGTTTAATGAAAGTGCTCTGTGTTCACTTGCCTGCCAAATATATACATTGGAAAAGGTTATTCAATATATAGGGTGTCAATATCCAGCATTCATGTACCATCTATTAAAGATCCAAAGCTCTCCCCTTCCAAGCCTTGGACATCTACCAGAGAAGAACGACACAGCTCCTTCGTTTAGAGCACTGTGTATTCCATAACTGCAAGTTGTATACACTCGGAAACCACATGTGATGTGTATGTTGAAAAACTAAAGGTTATTAGGAGAGAATGTATTTCTTTCACTGAGCAGTAATTACACTTTAGGAGAGTCATCATTACAAAGTGCTCAGCACAGAAAAAGCAGAAGTACTCACTGTGTGCTCATCCTAAACCTCACGTGCACACACCAACAGCCATCTTCGGTGAGCCACAGCATTTAGGTTCAGGGGCTCAATGTTTAAGTGAGTAATGCCAACTATAAACGTGAACAAACCATCCCTGAAGTCTGCATGACAGTTGCATCCCCCCATATCTTTCTAAGCAACTTAAATCACTTACTGGTAAAAGTCCATGTGGAGAAATTCCTTATCAAGGTAATTCCGCTTCACTGGCAACAACCGCTTTCAAAGTACAAATGGCCCCCATGTGCCACCAAACAAGTGGGTGATAGCCACGTAGTTTACTACCCCAACCTCTCAGGTGAGTGGGCTGAAATGCGAGGGCTCCCCAATAGGAGAACAGAAAGAGGAGCTGAGCACACTCCCAGACACAGCCGAGCCACCAGCTCAGCCAAAAGCAGGAGCACACAACAAAGCTTTAATTACAGCTGTATTTCTGGTGCCACTCAACAATAACACATACCCCTCCCTAGAGTACAAGGAACTGGACTCTTCTGAAGAAACCACTGGCAAAGCAGCCAAGTATTTAGCATTTCATAGGAAATTAATGAGGTTAAATATGCTGGGGACAAAGAATATAGTATTTAAGTCTGCAAACTGGCTGCCAGAGATGAATGGTGACAGATCAGAAACTGAGACTTGTTCCTCCCTATTTTCTTCCCCTAGCCCATCCCCTCAGAAGGAACAAAAAAATATCTTTGCTGTACTTGATTTGAACTAAAAAGTAAATCCCCTATCACATGGACTGCAGCAAATATTTTAAAGTTGGCATTTTTGAGATGCAACATCTTCATAAAGGTGAATTTCAGATGTCCAAAGGAATCAGATTTCTCCGGCTTCCTAAGACAGAGTTTAAAAGGTTCCTATATGTCCAATTCTGACCTATCTTCCTGAAAAGCAAAACAAAACAAAACTCCATCTACACATTTTACAGCTTCTAGGCAAATTCCTTACCTAGAACTCAGGGAATGCAGATTGAATCAATTCACTAGGCAAAAAAGAAACACGAATACAGTTCATGTCCCCCTAACCAGTATTGCTGTGAAACAAGAAAAAAGCTTTCCACCTGATTATCTTCATATAACTCACACGGAGGCATACAAGAAGTCCTTAACCTGCATATACCTCTGACCAGATATACAGTTTCACCCAATACCCAGAACTCCCCTAGACCTTCAGTGCACCTTGCCAAAAATGCTACTTCACCTTACTTCCAAAACACAGCAAAAAATGCCATGAAACTTTTTAAGTCCTAATTTTTCAATTTTAAATAAAAGCTAAAGTAATTTGATGATAAGTAAACTATATCACAGAGATGCACTTCCAAGAACTACAAAAGCAGTGGTGGATTTTGTAACACCTTAGATCACATTAACCTTAAGACGGTTCTGTGAAGAAATGAAAGCGAAAAATGTATTGAAAATCACGGCAGACAAAGGCACACTGATTTCTGAGGCATCATACAACGAAGAAACGTGACCAGAAAATGGCTGATTCAAGCTGGGGTGAAGATACAGACCATTTAAGTATTGTACAATTCTAGGTGAAGAGACCCTTCACCTGAAGGCACAGACATAGCTCTGTCTGGAAACTCTGCGTTTCATTTCTACCCTGAGCACTTCAGAAGCAAAAACAACCTACTCCTCATCCCCTTCTCTGACTTCTGGTAGAAAAATACCTGCACACACCACCAGTCACAGCTTAGCAAGTCTTGAACATTAAGCTCTTCTAAAACCATGTAAACGAATCTATCTAAAACAAATGCAAAAAAGCCATGATCTCTTTATGAAAACCAAGAAACAACGCATTAAAACCAATTAAAACAGTAACAATATTAAACCAATAATAATAGATTAATACAAACCCTCTTCTTAATGCATAAGAGGAAAGCATAGTTTTAAAATGCCCATTACCAAGGAGGCATTTTCATTTCTTCACTAACTGACCTTAAGCACAGAGGTCTGCAACATTCAGTAGGTCTGCATAAACATCACTTATAAGATTCCTATTCAAGCAAGAACTTCATTAATTTTTTCATGATTCATCAAGGTTTAAAACCAAAACAAAATTGCAATTGCATGCTGACTGGAGAGCTATTTCAGGAAGAAAAGTAAGCCACGATACTGGTGAAGAAAGAACTCTATCACTTTTTAAAAAGTTGAAACCTCAGTTTCAGTTATCCGCAGCACCCTGAAGGATGTGATGTCACTACTTTTGCCTCTTTGAAGCTGTCAATTATATAACAATTACCTATCTGATTGGTTTCACAGCTGTCCTAAAGAACACCTCAGATTTGCCATGAAACAGCTCTAACTCCTCCCCATGCATCCTCAGGAAGCAGCTTCCAGAAGCACTGTTGATGCTCAGGGAGGTGGAAGCCCAATCCCCCAAATCAAACCAGGGGCCAAAAGGGGAGAACAGAGACCAGTGACCTCTTTCCTCCACCAGCCACAATGCTAAAAAAATTCCCTGAAACCACAGAACCCCCACAGCAAGCTCTCAAGACAGTAACCTTCTCTCTCTAAGAAATCCAAACACTTGTCCTGAAAACATCAGTAGGATCTGGTTTATCACAGTTCTCAGATGATTTTTGACAGACAGATGCCTTGCCCTGTGCAACCGTCTCTAGTCAGGAATGGCCTCGCACTTCTTCAAGTCCTTATGTATTTCCAAGGTACCAACTTAAGCCCTTACTAGACTGCTAAACCAGTCTACCATAGTTTCCTCAGAGTAACGATCACAGTTCAGTTGTGTAAACCTCTGTCCATTTGCCATTTTACAAGAACACGGAGGCTGGAAGCAAGAGGATGCTGCAATACACAAACACACATTTTCTGAGTTTCTGTCTCCAGCACTGTTGGCTTGGCATCCTCCACAGCACTGAGTTCACAAACCAAATAGTGAACTTCATAACCTCACCTCTACTTTCATGTATAAGTTTATTCATACTCATGCTGGCATTGCCTCTGCCTCATTAAGAAACTGCTGACACCTCTTCTGAACTCAACACATCTTATTTGAACCAATTCAACTTGCATAGATGCTGTTTATTAGGTAGAATAAATGCATTAAAATTTGATTTTTGTTTCTTCATGGTTCAGCTGTTCCTACTGTTTATCTCTATCTAAAGTAACAATTAGCCAGTAGGAAAATTATTATCATGTCACAAACAGAAGATTACAACTCCGGGTAGGTGATCAAATAGCAGGGAATCATGAACACAGAAGAAACAAAAATGGTATTTGGCAACAGAGATGAGAGACAAAAAATAAATGACGGTTTTATAAACTGAATGCTTCTTCAAAGTGCCCTATTAAGCATCAAGTATACAAAAATTTGCAAAAGTACGTGTCATTATTTCAAGATTAATTTGAAGAAATTAAAGGACCAACATTATGTGACATCACATATAACAGCTATTTCTGTGCTGTCATTTGAACTAGGTTGAACATTAAATTAAAGACAAACATATGGTATACTGAGAATGGGCATGATTATTGCTTTTTAAAATAAACAAATCAGGAAACAGTTTCTCCCTATACTCCAGATTCAACTTCACTTTTGAAAATTGGGGGTTAACTGCTACAACAGAAGTATGAAATGTTACACATACCATTGAAATAAGTGTATTTGTATCTCTGCAAACAGGATACAATATGGCAAACAGATGCACAGAGTGAAGAAAAAAAAAAGGCTATGGATGAGATCAAAATTTTTGTTTTCCAGAGTACTGAGTAACTGGAGGCAGAGCTACTTCAGCCTACACCACTTTTAGTCTACCCTTAATGGAAACGTTCTAGCATGGACAAATTTTCTAAATCAAAAGTGTGGTTGATTAACTGTTAGCAATTAACCTCTTTCCCATCTAGTAGGAAAAAAATCGAGTAAACAGAAAAATAATGTATGTAAACATCACAGGCGATTTATTCCCAGAAATACCGAACACAGAGAAACAGCTACTGTAGTTAGGTTTACAGCATCAAGAAAAATAAATTTAAAAATCCTGTTTTCTTTCAGATTGCGCCCTGCAAGATAAGAAATCTTGTTGGAGCCAGGAAGTGGAATCAGAATTCTCAGCTACTTTAAGTGACACCCCCTCGTAAGGCACTGCTGATTTAGAGCTGTGTGTACATCTGTGGTGGTTCACCCGTGAAAGGCAAACTTCTCCTAAGTCCCAGCAGAGCCTGCCCAGCTGAGAGGAGCGTTCATTCCTCTCGCTGCGAGCAGCACCAGATCCCGGGCACTCTGCAGCCCCCCAGGCCCGAGGATGCGAGGCTGTCAGGATGGGTGCTGGGGGCAGAAGGGGGCAAGGCTGGCGGAGGGGAGAGCGGCGGCGGCAGCGCGGCCCTGCCCGGCTGGGCTGAGCGCCAGGGCCGCTCCGGGCTGCGGGCGGAGAGGGGACCCGCGCCGGGTCGCGGGGCTCTTTGAAAACAAACAAACAAAAACCGTGAACAAAACAAAACAAAAACTTGAAAGCAACAATGGGGCGGCTGGAGAGGCTCCTGAACCGAGGAGGAGGAGGAGGAGGAGGAGGCGGCCGGGATGGAGGGAGGGAGGGATGGATGGAGGAGGGAGCGCTACCCCGCGCCGGGCCCCGCCAGCAGCCAGGCCTCGCCGCTCCCCTCCCGCACGCCCAAACATGGCCCCTCACCGCCAGCCCCGCAACTTTCCCCCTGCCCCTCCCGCTCACCTCTCATCAAGGAACAAAAACTGCAGGCGAGTAGGCTGCGCAGGACGGCCCCCATCTTCCCTCCCTCCTCGCTCTCAGCGGCGGGGAGGCGGCGGCGAGCGGCAGCCCCTGCGCTGCCAGCTCATGCTTCCAGGCGGGCGGGGGAGCCGCCAGGGG
>JAWWMP010000041.1:64804627-64847931 GCA_035047865.1 Dendrocincla tyrannina | reverse complement strand
AGCCACACCCCCTCAGGCTGGGTGTGAAGGTGCTAACTGCTTGGGCAGCTGCTGCAAATGGTCCATTGTCCTTGGGAGATGAATAGAGGGGGTAGAATACATAGCTGTGATCACACAGTGATAACTGGTCCCTCCTGCTGAACTAGGACACCCACAAAAGAGCCAACCTGAAAGTGTTTTGGCCTGAAGTCCCTGTTCTAGTGCCCTGTTTATATATAACTGTTTATAACTTCTTCTCTGTGCCTTCCCAGCAAAGATCAGTGAGCTCTATACTTCCCAGTGGGCGTGTGACTGACTGACAGAGAGGATTGACTAAATGCACTGCACTGTTTAAACCTCACTCATCCTCAGTATTGACCTGTGGTTGTGTACAATGGCAGAACATTTCTTTTAATTAATTTTTTTCTTCTCCTCCATTGAAAGACTGAATATGCAACAACATGCTTATTTACCAACAGTTCTGGTTTTGTACCTACCAATATACAGCTTAATTTTGAGTCCTGGTCACTAAGGTATATTTGCACACGTGTATATGTGTGTGTACACTATACACACATGCTATGCATAGTATGTATGTATGGTATATACTATATATAGTATATTTATTCTGCCTGCCTATATTTTCTATAAATACAAGCTGTGCATCTATAGCTTACTTCTTGGGGTGCTGTTTGACCCCATTAATATTTTTTCTCTTGACTGGTGGCTATTTTTTGAATGCCTGTGTTTTGCTGACCACTAGCAGTGTTGCAATGCATTACTTTTGAAAAACAAATGTTTCTCTTTGATCTTAGGCTTTATAGGAATTAATAAGTTTACCCAAGTCCAGAGATTGTTTGGTTTTAGGCCAGTCAGTTTGTTGGGAAATGTTATGGTTAACCAACAGGCACAATCTAAATTACCACACCCTAGTTATTGACATTTTTTTTCCTGCAGGTGCAGATTCTGTCAAGTGACTATGGTAGAAATAAAGAATGAATGGATGTTTCTGTATCTACTGCCTGTCTGCAGTTAACTGCACTTTCTATAACATCACATCATTCAAAAACTACTCTTGCCTTTATTTCCCTGCCCAAACACTATCAGCAGAAAAAAGTAGATTCCAGAAAGTTGTGCATATAGATAATACCCCTCTTTTCTAATTAGCACATGACTTACTTATAAAATTATAGAAAGATAAAAAGTTTATGAAGATACAATTGAAAAAACAAGTCTGCTCCATCCCTAAGCCTTGTTATCAAAGCACTGTGGTGGGAGCTCAGCTTTAACCATGTTCCCTGTGGATAATTGTGTAAGATGAGATCAACTGACCAATAAAGCACAGGTCAGCAAGCTCATTGTTATGAAACCTTGAAGTTTAGAATCTAATTTGATCTGTCTCTATTCCTTTCTTCGGGCATCTTAGTCATAGGGAAAATAGGAATTTTGTGGTTCATTTGGCTTGAAAAGTGAGGTCTGATATACTGAATATTCCTTCTATTTTCCATATAGGGATGGTCACAGTATGCTTGGCCTGTCGACACCCTTGCATTCATAAACTAGAAGATTTGCAATTGCAGATTATATGTTGAATACTGAGATGCATATGATATGTGGGACATACTGATTTTCAGTTTGCAATACTAAAATTATGAGTAGTAACACTTGTAGAAAGTAGAATTGCAGCCTGTTGTAGTTGTGCATGAGCACCTCTCTGCCAGTGTGCTGTACTATTCAGCTTGAAAGCCTATATCATCCGGAGGCAGTGGTTAAAGAAAGGACTATGTTAGTCAAGGAGAAGGGGTAGGAGAAGATGTACATGCTTTAAAGCAATAATTTGTGTCATTAATGGATGCTGTGGGTGAAATGGTGGCTTTGCTGCAAGAAAGCAAAACTCTTGTCAGTTCCAGCTGAAGAAATATTTGTGTCCCAAAATACTGTGCATTTCTGTACAGTTTTAAGTTTGTATGGTAGACTGCTTAGGTTCATATTTGAAGTTTAACAGTAATGAACGGAAATGTGGAAAATTTCTGAATAGATTGTTAGAATTGACACTCCCTTGCACCCTTAAACTAGAACCCTGAGGGCTTTGGTTGTTCAGAAGATGGGAACATCCTTAGGGGTTTTGTCCTCACCTGTCTGTTTATGCATTTTGTATTAAATAACTACAGGCTAGAAAACATTTGTGGCTCAGAAGAAAGGGCTGGAGATGAGGATTTACTCTACTTCCTTTGCTCTAGCTGTTCCCCTTCTCTTCGATACATCTTGCTCTTGATTCCTTGGCTGTGCATACTGAGCTAAGGGACTCCAGGCAGCACTTGGCAGCAGCTGCTGAGATGCTGCTCAGCCTGTGGTTATCTCTGTAGGAGAATTTTTTAGCACTTGGAGAGATGTTCTTCTTTTTTTATGGTGGAAACTCTATCTTTCAGCAATCTTAAAGCATCTTGAGAAGTTCTGAGTATCGCACTACAGTGATGTGAACACCTTTTTTGTGTGAGCTCGTGTGTTGGAGGCTTGTGAAGTTTTTTGTTTGAGGTTTTCTTGGGCGTGTGTGTGCATGAGTGATTGAGTTACCTGGGTGCTTTTACCTGTGTTACACGTCTACTTTTCCCATGTTTCAAAATGTTTACTAACTAATTGGGGCACATAATTTCAGAGAGGACACATGATATGCCCAGGCTGGCCCTTGATGTGTTCATTTAGTGCAAAATGGCATGCAATGCTGTATCTCCTGCCTGCTTCTTGTACTAGAGATTCACTTTGAGTATGTTTCTTCGTGTGGTAGAGTTGAAGGGCAAAAGAAATTGCACTTGCTACTTGTGAGTGGTTTGGGTTTTTTTTTTCACGAGATTAAGAGCAAACAGTAAAAATATTAGGCTGCTGTTTGAATTCACTTGTATGGTTTTTTGTTTTTTTTTTAATATGCTGATGCATATAGAAATTATACTCTTGAAATGGTAGGTAGGTCTGTTCTAATGCAATGCAAACTGAGACTTTATGATCACAAGCTGCAGACCACTTTTGCTAGTTAGGATATCCCTTGGAAGTCACTTGCGTAACTTAGACAGAAATATTGCAGTGTGAAGTGCAGTTCAGTGTTGCAGTAAAAGACCCCAGAATCTCAGGCATTAAACCTACGTTCTTTCCACCATGTTACATCAGCATGTCAGTGATGTATTTGCACCCAAGGGAAAAGCTGGTGTGATACTGGGGACAGCAGCACAGGCTGCTAGTGAGTAACTGCTGTGCAAGAGAAACATGCATTTCATACCTCAGGAGCAATGGGGTGCACCAGCAATCCTTCAACTCAGTGTTGCAACGTCTTTTCTCTGTTTTTTGATTTGCTGTTCTTTACCTCTGTAGTTAGTAATATGCCTGTTGAGACTTGAAAAGCCTGCAGTCTAGGTGAGTGTCATAGGGTGTCACTAGAATGCAAAAGAAGTACTAGATGTGACTGAAGAGGGCAGGAAACTTTGCTGAAACAGCACGCTGGAAAGTGCTTTCTCTTCAAGCTCTTTTCACAAACATTTGTGTTCTGTTTGCACTTGTACCGAGTGACCAAGATTTTGATGGCCTTCCTGGAGGGCTGGGTTTGGTACCAGGTGGACCTGTGGGCTGAGACACACAGTGCTTAACTGAGAGGCAGCTAAAGGCTGAAACAGTACTACGTCTGTGAGGAGATGGTGCAGTGATTTTCAGCTGAGAGCCCTTCAGAAGTCTTTATGATCTTGAAAAATAGAAATCTTGGGTGCCACTTGTTTTCAGTTGTTGATAGTAGTGGGTTTCTAAGTGTGTATGGTAAAATTAAAATGTAGATCAACAGTAATTTAGGTGGAAGCACTTGGGGTTCAGCTGCTGACTACGGATCTTGATCCTCACCTCAGTACAGCATCTGTAACATGGAGTTTAGTAGAATTTTCATGACTGGTTTAATCATGATGTGTGTCGAAGACCGAGGTGTTCTTATTCCAAGAAACTGGTGCATAGTAAGCTTTTCTCTCGTGGCCCATTGTGCTGGGAAAACTGTTTATTCAGCATAGAGGATGGATCTGCGGAACTGATGCTTCTAAAAAATGAATGCAACACCCTTTCCTATCCCCAACCCAGAAATGTTCAGCTCAATCAGATCTCCTTTCTAGTTCATCACCAACCCTGAAAACTAATGTTGCTGCAAGAGTACAAAACATGCTGTGAACTAAGGCCCTTCGGCTCGTGGGTGAGAGGACAGACATGAAATGAGAAAGAAGGAAAAGGGAAGAAATATTGCATCTGGTGATAGCCTAAAATTCCAGACTTTTACTGTACCTTCCTAAGGTGGGAGTACAGGCAATCTCACATAAACTAAGACATCTGTTCTGGGAGAATCTTTGCATTGATCAGATATATCTGTTTACATTTTACTGTTTAAATCCAGTCCTTTGCTAATTTCAAAGTTATTTTTAGGAGAAGGAGTGTGGAAGGGGAATGTCTCGAACATTAACCTCTCTTGCCTTGGAAATGTCATTAAGGTGTCTTGTCTCCAGTTTTTCATGCCAGTAAAAGCCCTTTGACTTGCAAGGGATTTATGTGGTTCTTTTTTCACTAATGTATTGATGGGAGGTTGTGTACCAAAACATCTTGACATCAGCCAGAGAGTATTGTACTTCACTATATGCTGTTTGAACCTTTTGGTGCTTGGGAAGATGTTGGGGCTCACCAGGAACTTGAGGTTGTAACCTGGTTGCATATAATAATTTAAAAAAAAATTAGAATACTAATAATCGGAAACATTAATGCTTGCCTAAACTTGTTTTCGGTGAGATACTGTGCAGAATTACTTGTGTATATTCTCTCCCTAATCTCACTGTTCAAAGCGAAATTCTTGGCAAGACATGTCTTATGAGCACTCGGACTTTGCTATAAAATTACTGGAGCCTGAGTTTCCTCAATTAAAAGTTTCTACAAACTCTAAGTTCAGGTGCCAGCTACAAGAGATGGGAAGCCATGTTTCAAGTTAAAACAGAAGCAGAGTGCCAAGGAAAACCTTTATCCTAAAGAATCCCTTTCTTTTTCAGATACCAGCTGGCACAGGCAAGTGATCTTCTCTTTCTACTATGTGTTTACCATGTTATGTCTGTATTTTGGATTTTGCCCTGTGTGTACTGCATCTTCTCTGTGCCTTTTGTGTGTAATTGGAAGCTGACTTGAAGTCTGCTGTACTGCAGTTGTGGTACTGTAAATGGGATGTTTCCAAAGAGCTCCCTGGAAAGTGTGGTGATCTTACGGATCATCAGGAGACTTAAAAAAACACGTAACTTTCATCTGGCAGTGTTTTGGTGAGTAACCCTTTGCTTTTAGTTCTTGGTGAGATGAAGAAGATGGTGTGACATGCACCAAGAAGAACATATGCTGGTGATGTTTCCCAAGTTTTAAATAAAATTGCTTGTGTTTTAAAATGTTTATTTCATACTATATCAAACATAAAACTGCTGGAAGACACTACTGACACTCTACGTACTGACTGATCTCTCCTCAAGGAATTGGTCAGGGATGTTCAGCTGGCTAAGAAGGAGGATGGGCAAAAGGTTGGTCAGGGTTTCATGAGTACTCATTCTTCATAACTGGAGTCTTAGATTTCTGTCAGCTAAACAAAGCCTGAACCTAACAGGAAAGATTGATTTTTCCTTTTAATCTTAAAGATTTCATCTGTGTAAACAGAACTGTTATCTGTAATACGAAGTAGAAGAGATACTGGAAGTGGAACAACTTCTTAAGTAATGCACGCTGCTTTATCTCCTGTGCAATTAAGTGGTACTTTCTCTGTGATGTGAAAGTAGCAAAATGCAGGTGATTGGAATGGAAGTACATGTTTGCATTTATACATTTGCTGAAACAGGACAACTTAGAGTAGAATACTTACTCCTGATTTTTGTTGTCTCCCATTCAGGAATATTGTCACCAGTTCCAGTATGAACTGAAATTTGGAGTCAATTTGGGTGGTGGCTGAGTTGTTTTTTTTTTTTTGTAATAGTTGAAATTCTCCGTTGTACATTTCCTTAAGTTATTCATCTGATTTATTATGTCCTGTGGTAGAAAAGACAGTAAGAATTTGTAGGTTAATCACTTGGGAAGGTAAATGATTTCATTTTTCTAATGAGCTCTAGTACATCAACTGATGATTGAGCTGCAGTGGTATTTTAGACTTTTGCTTCTTTAAATGCAAATGCCTGTTATTATTATCTAAATTCATTTACTTTTGTTGTCAATGTTTGCATATGTATTTGGATAAAGGATGTGAAGGCTCGGCCTAGCTTTTCAGGCAATGGGACAAATGTGGTAAGAGCAGAATTATTTTTCATGCCATAACTCTTACCTATGCAAAGAAAATTGTGGTGGTGTCTACCTTTGTACCACCGCAGCCTGCAGAAGAAAGCACCTAAATAGGTTAAAATTTTGATTGCATTAACTATTTTAAATGTAAATTAAAATAAAGCAGTTTTCCTGTGCACTGAAGTGACATGCAGGAGTTAGGTACTGAACTGCTATACTGCAGGAGTAGGCTTGATGCAAAAAAGGTTGGTCTCTCAATAAAGGTATGGTAAAATGATTGAGTGGGTTGGCTAAAAATGGGCTGTTTGCTGTCATGGTCAATGTGCAACAAGGAAACATAAAGATAGTGCATATGTGACAAAAGGAAGAAATTGTTAAATATTGACGGATTCAGTGGAGTTTTGGAAAAAGGTGAGAAACTGAGGATGTTTGTTTTCCAACCTCCAATCAATTAGTATTCAACCAGTGGTCACGCGTGAGTTATCTCTCCTATTTCTTCCTTGTAAATGAAATTTTAAAATGAAAGAAAAGTAGGGTGATCAGCATAACCAAAGAATTACCTCTGAAATAAAAAAGGGAGAGCGCTTCTAACAGGCAAGGAATTTGGCTCACCATGGGATCTGGCAGGCACTTTGGCTGGTGTGGGGAGAAATCCCTCGAGTTGTGAACTGGAGATCACATTAGGGGCAGCTGAGTTCAGCATTACCAGTTATGAAGCCACAACTTCATGTAGTTGAGTAACATAAATCCATCATAGAGATTTCCATCTGGAAACAGCTGGCGCTGCTGCTTCAAATTAGCTGTCCTGGTGAGGTGCTTCGTGTGTAAGGTGAGCATGTTTCCAAGTTAGGGTCAGGATTTGTTGTGGAGAAGATAACATGCACAGAATTTGAGGCACTCTGGTTTCCCATGAAATGTCCCATTTGGATTCACCCTACACATTGTTAAACTTACCCCCTTGGAAGTGTGGGGCAGGGTGGGAGGGCAGTGATGAAGCAATGGGTGGTGGTGCAGTGGCAGGAGCAGAGATCCAGATGTCTTGGCTGGACTGGTGGACTTGCACCTCTGTGGCTTTGGTACAAATATTTTGTATTCTATTCTTTGATTTCCTGTTTGGTTTGGTGATTTTTTTTAAAAGCAGTGGTGAGCAGAACAGGTTCAGATAACAACTTGGGGCTTTTTTCCCCAAGCAGCAGAATAAATCCTTTTTTCAGAAAGCAGACATCCAGAAGGAACGGGGGTTGGAAAAGATAAAGAGTGCTAAGACTGTTCATAAATTTTTTGTTTAGAAACTGTTTTGATGCCAACTATTTTGATGCTTATGATTTTCCTCCTATCTTCTTAACTTAAGGGGCTTAGCAAGAAAAAATCTGTACTACTTCTAATTTTTGACCCTATTGAAGTTTTTCAGAAGACTGATCAAGTTCTATACTGTGCTAAACTGCCTCTTTCTTATCCAAATCGATAGGCTTATTTTTCTTGCTGATCAAAATAAAGTACAGTGAAATCAAGATAAGTGTATTATTGTATTGTTCAAGCACTGAGTATCAGTAAATAAAATGAAACAAATCTTACTATGCAGTTAAAAACCACAGAAAACTCTCCTCTGTCATTTCCTCAGCTTCTAGTCTGTACTACCATGCCTTAAATGTACCTTGCAGTGTGTGGGGGTTTCTGCCTCTTTGACTGAAGTCTCTGTGCGTGTAATAACAAAATTAATGTGACCTCTTCCTGTGGCCTATCACACTGATTACTTCCTCTTTGAAATATTTTCTTCACAAAATAGAGCCACAAATGCACCCTTGCATAAGACAGAAGGGACTTGATGAGTTACTGGCATTTGGTTTGAAAAAATAAAAGCAGATTTTGTAGTATGTGACTTTTCAGGGGCAGAGGCATTGCTCAGGCATGAGACGATTGAGTGGGGTTAGACTAGCAGATAATGTGCTAAATTAAGTGTGTCACGGTGCACTTAATGCTTTTGTTGTGTAAGGCTAGATATTGGATTGTTTCTTGAAATTAAAGGCAAGTTTTATATTTTATTATTACTATTCGTTTTATGGTAGGTATAGATGGAGCCAATGCCTCAGCAGGGGGAAGGCAGGGAGGGAGAACTGAGTTTAGCCCAATATTTACCAATGCCCAAAAGGGTGCTATTCAGTCTCTGTATTCAGCTTAGAATGTCAGACTACAAAGGTAGACACCAGGTGGCTTATTCTAGCAAAAATGAGAAGGATTTCAGTTTTCTTTAAAATGTATGGTAAAAAAGTCTCTGAACCTCAGTGTAATACTTTTTATATGAGCATGTGCAATGGTTAGATAAATTTTTTTCTCAAAATTTTAACAAAATGGATAAGTTTCTCCTAAACATTTGACAAATCGGCATTTTCCATTAGCAAGTAACAGCATTTGTTGGTGTGTTTTTACTGCTTTCACTCAGCAATAGTATTTACTTTTCGTACCTCCCTCTCCAAGCTTGCTTCACCCTCATTAACAGGGCAGTTTCTGGAGAGTATCTGTGACAGGTGCAGCTTTTCAGATGTGCTGGGACTGTTTCCTGCAAAGACACCAAGGAGCAGGTAGCTTGGTATGGGGGTTCAGCACTGGCTGAATGCCAGGTGCTGACCAAGTCACTCTTATCATCCCCTCTTCAGCTGGATAGGGGAGAGGAAATATGACAAAATGATCATGGGTTGAGATAAGGGCAGAGAAAGATCATTCACCAGTTACTGTCATGGGCAAAGTAGACTCAAGTTGGAGAAGTTAATTGAATTTATTGCTGATGAAAATCAGAGCAGGATCATGAGAAGTAAACCAAATCATAGAAACACTTTCCCCCTCATCCATCCCTCCTTCCAGGCTCTCCCTCGTCCCCACCTCTGTTATGGGGACACAGGAGTGGGGGTTATGGTCAGTTGTTCCTGCTGCTGCTCAGGAAAAGGAGTCCTCCTGCTCCAGCATGGGGTCCCTGCTGCAGGAGAGAGTCCTCTGTGAACTTCTCCAACGTGACCATCCCATGGGCAACAGTTCTCCATGAATTGCTCCAGTGTGGGTCCCTTCCACGGCATGCAATCCCTCAGGAACAGGCTGCTCCAGCATGGGTCCCCCACAGGGTCACAAGTCCTGCCAACAAACCTGCTTCAGTGCAGGCTTCTCTTTCCATGGGGCCACGGGTCCCTGTCAGGAGCTTGTTCCAGCTCATGTTTCCCATGGGGTCACATTCTCCTTCAGGCGTTCACCTGCTCTGGCATTGGGTCTTCCATGGTTTGCAGATGGATCTCTGCACCCCTGTGATCCTCCATGGGCTGCAGGGGCAAAGCTGCCTCAACCATGGGCTGCACAGAGGGCTGCAGGGGAATCTGCTCCAGCACCTGCAGCACCTCCTGCCCCTTGTTCCTCACTGACTTTGGTGTCTGAAGGGCTGTTTTTCTCACAGTCTCACTTCTGTCTTCTCAAGCTGCATTTACTTCTGCCCGGTAACGTTTTTTCCTTCTTAAATATGTTGTCCTGTTTATCACTACCACCATCCCTGATGGGCTTGGCCTTGGCCAGCAGCAGGTAAGTCCTGGAGCCAGCTGGCATTGGCTCTGCTGGACATGGGGGAAGCTTCCAGAAGCAGGTTGCTGCCTCTCTCCTGAGCCACATCTGTGTGCCTCGTGCCCTGCTGTGGTGAAGCATACATAGCCAAAAAAGCAAAAGTAGGATGGGGCTTGTAGTGGGCAAAGGGGCTGGATCTCCTTGTTGAGCACCAGGGAAAAAAATCTGTGCCAAAGTTCTAGCTTGTAATATGCCTTAACATACTGATGTTGGCTGTTCTTTACGTTCATTTTCACTCCCTCTGGGTAATGGTAAAATAAGGTAAAATCTCTAGTCACAAACTCACTGCAGCATTGTCCATTTATAACTAAGTCAGTGTAATTTAAGGAAGGGATGAGAGTTCTGCTGGTGAGATCTTAAAGACTTTCATTAAATGTTAGTATTTTGCTCAGACCTATTGCTTTGCATTCTCAGCTGTAGGATGTTTTCTCCTGAAATTAAGCCAGGATGTGCTCACTTGCATGGATCTGTGTGCAAAATGCCTTTTTTCCCCTTAAGTCTCGGTTATCAAAGTTCATAACTAATTTTGTTCATTTAACACACTAGCCTTGTTCCATACGAAATGTTGGTGAAGAAATACAGTGATAAGAAATATTAAGCTTGAAAGAAAATTTTGTATTTCTTCCCTGGGAGATGTAATAAATGACCTTAAAATAGTGTCTTATCTCATGTTGATGCTAAACTCAAACTCTTTTTTGTCAAGTTTTTTCTTACAAAAGGAAGAAACATTATTTCAATCCATAACAATCAGAGAGCTGAAACACTCATGTTCGTTTTCCTTTCTATTTTTTTCTTCACAGTGACATTTTAGGTCTTGCCTACCTGAAGAGCCTTATCCTTAAAAATAATAATTGTCATAAGAATGTGTAATGGTGGAAGAGCAGCTGCTCCCTGTGGAGCTTCCTGTAGTTACAGGGACGCTCGAAGTCTGGGCTGCTGCAGCTGGAGGAGCCAGGTCCTCTTCTGAGCTGCTCCCTTGCAGGTGATGGTGTAGGGATTGTTCTTGTAAAACAGGTCAGGGAATGGTGTTGTTTTGTTCTAAAAGTGCTACTTTGCACTGCCCTAAAAACCTTAACTTTGTGATCCTTTGGATCAAAACAGATGATTTCTTATCAGATTAGGTACCTTGTTGGGTTTTGGTGGGTTAGGGTTATTTTTCTTTGGTTTCACTAGTGAGCCTTTTAAATGAGACTTGGGATTTCTGACTTATAATAGAAGAGCAGAAAAGTTAAGTTGCTGATTATGGTTTTCATAAATATTTAGCGTTAAGCAGAAATGGATCATAAAAACTTCTGTATATTAGAAAGCAATGAGACAAGTGACAGTGATATTTTATTTTTGCCTTATTATTCTTTAACTATATGTTCCATGACACCTGTGAAGCAGAAGACAGACTCAATAATAGGGCTTACGGCCTAAAGTTACACTCTAGCAACTTCTGATTCAGAGCTGAGCTGGGAACATCACCTCAGTATTCTTGTCCTTGGATGGACACTTTGAAGTCTTTCCTAAAAAGAACACACAGTAAGATGATTCCATCAAAGACTGCAAGGTTTAAAGACATTTGTTGCCTGAATGTAGGCAAGGGTTAATGAATTGTAAAATGTGCATTTTAATTCACTGCCTTACATTCTCACTCTTTGTGAAGTGGCAGTGCAAAGATCTCTTCTGTCCAAGACTGAAAAGGGTGAAAGAATGGTTAGATTGATTTGGTTTGGTTTTTTTTGTTGTTGTTGTTTGGTTTGGGGTTTTGTTTGTGGTTTTTTGTTGTTGTTTTGGTTTTGGGTTTTTTTTGTTTAAATTTTTTTCCCCCTACAATGTAAAAGGCAACTAATTGCTGTAGCCCCAGAGAACTCTGCTCATCTGAGAGGCCATTGAGGAGTTTGGCATGATACTAAATATGCTTGCCCTCACCTGTATTCTTTTTCTGTAGTTAACAATGCTGTCTAAAGAAGCTACTGGATTTTTTAAAAACTATATGAAGTGGGTTGTACTTAACTCCTGCGCCCCGCTTTGGGATAATAACCATAGGTTTGTGTTAGAAAGCTGTTCTGTATTAAGAGACATGTTCCTCAAGTGAAATAACTTACAGACTTGGCATCTTAGGGGTGTTTGTGTATCTGTGTATGTGTGTATATACACATACATTTATATATGCACATGTGTGTTGGATAAAACATTGTAGGATGCAGAGAAGCAGATTATCTTCCATGCACTAGAGCAGATGGGCCAAGACTCCATAACTTATCCAGCCCGGGCCAAGACTCCATAACTTATCCAGCCCTGGCTGTTTAGATATTAGTAGAAGTAAACCTTCTTACTAGCTAGACATGCACCTTCTCTTTTAAAAAGATATTTTTAAAAGACCTCTGTGTCCAAGCTTACTTTAAAAGTAAATGCTAACATTTTAAAGAGTAATCAGTGCTGCTGGGATCCTCTGGGGTTTGGATACTTGATTTTAATAATGTGTTTAAACAGTGCTAAAATAAAAGCCCCTTTCCACAAGCTGCAACCCTTTGTGGTATCCCAGTAGTGAAAGCATCTCTGGTGTCTTGGGTTGCAGCTTGCTGTGTGCTGTAGGAACAGATGTGAAGCCTGAAGTGCTTTATGCTGCTGGTCATCATACTGGTAGCATGGCTGGTTGGACAGGGCTGCCATGGGGGCTGTTGCACAAGGCAGGCCTAGCTGACCTCACCTTGCACTCCTGTTATAGGAGGTCCTGGACTGTCCCTTCTATTCTTCCTCCCCTCCTCCTATTGTTCCTGTCCTAGCAGACCTGTAGTGAACTGAAGCAATGAGAGTGGATGGGTTTGCTCCTGGGCTGATGAGGTGGATTGGTTCATAGAGGGGTCAGACAAGTACCACTGAGGATGGGACCACCTAGTCAGGAGCACGGGGGCAGAGTGAGGAAAAAGGATGCCTCTTTTTGGTGATTGTGGACTGTTGATCTGGCTCAACTGGTGGGTTTTACTGGCAGGTAAAAATGAATAGGTGATTGTACACTGAAATACATGAAGGTGACTCCTGCAATGTGCTTTGCTGTCTCTGCTTCTGGAAATAGTAAAATAAATTTAAAAAAAACTTCACTTTTGAGAACATATTAAACCACTGCAGTCTTTTCTTCAGTGCCTATCTGTCTCTTTCCATTGAATGTTAAAAACTTAGTCACAAAGTTGAATTTTCACTGTCCCTCGTTTCAAATGCAAATAAACAGTCATTGCATAGTTTTCTGATGTCTTTGAAAGGAAGCTATTTCTGCAAAGTGAATACAATCTCTCTGTTATCTGAGCAGCTATCCAGTGTGTGGCTGAATCAATTCCTGTGTGGAGAGGATGCCTGGAATATAGTTCAGAAATGTTCTAGATTCATAATTTCTGAATAGAGGGATCAGACTGGTGCATTAGTTTTGCCTTTCGGCCACATCTGGCAAACTAGCCCTAATGGAGGGTATGGAAAAATAAAATAAGGAAACACACTGCTTTCTTTTTATTTTCTTCTTTTTTTTTTAATTTATTTTCTTAAATGAACATTTGAATCCTATCAAAATGACATTTGTTGCCTTGCAGTCATGTAGCCCTATATTAAAGTGAGGCCATCACTGAAGGACTGCAGGTTTAAAGGATATTTGCTTTGAAAGCTTGCAGAAGGCAAAATTTCTTTGGCCTGTGTGAGAAAAGTGCTTGGCTTGGGCTCTGCCTGTAGGATGAGTACCATCAGGAAAGTTGTTCACTTCTTATGTGCAGGTTGTACTTAGGATTTGTGTAGTTCATTTGCTTGTGCTGATGAATGGGAGAACATTAAAATGACGCTGTACATAATTAGAAAACTCTGCTTGGAGAGGCTGATGAAGAGAGATTGTCCTCTCCAAGGCAGAGCGAGACACTTCAGCTCCTTAGGGTCAAGTTATGCAATGTAGCTTGAGCTGATGTAATAGCTCTCTCCTGTCCAAAGGAGGGGAGAATACATCCACCCACGTTCCTCCTCTGCATGTCTCCATCCTGATTTAGCCTGACATTTATCTGACCCTATGCGAAGCTGATTTGTCTTGCTAACATGGCAAGACAAACTCTTGCTAAAACTCTTTTTGTGCCAGGTTAATTTTCTACCATTAATAAGCTGATTTGGTTTAGTGCTCTATCAGACAAGTGCCAGGGTAGGTGCAAGAGAGGAGTTGGATGCAGGGCTATCCTTTTCTACAATGATGAACCATTGGGAGGGAGCTGATAGAACTTCAAGCCAAGACTGCTCCTCTGGTACCTGAATGAGTGTTACTGCTTGACCACCCAGTCTCTTCCTACCTTTACTTTGTGCTGGTGCCAGCACTTGTTGGTGATGTGCTGAAACACATTGGCACCTGAACTGCTGTGATACCATGGTCTCCAGATGTGTTAAAAGAGCTTTACTTGTTTTTCTCTTTGTGAGAATCAGATTTCACAGAGGAATTAGCTCCCTGATGTCATTATCCTGGCTGGCGTGTGCTGGTGTCAGCTAGCACGTGTGTGTCATTTTGTCTGCGCCCAGATGCTGCTTCGAACTCCAGGCTGCATCTGGCCCTTTAGATTGAAGTCATGGCTCCCTTATCTGAGTGCAGCATTTGCTGAGTAAAACAGGTCTCGTAGATTGTACTTCTCAGCGCATGTATTTCATCTATTACAGCAAACTACAGTAAGAAATTTGGACCCAAGAATAGGTCTCTTGTGAAATAAAATTAGATATTTTATTTTTGGCCTTGATTGCAGCTGTTCTGGTTATCAAAGGCTCTTTTTAGTTTTTTGTTTGTTTTTAAAGTCATTGAATACCCTGTTCATTCTTTACCATTTTCTTCTATTTCTCCCCCTCTTAAGTGATTGCACAATTTTACATTAAAATCAATAATTCATCATTGATAATTGCTCTCCGGCTATGACATGAGGATTTTCTGGAAATATAAATTCATAGTGCTGTTAGCAGACCATGTCCTTCTTGTTAACTATTCAAATATTTTGTTGTTCTGGTTCAGCTGTCCTGTTTTCTGTCTGTGCAATATTTATTTTTGCCTAGCAGAGTGACTAAGTGCTTCTTGCAAATACTGCTGCAGGGATTAGTCTTCCCTCTTGCCCTTCCACAATTTCTGGCAGTTTAATATGTGGGTTTTGGAGGCCTGGTGCAGACCTGCACTGAGGCAGTGCTCTGCTCTGAAGCAGATGCATTCAGAAGGATTATCAGGAACATTCTTTGTTTTCATGTGGGTGGAGGGGGCTCAGTGTTCAAGTGAGAACGACTGAGGCAGGCAGCTCCAGAAGTTAGGAATTGCAATTAGATGCTGGAACAGTCAACCACAGGATGCTGACAGGGCCAAGAATTTAACAAGGTTCAAAAAGGAGTTGGAAGTTTGCTTAGGGGTTAGGAATAGAGGGAGTTGTCAGAATGAATGATTACCAAACGTTTTGGGGGGAGTCTCAAACGTTATGATTTTGAGTTTGTGCTGGTTTCTAGGTATCAGGCTAGGTTACCTGGCTTCTGCTGATTCTCAGTCTCTTAATTCTTCACGGGAAATGCAGGACTCGTCAGTCCTCTAGTTATGATCCAGCTTGGCAGTTCTGTGTTCAGAAAACTACACCTGAGGCTTTTGGGGAACTGGAAGAATTAAATTTATATGTTTGGCTTACAATGTGATTGCAGCCTCTTGGCTTCACACACTTTAGGGGAGGACTGCTTGCTGTAAGGGAAGAGATACGTACACCCTCAGTAGTAGTGTGCTATTGCTGTGAGCGCTCAATCTGCCTTGGTAAGGAGCACATTTAGATGTTAAGGGCTGACATTTGGGTGGTGCAAGGCAGTGTCAGGGAGTTTCAAACCAAACCAGTGAGACAGAATTATTCTCAGCTAATAAAGCTATTAAGTGTATCCTGAGCTTGGGCTGTGCACTTCATCCAGACCTAAGCCTGTATCTTTTGCAAGAGACTACACTGGGCTTTGTAGCTGTGCCTACTTCTTCACAAAACTTTTCGTTTTTAAACATACGCATTGTATACACCCTAAGCACTGAAGTGGTCTTTGGGGAGTGGCATGAGTGCAGCCGGTTTCATCACCCAACATTCCAGCTGGCTTGACAAGTTCAGTTTGAGCTTAAGGCTGGTTGAAGGCAGTCCTGTTTTCCCTACTCCCTTGTGTTATCCCTGCCTCTCATGAAGCCAGACAGGGGAGCTGAGCCAACTGAAAACTTAACCCTATCCTCTCTAAAATAACACTAGTTTTTAAAAATTTGAGTTCCCTGAACTAGCATTCCACCTAGCTGTGAAAGCAACAGTGACAATGTAAAGGAGAGGTCAGTATAATGTGACCCATTGTATATGGGGATATAGGACAGCAGGTTTGACTTAAATTGGTTTACCCTGTATGCTGAAATATGGTGTTTCTTCCTGCAATCCTAAAAACAAATTCAAAGCAGAAACAAGTGGAGGTTTTTTCCCCTTATTTTAGGTGTTTGAGCTTATGCTTCCATGAACTGTTTTCATCTGCAAAGAAGTTACTTGTTTTGCTTCCAGTTTTAAGATAAAAGAAAGATAAAAAAGGAAAGATAAAAGAAGATCCTGTGGATTAATTGACAGTGCCTTTGGATACAAAAAAAATTTCAAAATCAGAGGATTGTCACCTTTTTCCTATGTTTGCTTGAAAGACCTGTTGCAAACAAGGGCAGTGATATTGTCAAGGGACCACTTGTTAATCTTTTCTTTAGCAGAGTAATAATATAATAACATAATTTCCTGAGTTAAATAGTAGGATTTTACACTATGCTTCTAACAGTTTTAAAAATCTTCCTTAGGAAATAACAGTAGGATGGGAAGAAACTTCCAGTATTTCAGGGTATGCAGCACCATGGATGAATGAATGAAGCCTTGCAGCATATGGTCTGATGATTGTGTAGAAGTTGGCATTTGGCTGTAGAGAAAGTTTCCATTATTTCAGTCATTTCAGTGATGTGAGTCAAGACAGTGTTACCTTCAATTGGGATACCACTACTGCAAGGAAAGTTGAGAGTTTCTTTGCATTGTGATTTTTGTGCTGCAGCCATAGTTGAGAAGTGATTAGTTTCTCCAGAGCAAGTATTTTCTGCCCTGTTGGGGTCGCAGTGTTTTCAACCTGTCTAGGTATGTGGCAATGGTTGGGTGAAGGTTAACCTGTGGGATACAAACTGCTTGCTGTCCTCTGGGTTTTCTACTGAGGTCACCGCTTTCTCTAATGGGACTTTTGCAATGAAACCTGAGGGATGCACCCTCCTCAACTCCTGTTCTACCTCTTTAAACCAGGACAGATTGGTTAGAGCACGCAGGAAAATTATGGGGTTATTGCAAAATGTTCAAAGAATTTCTTTCTTATGTATAAATTGTACTGAGACATGGCAGTATTCTGGTCTCAAAAGCAGTGGAGTCTGCAAAACGTGGTGTTAGTCTAGGGGAGAAGAGAGTGCATTCTTAAAGACTGAATGTAGGTAAATTGGAGACAATGAAGTTTGTTGTGCTCTGGGAGGGTAGAGGTTGGGTTAAATGAGGCAAAAGGAGTGGCTTTCAGTTGTAGAGCTTGGAATGATTTTGGTAAAGGGGACCAGACCAGGGCTTCATGCCCTTTGCTTGGAGGAGAGGAGGGTAAAAATGCTCCTATTAAAAAGACAAGCTCCATATGATTGTTGAAGCCAGTGGGTGCAGGCAGCAGAAGTTACATGAGTGGAGGAGTTAGTAGCTAGTTTCTTTGTGACCTCGGGAGAGTGTTCCTGTGTGCTGCAATTTTGGATGGTAGTCATGCACGACTTTGAAGAACTTACGGGGGCATCACAGAAACTGTAAGTCAAAGCACCTGCGTTTACCTTAGTTCTCTCTAAGGAAGGACTTGATGTGGGTTGAAGTGTTCTGGTTGAATGACAGCTGTCTTTATCAGCTTCAAGCAGGGAAGAGTTGCATACTAACCACAAAAATTGCCACTTAAAAATTTGCTTTTTAGACAAAACTCAAAAGGCAAATGAAGACGTACAGGAAGAATATGTGTTTTCCAGCTCTCTGCAGCCATCATGTCTAGAAGTATAGGGCATAGTCCTATAACTTTGCTAATGCTCCAAGAAAAAGTGCTACATGACATGAAATTTGCAGTGCGGTCGTGGAAGTAGCACTGTGATAGAATCTTCCTATGGAATTCCTCTTCCTACCAACACAGAGTTTGAAGCTAATGCCCAACCTCCTACTGTTAGTCAACAAAAGGGATGGCTGAGCACCCACATTCCGACCTAATGGCTGGGGGAAGGGGGGGAGGTTTTTTCTTTTTTTGTTTTCCGGTGTGCTGTGTTCGAGGGTTTTCTTTTCTCCCGGCTGCTGCTGGGGGTGGAGGCATCTCGGAGGGAGCCTCTCTTTCTTTAGGTTTTGGCTCCTCTTCCCCTATTCAGCCCCTAGCTCTGGGCAGCCTGTGCCTTGGATTTACACTCCCTTTTTTTCTGATGGGGTCGACATGGTGGAGGGGCTGCTGCTGCCCCCTTTGCCTCCCTCCAGCCCAGCGCTGCTTCTCTCCGACAAAGGACGGGTGTGTGTCTCCTCTGCAGCGCGGAGGGGGCTCTGCACTGTCCCTCTGCCCACAGTGATCCCACAGGAGACGACTTAGGACTGCCACAGCACTCGTGGCCATCTCTGCCTTCTTCCTGGGAGCCAACCCTGCAGCCAGCCGAGGCGCGACATCACCACCTGCTGCTGTAAATAGAATGGCACCCAAACGCGGACAATTTCATTTGAAAGCATTGATTACAGACTGTTTGTTTGGTTCCTTTTTCTGGAGATGTATATATATAGTAGTTAAGAACCGTTATCTTTTTATATACATTTTCCTATTTAAAGTTTGTTCTTAATTTAAGGGAGTTAGGTGGTTATTTTTTGAGGAAGAAGGCCCCTTTCCTTCTCCTGGTCAACATAGGCATCTTAGTTTCCTCCAAACTAAGACTAGCACCCAGTCTAAATGTGTGGGATGGGTGCATGCATATGTTTAGACATAAAATAGTAATGACGATAGCCTATGTCCTGACCACAGTGAGCTTGCTTCATTTTTCAGTAACTAAGAAAGGAATTTGACCCAATGAGTGAATTTGAAATCCTTTCAGTTGGCCCGAGTGATCCAGAAGTGTTCCTTCATGTTATAAGAAACACATGCATTATATGGTCACAGGTGGTGATGGCCACGTACCAGAATGAAAACGGTGTACTCCTCGCTGCTGCTGCTGCTGCTTCTCTTAGGCTGCACTTGACCAGTTTGCATTAACCAAGTGGGATAAAACAGGCATAGTGCAAACACTGAGTTAGAGCTGGATGCAAGTCTAGAGTCCTGTTCTGGTAGTGGTTCTTTGTAGCTCTTTCTCAAAAGGATGAATTGTGATCCTAATGCAAAGGGATAATGTGCCAGAAGTTTTATAATGTTCTTTAGGAGAAGCAGAGATTACATAAGCACCATTTACAAGTCGTCAGTGCCCTTAACCCCCCCATTTTTGTCTTTGCCTATTGCTCAGGATTGCCAAAGGTGACAGGTCTCTGTGGAGACAGCCCAGTCCAGTTTCCCTGTTCTAAAGCATGGTCAGCAAGAGTGGGTTGACCAAGACCCTGTGTGGTTGTGTTTTAAGTATCTCCAAGGATAGAGACTGCAACCTCTTTGGGTTCCACTGTTTGATCATCTTTACAGTCAAAACAAAACAAAATGAAAACAACCTTATGTTTGTGTTTCGATTTGTGTCCATTACCTCTTATCCTTTCACTCCATACCTGAGAGGAGTCTGGCTCCATCTCCTTTACTGCCTCCCATTGGGTGTTAATCATAAGTGGGATTCCTTTACAAGCCTTCTCTTCTTAAGGATGAACAGTTCCAGTTCTTTCAACTTTTCCTTGTGTGATGGATTTGTACTCCCTTAATCACCTCTGTGGTCCTTCCCTGGCTTTGTTGCCAGCATGTTCGTGTCTTGTACAGGGTAGCCCAGCACTGGACACAGTACTGCAGAGGTGAGTCCTCCAGTGCTGAGCAGAATCAACTCCCTCAATCTGTTGGCAACTCTTCCCAGTGCAGCCTGGGATCTCTTGGCCATCCCTGCTACAGAAGCATGCTCTTGGCCCCTGTTCGACCTGCTGTCCAAATTGTTCTCTGCAAGGCTGCTTTCCCCCCCAACATGAGCTGGTGCTTGGGGTGATACCTCCCCAGGTGCAGGGCTCTGCATTTCTTGTTGCTGAACTTCATGAGATTCCCATCAGCACATTTCTTCAGCCTTTCAAGGTGTCTCTGAATGGCAGCACAACCCTCTGGTGTAATCAGCTGTTTTCAATAATCTGAAAGTTGGCTGAGGGTGCTCTGTTCCATGATCTAAGTCATTAACAAACATGTTAAACAGTATTAGCCCCACTATCATACTCTGAAGTGACACCACTGTGCTCCAGCTGGGTTTCATTCCACCTATCACAATCCTTTCAGCCTAGCATCTCAGCCAATTTTCAGTCCACCGCACTTTTCTACTTATCCAGCCCATTTAGAGGTTGTATGTAGTTAAAACAAGTATCAGTAAGGACCCATCAAACCATTGCTAATTAAGAGATGCAAATAAATATTGCTGGAAACAGGAGATTAAGAAGAATTAGTAATGGAGAAACAGATAGAAAAAGCAAAAAACAGGGAGAGGAAAGGAGGTGGATAAGTACAGAATTGGGTGGGTGTTCTGCTAATCAGCTGTGGCTTTGCATTTCTTTTGTCTGTAAGAGACTTTGGAAGTGTGGACTAATTTTTGGAGAAAAGCAAGTCAAAATGTTGGAAGGGAAAGTTCACAATCTTTTTTGGAGATCTAAGAAAGCTGCACAGAAAACCTGAGCCATGCCATGACTCAGTTTCACAAGGACAACTAGCTGAAATCAATGTACTGGATTCAAACCATTCTTGTCCCCATAGGAGAACAATTTTCCTTTGATTACTGTTGATTTATATAAACTTTTCTCTCTTGAGTATGGGAAATGATCCAATACTTAATCACTAGGCATTGTGAACCTCAGGGTTATGCCTGTTATGCGCTTTCAATTGATACTGTTTGGTTTTGTTGAAAGCAAAGCTTCTGCTGTCTTGTTATTAGGGTTCCTTCAAAGCTAATTAAACCCCTAAGACAACATTGCTGTATGTTTTTTCTGTTGTGAAGAACATGTTTATTTTGATCACAGGCATATGAATTCCTGTTTTGCAACTATTACCTCTTTATTGCATAGGGGTATATCTTACTGGGAGGACAGCTCTGGCAAATTCTGCAGTCCATGTATCTGTTGAAACAAACCACCCAGGGAGGTGTTGGTCAGCCAATGCTGCTAAAGTTAGGTGGTTAATCATAGTCAAGGGCATGTGGGAATTTGTGTTCCTGTCAGTAGTTCTGTGACCAAACATCCTATTTCTGAATACTGGAATTACTCACATGCTTCAAATACCATAAATAAGGATACGCTAGAAAAAGACCTCAACCCTAAAACGAGCACAGGTGTGACTGTTATTCAGGTTTGCAGTTCCTATGGAGCTGCATTCCTATTTGTCAGCCAATGGTCCTTTCACCTTTAGGACAGCATCAAATAGATGTGCATGTATCCCTCCAGAAACATTCTCCCCTTGTCCACCTGTCTGACCACTGAGTTAAGACATGTTTTGGTGCAAATGCTTGTAATTAATTTGGTCCTAAAAATGTTCTTTGTGTATTCTGGAAAATCAGTCTTTTTTTGAATTTGTATTGTGAATTGAAACGGCATGTATTGTTTCTGTATATGTAGGGGTTTTATGTATTCTTCCCTGGAACAGTATTGCATGTTTGGTTATAGACTTGCGTAGGTTTTTTGTGACATGCTTTGCTGGAATGGTACTATGTGTTTGGTTATAAATTCGTAGTGTTTCTGTGTAAGGTGGTGGTGCACCTGGCTGTCTGGTCATGAAAGGGACAGGGGGTAACTTGGAGGGCAATCTGTTGCAGTGGTGGTGTAGCATCTTATCAGGCCTTTAAGGCGAGAGGGAAATTTCCATTCATTTAGGTGGCTGTCTTATTGAAAAGAGAGAGAGGATCCCAGTAAGTAGCACAAAGCTTAATCTGCGGAAGCCTACTTTGTAAAATTTGTATTTGCAGGCTAGCTGATGGTTTTACTTTTTGCCTACTACTAATATTTTACAGTCTCGAAAGAACTGTTACCAAAAGAGGAAATAAGATTTTGATGTTCCCAAACATCTTTCTAAAAGATGGCAACATTCTAACTTGAAATTGATTTAAAATATATCTTATCTGTTGCTTAAAGTGTATCTGAGAGTCTGGATGTTACTTCTCCATGATTTATTTGAGAACATATTTCTTGCCTGACCTTGACTATGATTTTACTTATACTCTGCCTACTTGTTTAACATATTGACAGGGTCTTCCCTTTCTGTCTTCTAGCAGACTCCTCTAAGGGATGGTGGCAGGGCAGGAGGGTAATTCTCTATGTCAGTTTTTCTCAGTATTTCTAATGCTTTAGTCCAGTTGGCATGCGTTAATGGCAATATTCAAAACAATTTCTTTCTTGATTTTCTTTCTGAAGGTACTTGTTCTTTGTTTTGTCACATATAAGAAGCTGTTTAGAACAGATGCAACATTTTCATGAAAACCAGAGGAGGTTTTAGGACTAGTTTCCTAGAAAAGTGTGAGTCAGTACATTGATGCTACCAGAAATCTTCCAGCAAACTTTTCCTTTTGGAAAACTGTACAAATTGATTTTTCTTCCTTCTGGATGACCCAAGGAAGGATGCAGTTGTAGATGCAATATATCCATTATGCTGTGAGTCAAAGTTTTTGCAGAGTGCTTTATCTTCAGTGAAGTTGTACATAGGAGCTATCCCAGGGCAAGAGGTGTTTGTTTTCATTCTTTATTCACTTCTAGACTTTTCAGGGCTCTTGACCTTTATTCAGCCCTTTTAGTTTGGGCAAAATTTTCTCTCCTTTCTGTAAGAGATTGTCCCTAGGTTCCATGTCACTGGGACAGACAATAATGCATTTTATTCCATACTAGTTGCCTGAAGGCACTGGTTGATGTACTTCAGATAAATGTCAACTCAGATAGCACGTTAGGAGAACATGCAAAGAAAAGGATCCTTTGCTTCCCTTTTTTCCAGAAAGCTGGTGGCTTGTGAGGAGAGAATGGATAAAGGAGGGAGGGGAGAAGAAGAAAACATCCAAACCTCTGAGGTTCTTGATCAGGTGGGATGAGCCCAGAAGCATGAAATGGCATAGATGCCCAGTTTGAGCAAGTACTGCTGAGTCTTGGTGGAGTGCTGCTGTGCAAGGAGAGGAAGGTACATCAGCCCTTTAGTCAGCTATGTCTCTTCACTAACTTTAGAGCATGCTAGGGAAGGATATAAGTAAATCTGTACCAAAAAACCCAGAAAACAAAAATACATAGGTCTGCATTCCTGAATTTCTTTTGGCATATTTTTTTTCTTCTCTGCAGTATCAGCTTTTTATTGTTCACAGAGAGACAAACAGACTCTTATTTCAGAGGGAAGGGGGTGGTGGGAAGACCCGGGTAAGCATGGAGGAATGTCTTGTTCACCACCTCAGTCCGGCTCCAGGGGAGAGAATTTTAATGTATAATGAGCAGCAAAGTGTCAGAAAACAAGCAACAATGAAAACAAAATGCAGCCAGTAACCTTGGGGCTCTGACACTGAGCAAATGTTTATTAGAGGCAGATTCTGCTGGACATCACCGGATAAGAATGAGTTGATGTCACTCTTGGCAAGGGCAGGAGCTCGTTTTTTTCCATACAAGCAGCACAACACGGCAAGAGGAAGGAGAGGGAAGGGTGGGAAGGAGGGGAGGGGGAAGAGGAAGGAGAGTGCTGTTTGCTATAAATTAGGCTAATAAAGATATATTAAAGCATGGTTTGTTTTGTTGGAAGGGGTCTCAGTGCAGGGACATAAATAGACAAAGGTTAAGGATGCTTCAGGGCTCCTCCTACACTGCAGCTCTGAAGAGCTGTATACAGATTCCTGACAGCTGTTGCATAATTTGCTTAGACTTGCTCCCAGTCCAGAGTGCATTATAGGCTTATTCCTGTGGCCCTTGTTCAACAAAACCTCATTTGGCTTCAATGGGAATATTTGCTTGAATAAAGAAGTTCAGCTTTTGTGACCTCTGGTAGTTTCAGTGCCTGTCCAATGAATAGGAGGACCTCCTCTCACCCTCAATCTCTGTATACTCTTCTTTTAAAGCTTCATCATATTTTGTACTTCGAATAATGCAGACTTTTCTCTGTAGAAAAAGTGTCTTACACCACACAGGCAGCAGAACGGCTGCCTTTCAACAGGTATCACTCTGAAGCTAAGAAGTAACTACTGTTATTTGGTGAGTTTGAAGGTGAGTGGCCTTGGAAAGCACCTCTGAAAAGATGTAGATATGATGAGAGGATGTTGTGATAAAACAGTTTTAGAAAAAACTGCTTCTAAAATCAGAGTCTTCTAAAACCAAAAAAAGCATGGGAAATCTTTAACAGCATCTACTGTGGGAGTTGTCTGTACTGAAACACTGATTGCTGGTCATCCCCTGTATAAATGCTCTTGTACTGCATAAGAATATAGCTTTTAAAGAATTTATTTATTTTAAAACACAGAACAAAAACAGGAGTTGTATGGTGTTTGCTCTGTTTGTGTTCATACATTCTAGTTCAGAGCATACCATTTCTAAAGTGGCACAAGTTAATCTAGAAAAGATCTTTCCTAGGCTGGAATAGGTGCCAGTGCTGAACCTTCTAGCAGTGTAGATGTGAAGTACTTTCTGTGTTGTGTGTCCTTCCCTTTCCTCATTTTCACCATGTACATAACTTGCTGTGAGCAGCCTACAGCTTTACAAACACCTGTAAGGCGTCTGTGTAGTTAGCAAACAGCCTTCAGAATACTGAGCATTTGTGGAAAATTGGGCCATTATTTTTCAGAATGTAAAAGTATTTAAGAACTGAATTGTTTGGAGCACAAACTTTGCAAGTCAATTTAATAATATAACATATTCAACTGGCTCTCATGACCAGGCTAGTGGAGTCCCTGTGGTAGTGTAAGAAGGCAAAGTTTTACTTTGACCCTCTTGTTTTGTGATTCCTTCAGGTATGTGTGACTCTCTGGAAGCTTTTCAGTTTGATGACTTCCTGCTAGACCATGTTGTCTCATTTGAAATACTTGGCTTAGCATGGCATTGATTAAATAGATTGGACTGTTCTCTGTTGAATGACCTTAGTAGACATATTCACACTTCAGACCTCCCTTGCAGTGATTCAGCTCTGGGTGTGAGCAAAGAACAGTGCACCAGAGTTCAAGGCAGACTGGACAAGGAAAAGCTGTTGCACTTGTGTTGGAGCCACTGAGAAGTGCAGGCAATTTAACTTGGGAAGGAGGAACAATTGGGTTTGTTGTATGCTCCATGCCTTTACTGAAAGCTATCAAAATAAAACAAACTATTTACCTGCTGTCATCCTCCTCTCCTAAATTCAGTCATAAGAAGCAGGGAGGGAATCATGGATTCATTAACTGTAGATTTGAATGAAAACATTTAAGATTCTAGTGAACTTTTAAGAGTCTTAACAAGTCAAGACTTTAGACTTTGAAGTGTTAACATGTTCTAAATTGGTTTGTACCTTAATTTTAAGGCAGTTGAAGAGGTAGATGCAGTTGTATGTTGCTGTTGCTCATGTCTTCTTTAGAGTTAATTTTCCTATTCTTTCTCCCCCAACCCAAGAAGAGATGCATAACACATATGTGTCTGCACTACCACAGTTTTTCTTCTTGCTCTTAGACTTTTATTGTTAGCGTGGAGATGTGAAGTCAACATGTTGATATGTATTTATATGGGTAAGAACAAGAAATGCCATGAGTTCAGAACAAAAAATGGTAAGGCTCTTCTGTCATCACCCCTGTGGTTACAGATTCTCAGGTGATCAAAATTCTTCCCTTACAACTTCTGAAAAAAAGCATGGCCTTTACTGAAATCTACCTTTGAGCCTTTTTTTGTATAGTTTGAGCAAGTAGTGCAAAAATCATTGCAAAAGTGGAGATGTTTATGTAGGACCCTATATGAAAACAGCTACTTTCTATTAATACCTGCAGGTATTACAGCCATCCTGACCTTAATGGTGCCTAATGTGAACAAAGTTTAAGTATGCAAGGTCTACCACTTTCAGAGGAAATCTAGGAAAGTATGGATTGCATTTTGCAGATAGAGAACCTAGTGTCAGAATTATGTTAGGGTGAATCAGTAGTAAATGCAGGAGTTAGAGGTCACATAGACCTGGATATACTGTTCATAGGATGGGCTAAGCCTGGGCAAGGGAGGCTGAGTCAGTGGCACTCAACCCTTTGGGAAGGGAGGTGAGTGGCCGTGTGGGGACCTCTTCTGGCGCTGGCTGGGCACCCCTTACCCTGCAAGTGCCAGTGCAAGAGTTGAACCTGTTGAAACTGTGGTGGCAAATTGCCGTGGAAAAGAAGCCCAGCTCTGTCTGATATGCAGCACCACATGACTGTGAGCATTGGAATGTGATCTTTTATTCAGTCTTGAGTGACCTGAAAAACAACATGTCTTAGATGCTGTCTCATGGGAATGTTAAAACTCTACAAGTTGCTTTTAAGAGCTTAAAAAATGCGAAATGTAGTGAAAAAAACCTCTTTATAACTTTAAAATAGCAGCAAATGCACATGATATCTCACCAAATGTTTCATTTTCAATTGATTCCACGTATAACTGTGAAAACTTAATTTGAAAGTTATGCTTTTTTTCCCTTTTTATTCTCCCTATTTGAAAAATATTTGCCTGGGAACAAGGCTGTCTGCCTTTACAGCTCATCCCTTCCTGGTATTTTATTGCTTATCTCAAGTCAGAATACTCTTCACAGAATATAACAATTAATTGCTGTCAGTTTGACAAACTTGTTGTTTCAGTGAATAGAAAGTGAGCCTTATGGGCATGTATATATATTAATATTAAAAACAATGTGGGTTTCTTGAGGTGGCTCTCTGCCCTGTGGTAATGTTGCAGAGAGGGGAGAGGTGTCTGGTTGGTTCTCTCTTGCTTGGAGGCTCTTCCTGGGTGCTGCCAGGAGCCCTGGGTACTGCTGGCAGAGCAGTCCAGGGACAGTGCCTGGGTCTGAGGAGGTGAGTGGTGCCCCTGTGCTGTGGCAGGAGGCCTGAGCTAGGGGAGCAAGCCTTGCTTCTCAGGGTGTAAGCTGCAGCTCTGCGCTCCGATTCAGGCCCCTCAGTACTCATTAGAAAGTTTGCAGTGCTGGAGCCTCACCAAGAGTTGTAGCTGGCTTTGTGCACAAGCAGCACCCGATGGAAGTGTGTTAACTGAAATGCTGTTAGGTTTCTCTAATAATTATCTGAGTGAGAAAGTCTGGTTTGTTCGTGATTTCTTTTTTTAAAGCCATAACAGATAAAATACTCAGCAGCTGAGTAACTATTCTGTGTTTTTAGTTTTGTTTGACTACTGTGCTTATTTTCTAGTATTAGGAGCATGTGGAATTAGTACGTCCTCATGTACCAATAATTACTGTCATTGGTGGTATTCTGATGCTGTATATATCCGTAACATGTTGTATTTTTCTTTCTCTTGTAGTAAGAGGATACCAAGAGTGAATTCTGTACTTGTGGGGGCGCTTTTATAATTTTGCATGCTTGTCTCTGCCCCAGACTGTGGAAGGATATCTGTCTCCAGATCATTCCCAGAGTGGGAGAGTTGATCTAAAAGCTGCAAGGAGGAAGGACATACCTGTGGCTTTGTGGTTTTTTGCTGCTTCTGGGGCTTGTTGGCCCCCTTGTGAATCACTTTGGCTTGGTGGGCTGATGAGGAACTGGGAGCAACTAGTAGGTAATTTTTAGGAAGGTTGGTGAGCTGAATCCATCTGTGGAGGAGCTTAGTGAGAACCAGAACCGGGACAAGAATGGGGCCTGGTCTGCTTGGTAAGGACAGGTGGCAGAGCAACAGGATTAATCCCCTTTTCAGTGGCAGAGCACCCCAAGATCAACTCAGGATGTGGTTCTGAGAGCGTGTCTTCTTTAGCAGGAACAGGGGACTTTTCCCAACTGCTGGGAGGCTTTCTAGCTAGAAAGGCTTTGTAAGTCTTCTAATGGACCTTTTAAGTACTCTGAGGGAGATGTGATTTAGGATGAGCAAAACTCCACCTACTACATATTTAGAACCATCATAGTGAAGAAGTTTTGCTGAAAAATGACTGATACTTTCCATGACAGGCTTAGGAAATAGGTTCATGCTGTGCATGAGTACACCATCAGGAGACTGTATATACAAAATTAAAAAATAAGGGGAGATGTTTTTACAGCTGCACTCCGTTGAGGGGGCATTGAGTGGAAGGAGAATGAGTATTTCTAACTGCAGAGAAGTGATGCATGTGCTTAATGAAGCCGGAATATGGAAGTTGTGGAGCTGGCACCGAGATGCGTCTCCCCAGGCTGATGGCCATGCTCAGACTTGAGTCATTGTCTTGCAGTGTGGGGACCCCAGGCTCAAGAAGCTCCCAGGTGTGCTAACCCCATGCTGTTACTTGTTGTAACTCATCAAAGAAGTGCTCCTGGATTGCAGTTGGCCAGAGTTACCTGCTAGGGCGGGATCACTCACACAAATGTTATTAGGTTGTCTTGGTTTAAAGATAATCTCTGCCAAGGAGGTGGATCCTGTGATGGAATAGAAACCCCTCCTCCCCCAAATTATGCAGATTTGAAATTAGAAATTTGAAATTGCAAAGCTGAAATTTCTGAACAAAAGTGTGGAAATGAATAACAGTTTACTCAAAGCAGAGAACAAAACAACACCTGGACTAAACAATGGCTGTGGCCATCCCGTGTCCCGTTCCAGTAGCAATCGTGGCACCGGCTGATAGTGAAAACAAGGCAACTCGGGTAAGGCAGAGAGTGCAGCGAGTTCCTGCAGTGGGTCTGCAGCCAGAGAGCCAGAAGCCAGAAACTGCTGCCCCTTTTATTCCCTCAGTTCTCATGCAGTTGCTGTGGTACCTTTGCTTCAGGTATCTCATCCTCTCCACCGTCTGCTCCTCCGCCCTGTCCATGGCTGGTCCCCTGGTGGCTGCTGGACCACACGAGTGCACCCCCCCAAAACCCATAGTGGCACAGGGAAATTCAACAAGAGATTTTAAACTGCAGCATAGGTATTCAAAGCTTGCTTAAGTAGAAGCTTATTTTAATAGTAAGATGATGCTCTCTCATAGTGTTTTACTAATGAGTTCATTTATTAAAGTGCAAAGGTGTGTAAACTGAGAAAGTGCAGTTTTCTTCATTTTTTTAAATTTTTTTTTCCCCCTCTGGGGATTTTAAAACACTTTGTGCTAAGGATTCCTTATTGTGCTTTGTCTTTCTTCAAGGCACTTTGCCACTTGACACTGACAGAAGTTTATAAATATGAAGGTAAGCACAGTGGACCACTTCTGTGTAACTTTTGAATATTTTAGGTGCCCTAATAAGGCTCACAAAGCTGAGTGATTAATTTTTTTAAATACTCTCAGAAGTGTTCTAGTTACAGAGATAGGGGTGGAGTCTTCTTTATTCCATAGCACCCACATCCCTGTTGGGGAGAAGGTTTTTCTTGTTAGGGAACTCTGAGGTGCTGGAAGTAGAACCTTTTCTTGTCTTCTTGCCTGGGTTGCAGGAGGTGGCAGACTGGCCTCTTGTAAAAACCACCAGCGGAAAACAGAAGGGAGCCATTCTCTTCCCCAGCTCTGGAGAGAGGGTGTAGGACCAGGGGGCTCCTGGGGCTGTGTGGCTGCTCAGTATGGAGAGAAGCTGCCACGGCCATCGAGAGCACAGTTTCTGCACCTTGAAAAGGAGGGAGCAGCCCCGCACTGCTCAAGGGGTTTTGCTGTAGTTGCACTGGCACTGCTGGCACTGCCACCTGCTGCTGCTGCCACTGCTTTTTGCTGCTGTTGCTGCTGCTTTTTACCTCCCACTGCTCAGGTCGGGACTTCCAGTTGCTTGGCTTCACTACCGTCTAGTTTCGTGTTGTGGGCCACGATATCTGAGCACTGGAGCAGCCAGGTCACCAGGGGCGCACCTGAGTGGCAGCTGAAATCCTTTTGCGTGTCCTGCAGCTCACTCAGGGATAGGGATGTCTGGCCCTTCCTCCTCCTCCTGTTCTGAGGGCCCTGCTTTCTCTTCCTCCCTCAGTAAGTGAACTGACTTTGTCATGGGTTTCTTCTGGATAGGGACGACTGCTCCTGGCACAGTTGTTCAGCTGCAGTTTGAGTGGCCACGGTGCCTGCTGGTCTGCTTTCCTCCTCCTCCTGAGGGGGCTGTTTAGTGCGAGGCAGTGTCTGATCAAGAGGAGCCAGGGCCCAGCACATCGCTTAACTTTGTGCCTCTCTCGAGCTGCCACAGCATTTTTCTTTCACATATTTTGTCCCTTTAACAGCGTCGCGAAGTGGTTCAGGGGTGACCTTACAAACCATTGGAGATGTCTTCCAATTAGGGTCCCGTGTCCTCCCACATTCCATGCCACTCATGGCTAACCACCCTGAGGGCAGATGTCAGAAAGACTCTCCTAAAGATCTCTTTTCTAACTAAACATGTTGTGAACTGCACTGAGGAGACCTGGCAGACCTGGCAACAAGAACATGCTTTCCTTAAGATCCAAGGGGAATTCAGCATCCTCAAAAGCTGTTCTAACAGGCCCCACATTGGGTGCCAAAGAAGGCTGTTGTAGTTTTTCTTAAATTGGGTGCTCCCCAGTTTAGTGGTCCCACCAAGATTCTCCAAACCACACTGCTGCTCACTTGCTCCCCTTCTCTTCCTCTTCCCTCTGCAGTGAGGGTGGGGAAAAGAATTTGAGGCACAAAAGGTAAAGACCATGGGTTCTTGAGGTAAGAAGAATTTACTAGGGACAGCAGTGAGATAAGAAAACGAACAGTAATAGCAACATTAATAATGACAGAGGGTATAAGAAAAGAAATGTTATTGCTCACCGTGAAAACAACAGGCAGTACCAAAGCACTCCCTCTGCCACACTGCCCCCACCGCTCCCTCTGGCTCTGAATCAGGGCTACCCTGCTTCTTCCCCAGCTCACTTACTTGACTGGAAGGAACCCCTTTTCCTTTGGAAGAGACTCCCTTCATCTCCCCAACAACGATGTGAGGTCATACAGAATAAGCTCCAGGTCCTGGCCATGCCCCCTTCTGGCTACTGCAAAAATTAGCTCTGTTCTGACCGGAGCCAGGACAGTCACCCTTAATCCTTCAGCCTTCTCTTCTACAGGCTGAACAATCCCAGTTCTCTCAGCTGTTCCTCATAGCAGATGTGCTTCATCTCTTATTTTGGTGGCCTCCTCTGGACTTGCTCCAACAGGTCCATGTCTTTCCTGTTCTGGGACCCCAGAGCTGGAGGCAGCACTGCAGGTGAGGTCTCACCTGAGCAGAGCAGAGGGGCAGAATCCCCCCGTCCCCTGCTGCCCGCACTGCTTTGGTTGCAGCCCAGCACACGGGGGTTTCTGGGTGCTAACACACGTGACCAGGGCATGTCCAGCCTCTCATCCACCAGCACCCCCAAGTCCTTCTCAGCCGGGATGATCTCAATCTGTTCATCCCCAGCCTGGTTTGATACTGGGAGTTGCCCTGACCCAGGCGCAGCACCAGCACTTTGTGTTGTTGAACCTCATGAGTTTCCCATGGGCCCACCTCTTGAGCTGTTCTAGGATCCTCTAGATTGTCCTGCCTTTCAGAAGTGTCAGCCTCACCACTCAGGATGGTGTTGTCTTCAAATCTGCTGAGGGTGCATTTAATCCCTTCATTTCTGTCATTAATGAAGATATTAACACTGGTCCCAGTACAGACCCCTGAGGGACACTATTTGTCACTAATGTCCCCTGGGACTTTAAGCTGTTGACCATTACCCTCTAGAAAAGTAGCTTTTTTTTTAATTCTTTTCCCCATTAATGCTTAGGATTCAAGACCAAACCTATCTCCTAACTGTTTGTCAGTTTTACTTCTAATTCATACATGTAGAATTAACTCCATGGCAGAGGCTTTTACAAAGTTCAGTAGGAGGCAAGATTGCTGCACACAGAAAAGCCTCCAAGAGGCACAGTTTCTCTGTTCCTTTATTTGAGCTTAAAGTCAAAGTAAATGGCAGTGGAGAGGGAATGTTTCCTTTATTTCATTAAGAAGCTCCCCTTGTTTGTTGCAATTATTTTCATTCACCTCAGCAAGAGAAACCTTGGTTTGCTGGCTCAAATCTGGTTGAGGCTAAGAAACCAGCACAACTTTACCCGTATCTCCAAACTTTGATGGTGGCTCAATGATACAAGAGCTTTCACAGGATTATTTTTATAGGTTTCATTTCCTGGTTTAGTTGGTGGCCCAGCTTCACAAGCTGTGTCAGCCCATGACAGCAAGGAACAGCAGCTGGAGCTCATGAAACCAGCAGCAACTCCCAAAGTCACTCTACTTTGAGCTGTGCCCTGGGTTCAAGTAGAGTCAACGGGATCTTTTGTAGAACCAGGACCAAACTTCCTAATGAGCAAGAGCTGTTAGAAGATGGATGCCCAACAAAGGAATTAGTAGCTGCCCACGTCACAGAGGGCACACACATAGTGTGGTGAAATCCTGGTCCCTCTGAAGGCAATGGTAAAGTTCTCATTAATTCAAAAGGGCCAAGGTTTCATAGTGAAACTTGAGCTCAAGTCCTCTCTTGCCCCCAGCAGAAAAGTCTACAGCACAGGAGCTTGGGAAATGGGTTGTAATGTTACTATGATTCCACCAATGACGCCTGTTAAAACCATTTCACAGATGAAATAGGACACTGACTTGTAATATCATCATCTTGCCCCATTGCCTAGGTCATATAGTCTATAAAGAGAAATGTTTCATCCAACTCTTCCCCAAAACAAGGTCTGTTCTACTAAATGTGGTAGATATGCCTGATGCAGTTTCTCCTATTTCAAGAGGGAATGGGTTCTCTGGGGTGTTCTTTCTTCAATGAATAGAGAACCAGATCATAGAATCATAAAATGGTTTGGGTTGGAAGAGAGGTTAAAGATCATCCAGTTCCAACCCCTCTGCCATGGACAGGGACACTTTCCACTAGATCAGATTGCTCAGCGCCATCCAACCTGGCCTTGAACACTGTCAGGGATGGAGCATCCACAACTTTTTTGAGCAACCTGTTCCAGTGCCTCAGTACCCTCACAATAGAGAATGTCTTCCTAATTTCTAACCTAGTTCTGCTCTCTTTCAGTTTGAAGCCATTCCCCCTTGTCCTGTCACTACATGCCCTTGTAAAAAGTCCTTTTCTGTAAAAAGGCCTTCTTGTCTCCAGACTGAATGATCCCAACCCTCTCAGCCTGTGTTCATAGCAGAGGCACTCCAGCTCTCAGATCATCTTTGTGGCTCGCTTCTGGACTCTATCCAGAGGTCCACATCCTTCCTATATTGGGGCCCCAGAGCAGTATGCAGGACTCCAGGTGCAGTTTCATGAGGGTGGAACAGAGGAGCAGAATCACCTCCCTCAACGGTCATCTTTTCCTTTTTGAAGTTGAATCACAAGCAGACACACTTTTCTGCTCATTTCTCCTCCCATATCATATGAACTACACCTTTTTCCCAGGATATAGGTAGCTTATGATCAAATTTCCTTGGACTGATAGTCATGTCTCTAGTCCAGCAATTTTCTCCAGGCCACAAGACCTTAGTTGCTTTTGCAGTTACTGTCAGCAGAGTTCCCCACAGTCAGTTAAACCACAGCCAAAACAAGCACTCCCACTAATTCTGGGGCAATTTTCCCATTAAATTTCCCATCAAATCTCTTTTTTATTGCATACAGAGTTGTCTTTTCTTGTTACATTTCAGTACAATGTTAGTCTTCTCCCCAACACCCCCTCCCCCCGTTAATACTCATTCTTTCTTTCCCATATCCTCTACCAAAAGAGGTTCCCTGGTGACCAGGAGGAGAACTGCACTTCTTTGTGGCTAAAAAAAATCCTTACAACAAAAAATTGACAGAGGAGAAGGTGCTCGATTTCAGCAGCCCATAAAGATGAGCTAGTCCAACAGAAATCCAGCAATATCCCCACAGGGAAGTATGAAATAAAATGACCTGGAAGGCTTGGTCATTTTCTTTATGCCTTTGGCGGAGCATTTGGATTCCTACTGATGGTGCATTCAAGGTCAGGCTGTCTACCTACTACCTCTTTTCTTCTCTACCATCTCCCAGGGAGTTGAAAACAGGACTGCCAGAGGATACGCTTCTTCAGTGGTCATGTTTTTCGGTGTGAACCATGCAGAATTCTGATTTTAATTTGGCGCTGCCCACCAGACCACAGGACAAATCCAAGACTTTCCTTCTGAATATTTAGATGTAAATACATTTCAAAGTCATATTATAAAAATGTCATTGGAGAAAGTTACTGTTCTAAAATTTGTAAAGTGCTTTAATGCTATGTTGATACAGCAAAAACATCCTTTTAAAAGACCTCACATTTCAGGCTGACAGACACGAAAACACTATTTTGTTTTAGCTTGCTCAGCTTTTCAAAACCAGTCAGCATCTGGGCTCTATTAACCACAACATGCATGCCTTTTAAGCAACAACAATTTAAGAATATTTCCTTTTCAAACCCCTTCAGCATTTTGCAATATGCATAATATTTAACAATTCTGCTTTGCACTGCAGCCTTTGAAGTTTAAAAATTAGTTACTGGTAAAACATTACACATTTTCTTGCGCTCTTTTAGTCGCAAGGATTAATGATCAGAATTTATGCCGATGGTCAAGAAAAGTAAATAACTGTGTCACAATAATTAGCAATCTTTTCTACAACAGTTTTCAATCTTTATGTAATGCACATGGTGTGACACATCATCTGTGTGTAGGAAGGAGCTCATTTGCCACTTGCAGTAGTCACTTCTGGGCTAAAGTACTGTACCATAAAGTGCAGTCTATGGCAAGCAAAGAGCTTGTCCCTCTTCAGTTCAAACTTTGTGAGGAATAGTCATATTTATATTTCTTATTTATATTTCATATTTATAGCCACGGTTATATTATATTTATGTTTATAAATTTATTTTTATATTCATATACAAATTAGTCTGCAGTTCAGCAAAGACAGTAAGCACCTCAAGAAAATGGCTATGGACCATGATACTTCTCCAGGGGTGTTATTTTTATGAGCTGTTAGTCAAGTTCTCAAAATATGCTAGAAAAACAGAGTTTCTCAGAGCAGAAAAGATTGCCCTCTAATGGTTAATCTTTAGGTTTAAGGTCTGTTTATGAAGTGCTCATCCGTTAAGCAATTAGTAAGATAAGGCAAGATGTTGGGACAATTTATCATTTCAAGGAACGCTCAAATCTCTTTTACCCTCTTAATTGATTTATAAGTAGTTATTAAAAATAAAGATGGAGGCATATTGGCATATTCTTGCTAACATTTTCATTAAACTACCATCACCCAGGATTTGGCAGATAAAAAGTGATGCCTCTGACAATTCAGAACTATTACTCATACTCTATTTGATAAATTTTACATTTTGCTATGGGAAACATGTTCAAGGTCTGAAAGAGTAGCATGAAGGACATGGTTTTCAGTTTATTTCAGAATTATAAAAGTTATTTTGCATGTCCTAGAGCACACTACCACTCCTGCATGAGTAAACTTCAAGGACAAAATTCTTACCTTTTTTAAAAAAATCAACTAATCACAATGTAGGTAGTAGTTTTAATTACTCTTTGCTCACTTCTCAACTAATGAATGCAAGAATATCAGCAGTCTGTCACTTTTTACCAGCTTTGCCAGTAATTTAGTTAGTGAATTTCTGGTATTGGAAACATGGTGATCTTTGCACCAAAGCTATAGGACTTGGAGACAATGACTGAAGTGGAAGCACATCCACCAGTTATGCAAAGCCTGCTGAAAGCAGCACTCATTTCAGGGTATGCTGTAGCCACCATGCCACCACAAAAGATCCTTGAAATACAGGCACAGGACAGCAAAAAGCCCAGCGCCCATTCACCCCAGCTGTTAGCTAAAGTGTGTCCCACTGATGTCATTACCTCTTAGAGCAGAGATGCATGTGGGTCCTTAAGCTTGCACTGGCTCCATATAGAAAGGTTTTCTTGGCTTATGGCCTGTAATTCATTCTTCATGTGATGAGAGGATGGAAGAGGCAATTATATGTGGCTGAAGTCTCATTGACTGCTTTTCCATCTTCGTTAGTTCTTTGAATAATTTCCTTACAGTGTAGATTTTGATAAAGACTCTTCCAGTGCAGCTGGCAACTAAATGTAGATAAGTAACAAAGAAAAATACTAAGAAAGCCAGAGACAGTCCCAAAATATATTTATTATAATAGTAGTGCCTGCTATAAAGATATTATTGAAGGATCATAATATTCCATTTTGGAATAATTAGGTTATATTTTCTCTTCTCAAGAAAAAATAGTGATTAGAGTGAGGCTATCCAATCCATTCCTTATCCTTCCTTTTTCTACCTCCTCCCCAGTAAAACCCACAAACCCCGTATTTGGTCACATGGATCTTTGAATAAAAGACAGGGAATTGTGTCTGAATAGCGCTGACTCATAAAGCTCCTTCCAATGCCTTTTTCAGTGTCAGAGCTTTGCACTTAATGCAACTTGTACTTATTTTTCCCTTGTTACAATTGTGAAAAATCTAATACCTTTACGACAATCTGAAAAGAGCTTACACAGAACAAAATCCCCATTTATTCTTGGCATATTAAGAAATCTTTTCTTTGAACAATACATTTAAAATGCTATTTTCCCCAAACACTTTTTTCTCTTTTTAAGATAAGCAAAGCTCTAAGTGTTGAAAGAAACTATGACTTAGAGTTTTACCTTCATTTGTGGTTTAAGAATCCTGGCACTTTAAAAGCAGGAAACAGTTAGGATATGTGTGGCCTAGGATATACTGTGACAGTAAATCATGAATTCAATATATTAAAAGGTGTTCCAGTCACCAAATTAAAAAAGACAACAATGGGAGCCACAGACCAAAATCACTTAAAGGTAAGAGACAAAAATTCTTGCAGAGCATTGTATATAGCAGTTGTTTAGTTATTTCTCCCACTTTGTGTACTACCCCTCAGCTGGAGTTATAGAACCATAGAATTATGGAATGGTTTAGGTCAAAATGGACCTTTAAAGGTCATCTAGCCCAAATCCCCTGCTATGGGCAGGATACCTTCCACTAGACCAGGTTGTTCAAAGCCCCATCCAACCTGGCCTTGTACACTTCCAGGAATGGGGCACCCACAACTTCTCTGGGCAACCTGTGCTAGGGTCTCACCACCCCCATCATAAAAAACCCAATCTAAATCTAAACTCTTTTAGTTTAAAACCATTCTTCCTTGTTCTGTCACTGCAGGCTCTGATAAAAAGCTTCTATACACCTTTCTTCAAAGCCCCCATTAAGAACTAAAAGGCCACAGTAAGGTCATGATGGAACTTGCTCTTCTCCAGACTGACCAACCTCACCTCTTGTGGTGGTTTGAGGGTTAGGTTTAGAGTGAATGGCTGCGTGGGGCTGACTCTGACATTTTGGGTTTAGGTAGCTGTTGCTCTGACTCCATGCATCTCAGAGACTACAGCAGAGTCCCTGGCATACATGGGAGAACTAAAGAGCCTTTCTGAGGAAAGTGGGTTAATGCAAGAGCTGATTGCAGTTGATCCTGGCTTTACCTGTCTAAGCCCACTGTTGAGTGTGTTGAGTGTTTGCAGGTTCCCTGAAGGAAAATGAAAAGCAAAGAAAAAGAAGAGAGGAAAGGTCAGCCTGGGGCGGGGGTGGGGGGAGGAAGGGAGGAAGAGAGGAAAAGAAGGTAACTGAAAAAAAGCAGGAAGGTCCAGAAAGCGAAGAAGTCCAGGTGCATACCAGGCTCTACTGCCCATCTTTCCCATCTCTCAACACTGCTTTCAGCTAGCCCAACTTGCTGACAAGGGCCAGTGAGGAATGGTGCTGTGCAAGGTTTGGAGAGAACTCCATGGCAGCTTGTGGAATAATATAGGGTTAAAAGTTAAAGGAGAATGAGAATTACAAAGGAGACCCACTTGCCATTTCCCAGCTGGAAGAGGGTCATGGTGCCCTATGAAAGTTCCCCAAAACACCAATAAGCACCTGTTATGGGGGATGCACCTGAGAGGGGAGTGACATGAAGGCACTACAGCCTCCCTCCACAAACGTCCTATAGGAAGGGCACCATGGTGACACTTTGTAGTTCAAAGACTGGGCCATATCTGTCCACCAAGGAAGACAGACACCAAGGACAACTACCCAATTAAGTACTTATGACTTGATTCACTCAAGCTCCACCTAAACTTAAAGAAGTAGTATAAAAGTAAGTTAGAAATGGAGAAAAGTCGGAGAAAGATTTCCACTGAAACTGCTGAGATGGGCTGATGGGTTGGACCTGTCGTCCCTCCCCAGAAAGGGACAACTACTGGGTGAGATACTTATTCTATGTGCACTGTTGATTTTAAGGACTAAATCTTGCATTTTGCTCCATAATATCTTGCTATATTGTTTTGTATTAGTCTGTGCTTGTGTTTGCTTTATAGCATTATTAGATTGCTTTAAATATGTTTTTGCAGCCAGACCCTATCACTGATGACCATGAACCTTATTAACTTGTCACAATTTGTATTAATAAAGATTATTCCGTAAACTGTTAGAGTGAGTCCTTTATGAGGTGCTGAGAGTTTGCTGGTGGCAGAATAACGTGGAAAGACTCACTGAGGGGTCTTCCCTAATGCTGTTGTGTGGCAGCCTGTGATAAGGGTAATTGAATTACCCCCGATCTTGTGAATCTGTTCAGGGAAGAGTCACCTTAAGGGATACCTGACTGACTGGGTTGGACATACATGGTTTCATTTTCCCTGGGGCACTAGCAGACAAACAAATCTCTGTGGGTCAAGAAAATCTCCCCTCTCTAAGGGTTGGGTGAATTCCTGCCCGCCTTTCACGTGACACAGCTCCACAGGGGCTCCACACATGCCCTACTGTGCAGCACAGGGGCACTGTTTGTCTCTGCACGTGCACAGGGCTCTGTGGGCATTGCCACAGGGATCAGGCACCAGAGCCACCCTGTTGCCAATGCCAGCACAAGGTCTTTCTTCTGGCTATGAGGAATTCCTTGCCAATTGTTTTCTCCAATGAAAGGGGAACAAAACTCTGCCTCCTCCTGCTGTTATGGTTTTCTCAGAGCTATGTGACTGTCATTGCAGGTGCTGATTCATGTTCAGTGGCTGAAGTGGTGTGACTCCTGGGCCACCCCCAGCTGATGTCCAAATTTAAATTATCTTTTCTCTGTTCTGACTATGTTGCCATAGGATATTCTGGAGTGATAAGCTACTGCTTGGGGATGAATCCTGGAAGTGGATTGAGTTTGGGATCATTCCTTGCCGCAGAATCCTTTCCAGCGAGCATCAGGACTGAGTTCAGAGACTTCAGGAGTCAAACCAAAGAACAGAATCCCACAAAACAGCTGAGATTGTGAGGAATCTGTGGAAATCTGGTGTAAGTCCCCTAATCAAGCAGGCTCTCCTAGAGCAAGTTGGAGTTCATTTACAAATGAGGTCAACTCATGTCCTCAGCTCCCACACAGAAAATCGATCGCATCCCTGGACTGCAAAGCAATGTGACCCCTAGAAAAAAGTTTGTTTAGGTCCAGATGGCCCAGGAGCATTTGATTGAAATTCAGCCCTTGCCATTGGGAAGGAAACACGCCATGCAAAGACACACTAAGGTATATGAGACATTGGGTGGGGCTAAGGGATATGTCAGGAGACTGATGGGAGGCACCCAGCTCCTGGAGTGGTGTCTGGAGGATGGGCAGGTCAAAGGGCCCCAATGGGAGCCCTGCAGGGCCTCATCCATTGGGCCAGTGTGCACCTTTCCTTGTTACACCAACTATCTCAGGCCTGGAAAAGAGATACTCTGAAGAGTTTCTGGTCCATTTCTGGAGAAAAACTTTTCCCCGCCTCTCTTTCAGGGCCTTTCCCTGTCCTGGTGCCCTTCCTAAGGACGGCCCTGCCAGGTGGATTTCATAAGCATGGCAGGACAGTAAAGGCAGCGTTCACAACAGTAGTACTATGGAAAACTGGCATCTCAGAGAGCCTCACAGACCCTCCGGTCCCCAGCCTGGCCCAGTGTGGCACACAGATAGAAATGCAATAAATAATGTTTTCTTCATTGTTTCTGCCTGTCAAAACTTTCTACCAAAAAAATCTCTATCAGTTTTTCTGCCAGAAGTTCTCACAAGAGCTTCCTTCTGGAGTCTTCCTGCCAAAGGATCCTGCTATTGTAATCTCTTCAAAACATCTAAATAGGACTATCTGCCAAAAACCACATACAAACCTCCTCTGAACACTATAAAAAGTTGAAGTAAAACTTTGGAAAATCGGGGAGTGAGAAAAGAGAGAGAGAACTGGTAATTGCAACCAAAAATCACTCCCTACCTTCCCCTCACCCTTTTCTTCTGTGCCACTATCTGCTGCCTACCTGCCACCAGAGACTGAAACTGCCACCCTGGAAAGAACTGAAACCCACCACGCCACATGGATGAGTTGTATCTTACCCTTCTACCCTTACCCTATTTTTTGAATGACAAAGGTACTGCTAGATCAGGACCCTGCATGGTTGGGAACACAACTCTTTGTGAGCAACAAAACCCACACCCTGGCTGCACTGCAGATCATTAAAGCTGCTAAAACCCCCTGCTGCTAGAAGAGATAAAATCAAAAAGCAGCAGAGAGAGGAAAAAAAAAGGCAGAAGCTGCTTCTCCCCACACACCAACTTGGCAAAAGGTAGTTTTGGTGGTAACTTTTCTTTGCTTCTAAAAGTAATCTTAGCTTTTTCCAACCTTTTCTTGTTTCTTCTCTTTATGTCTCTGAGCAATTAATAAAATCAGGTTTTGGTATCAACAGATAACTTGTGTGAGTTTGAATTTTGCCAGGGAAAATACTCAAATCTGAAGTTCTTTCTGCAATATTTAAGCAGATTGTAACAGTGAGACAGTGCCCACAAAAGTGCCGTAATATCCCTTTTCCCAAAGTGCTGAATTTCCCATAGAGCATCACCCATTGTGCTGGGTTTGCCTGGGATTAAGTTAATTTTCTTCACAGTAGTTTGTATGGGGCTACTTTTTTGGATTTGGGCTGAAAATTGGTTTGAAAATATAGAGATTTTTTGTTATTACTGAGCAGGGGTTACACAGCATGGGGGCCTTTTCTGCTTCTCAAACTGATCCTGCAGGGAGGAGGCTGGGGGTACATAAAGAGAAGGGAAGGGGGCACAGCTGGGACAGCTAACCCAACTGCCCCAAGGCATCATGCTTAACACATAAAAACAGGGCAAGAAGGAGAAAGGGGGGGACGCTTGGAGTAATGACATTGATCTTCTCAAGTCACCATTACCTGTGATGGAACCGTGCTTTCCTGGGGATGGCTCAACACTTGCCACATGGGAAGTGGTGAATGAATTCCATTTTTTGCTTTGCTTGTGTGCAAGACTTTGGCTTTCCCCACTAAACTGTCTTTACCCCAACCCATGATTTTTCTCACTTTTACTCTTGCAATTCTCCTATCCCACTAGCGGGGCTGAGTTGCCAGTTTTGGCTCTATTAAACTTGTCAGAGTGTAAGAAGACAAAAGACACTTTTCAAATGTTTCTGTTTTCTTGCTTTTCCCCTGAAAAGAGCTGTTTTTAACTCTCTTAATGGTTTCTCTTTTAATCCAGCAGTGCCAGCAGCTGAACCAAACACATGATGTGACTGTGGATCCTTCCTTGACATGGAGAGGGCTAGTATGCCAGCTTGTCCCTGGCTGTGTTGGCAGGACAGGACAGGACTCCTTGCTGGTGTTTCTATGTTGGGGGAAAAGGAAAAGGAAAAGGAAAAGGAAAAGGAAAAGGAAAAGGAAAAGGAAAAGGAAAAGGAAAAGGAAAAGGAAGAATGGGAAGAAAAGTTACAGCAAGAAGACAGCCAAGATACACTTGGACTTCCAAAAAAATATCCATCTATATTATCTAAAAGGCATGACCTGTCTATTTTGAGGTAGCAGTCAGTACAATTATCAGGGAATGTAAGACTTCCAGTCTGTATTGTTACTAGATACAGATCTATATGGGAATGCAATTAGGAGAGCTAGAGCTAATGATTTCAGGTTGTGCTATTTCAGCATCCCTCTGCTGTGCAAGGCGCTTTGCAAAGTGGAAAACACGGATCTTTAAATGCTCTGGCTACTGCTTCATTTTCAAGTGTGACTCAAAACACAGGTTTAGCTGATATATTAGTGATGGTTTGAAGTCCTTTCTTCTGACAGACGGTCTTTTTCCTAACAGCCCTCCGGAGAGGGGCACCCTGGCAAGGCAATTCATCTCTAGCCTCACTCTACCTGCTGATCCATCACAGCCACATCTGGACACGTGCAAGGGCCTCATCACACAGAGCTGGCATCAAAATGCTGAGATTCTTTAAGTCTGTTGAACAAACAGTCTGGCAGGTTTCTACACTCACTGCACCAGTTTTGCAGAACAATTAATTTCCAAGCATGTGCTAGAGGATTGTTTTTCATAGTTTTATGAATTTAAAAGGAAAAAAAGTTCCTTTTCACCTGAATAGCCCCATTGGTAATTTCGTCCCACCAACATTTCCAGGTGGTTTCAGCTGTGCCCATTGCATGGCCATCAAGGGCAGGGGCAGCCCCTGGGCCTCCTGGGCATGGGGACTTTCTCAGGGCCAACACTCCAAAGGCTGCCTTCTGAACAGCAGGCCTTGCTTTAGAAGAGCAGCAGGCCTTTCCTTTATATGAGGAATGAAGATGGGTCTCTTCTGTGAGGAGCAGTTGAGGGAGCTGGGAGTGTTCAGCCTGGAGAAAAGGAGCCTGGGGAGGACCTTCTTGCTCTCTGCAACTACCTGAAAGGCAATTGTAGGCACATGGATATTGGTCTCTTCAAAACAAAAGGACAAATGGAAACAACTTCAAGTAGTGTCAAGGAGAAGTTTAAATTGGATATTAATAAATATTTCTTCACAGAAAAGGTTGCCAAGATTGAAACAGGCTGCCCAGGAAAGTGGTTGATTCAACATCCCTGGAGGTATTTAAAAGGCCCATAGGTGTGGTGCCTGGGGACATAGTTTAGAGGGGAATGTGGCAGTTAGGTTAAAGGTTAGGCTCAATGAAATTAAAGGGTTGTTCCAACCTAAATTGTTCTAGGATTCCTAATGTGTGCATATCTCTAAACATCTGTGTCCTAGTTCAGCAGGAGGGGCCAGTTATCACTGTGTGGGTGTGATCACAGCTATGTGTTCTACCCCCTCTATTCATTTCCCAAGAACAATGGACCATTTGCAGCAGCTGCCCAGGCAGTCGTTAGCACCTTCAC
>JAWWMP010000041.1:64724718-64804527 GCA_035047865.1 Dendrocincla tyrannina | reverse complement strand
ACCTAATAGAACAAAGGCTTAGGTCAGATTTGTTTCCAGGTTTGCCCACTCTGGGCAGATCTATTGCTATCTCAACCTGCTTCCTGCAGCTCAGAGCTGTTGGTACCCTACTGCTCACTCCCTCTGCCCCCGGCAATTACCGAGGTATTGAATAACCTCTGGGTCCTGGTCATGCCCCCTTTTGGCTACTGCAAAAATTAACCCTGTCCTGGCCAGAACCAAGACAATCTGATACAGAAATTCCCTGTGAGGAAAGACAAAAGGAAATACCTCAACTGTACTGTTTTCTGATGACACAAAACTGACAGGTAGTAAATGAAAAGTGTTGGTATGTTCAGTGTGTTTTGTGTATATAAATGATGGTTTTACCAGCATGAGCACTGTGCTTGGTTTGCAATTAAAAAGTGTTGATAAAATGTTTCACCAACAGATTCTTTAACATACTTAGAAGGAACTCTCTTAGTGAAGATACCTTTAAAGTTTTCTCTGCCACTTTTAAAGCACTTTTTTTCCATGTGTGAAAAACTGAAGTAGTGGACTTGCTGAATCTGTAAGTAAATGGCCTTTTCATCAGTCTTTTGCATTGCCATGCTGTGGCAATATATCGCAAACAAAAGTCTCAGATTTACATTTGAACTGTAGAAAATGCCCAAAAGTTTGGAGAAAATTAACAGACAGCAATGTCAGTTAATCTAATAAAAGGTCGTATTTGGTGAAAAAAGCCTACCTCATTTACAGGCATGCCATAGGTGTGACCTCTGAGGCTGAAGTGGCTGACAGTTTTACCTTCAGGGGTCATTCATTGTCTTAGGCACAAGGCCTATGAATGAGTTCCCATGGAGAAAACTACATTGTGAACTCAGCCTTGCTCGTGTGTGTGTGCTTTTGCCTCTTTGTAAAACCAGCACAGTGCACTCTGTCCCCACTGAATTTATTTGGGGTTAGTGTGTGTACTCAGGCTGCTTGTTGTGGAATAGCAAATGTACCCCAACTTCATGTGGATGCCCTTGTGCTCAGAAGGGACTTTAAATGTCGCCTTCTCTCTAAAACACAAAACCCTGCTAGGATGGGTTATGTCTGGATGAATATCCATGCACTTTTTGTCTAAAATAAAATAAAGATTGCTGTGAGACTAATCTTTATTACTAATAATAGAAACAACTACGTGAGTGTTAGCTTGTAGATTTTTTAAAATTTTTTGTTTAAAAGGAATTGAGTTTATTTGATCCTGCTGTCCTTTTTCTCTTCCATCTACAGCCTAGAAAATTTTGCAACTGCTGGCAAATTTCAACCAAGCTTTGCAGTGAGAGAGTGAGATATGAAAGGTAGTTAAGATCCCATTATTTCAAGGAAGATCAGTGGACAGGTGAAGCTGAAATCACTCAAGGCTTTGCACGCATAAAATAATTGAAGTGACATCTTGCTGCTGCCAAAACAGAGAAGTGTCATCTGTCCTTTTCTTCCCCCTCTCCTGCCTCTCCTGGGACTAACTCTAGTATTTGATCTGGTGCTCTGATTCATTTTGCTACCCTGGAGGAAAACAAAAACCACTAGATTACTTCTCTGTGGTTTTAGTGGGACGAATAATTTTCTATGCAAGTGCTGTGGTTAGGCAAGTGATGAGGAAGATGGGTGTTGGATCTTCTCTTTCATGAAGTGTGAATTTGGGAGTCAAAAGAAAGAAGCTGTTGATTAGGCTCTGGTCTTTATGAACCTTTATTAGATGTCTGAGAATCTGTGTGGGAGAGATTGTGTCAGTGCTCAGTGCTCAACTCTTCATGGAGATGTAGGAAAGCAGGCTGTGCTGCTGCCTGCCCCACTGGTGTTTGGGATTTGACGGTGAGAGAAGGGGAGAGATGTTCTGGTGGTGAAGTCATTAGGCCAAGGGACAGCCGTTTCCACGTGATCTCAGATAAATCATCTAATCTCTTGGTACCTCGATTCCTCATCTTTTAAGATTATGTTAGTCCTTTGGCTTTTGGGTTTTCAGAGTACTTAGGATAACAGGGTTAGTTGTAGCTTCTGGATGTGGTGTGTTTATATAATCAGATGTTGGTAGGTTTTGTGTCTCTTGATGTGTTTTCAGAAATTAAAAAGGGTTGTTACAGAGTAAATACAGTTTATTTGCATAACACAAGAGCATCTTCTCTCACTTCCCTGTGAATTACCCCATCCTTTTTTTTGCAGCCGCGTGCCTATTTCTATATTTTGAAGTCTGTTGCAGGAAGTTGGCCATACAATATTGCCAATACAATATTCAAAGGACACTTTCCCATATTACTTCTGTGCTCCCCAAGTGAAAAATCAGTGGGGAGATGGACTGAGTAGTATCTTGGCTGCATTTAGTTGACAGAGTGCAATTGTGTGCTTTATATCCGAGTATGTTGTGTACCTTTTCCCCTACCTGAAGCTTCCAAAGAAGCTGCCAATTTTCTGACAACCTCTAGCAACTTCTTGAAGGTGTAACCCTAGGCAATCTTGTACTTTCAGAGAGGCATATGTAAGTGACTGCAGACTGAAATCTCAGCACATGCAGATGGTGCACTATTTTCTCCTTTTGTACATTCAAGTTTCTAACAATCTAAATGAAGTAGCATTTCGGATTTCTTTCAGTTTTACTTCTTTTAAAATGAAAATTTTAATTTAGAAATTTTTTGCGTCACTGAGATATTTGTGTTTTGCATTACTCTTCAAAGTTTTAGTCATGGTCTGGCTCCATTGTGCTAACTGCTGCAGGGGTGATAAAACCTGCAAGCTTCAGTAGTGCAAAAAATTGTGTGCTCATTATTGGTTATTTATAGTCATGTGATGGGAGAAAGTTTTAATGATATATAGAAATCTTTGCAGAATATAGTGCTAAGCAAAAATAAAGCTTAATGGGAAAACAGATGTATTACAAACAAATACTCCTTTAATGTAAAAAATAATAATAAACCCATCTGTGAATCACAGTTTCTTCTAATACAAGTTATGTGACTTTAATAGGTGGAAGTGTGTAAGAATGTGGGGTTTTTGTCTTCAAATTGTAGCACACTGCATTTTTACAGAAGCCTAAATGCCTTGAATCTTCTTATTGTTGTTTTTTTAAGACACGTGGTGGAAGAATAAAAGGGGAGGTGATTTATATATCTTGGGGAATTTTGCTTTACAGGCCATATCTTACAGTGTGTTAGGATACGCAGATGGAATATTCATACAGAGAGCATATTTGAGGTCTGTGGTCGGAATAGTTGCCTGTTAAACGATATGACAAGATGAGAGTCTTCAACCCATGCAGAAGTAAATGATCACATGGTACCAACTCCAAAGTAGAGGGAAAATCTGCTGTTGAAGCCAACATTCCTTGCAACAATGCAAATGTGTTCTTTTCTCACACAATAGCTATTCAGTTTGCCTACAGTCATTGTGTTCCCCCATTAAAGTTCAAAGGAATTGAAAATACTCAGGCGGCAAAGCCACCTTTTGTTCAAAGGGAATAGGTATTTAATTACAAGGTATTTTATCAGTGAGATTTTTAGAAAATAAACTGGTCTGTAAAAGAGATCATGTGGTCATCCACATTTCAGCTCAAAGATTTCTGTGTGAGTAGTAGTGATTTTATTTTTATTTTTCAGTTTCTTTATGAATGACTTCTGCTAATATGCCCTTTTCTTAAGGGTGACCTGGGTTTTCAAATTTGAGTGTATTGATGTTTTCTAACTCAGGTATTACTAAAAACAAACAACACCCCCCCCAACAACTGAAAAACAAACCAGCAAAAAACCTACAACAGAACAAGAAAACCCTCAGAAAAGCTGTTTTGAGTCTTCAGGCTTTGCTGAAAATCTAGTCTTTTGTTAGTGTTCAAGAATGAGAGAGGAAGCATGCAATTAGAATTCAAAGCATTTAGTCAGTGATAGCCCTGTAAATCTGATTATCTTATCTGATTGCAAGTATTTTAATACCTTTTATTCTACTGCACATAGATGTGCAATTATTTCTTTTCAGTAGGTTTTATTAAAGTGTTCCTGCATGGTCAGATGAACTCTGGTCCTTCTTTTACTTTGTAGGCCTCCTCAGTGGTCAGACCTCTCCAACTAACACCAAACTGGAAAAGCTGGACCCCCAGCAGGTGCTGCAGCTGTGTCTCCGGTACCAAGATCACCTTCACCAGTGTGCAGAAGCGGTTGCCTTTGATCAGAACGCGCTCGTGAAGCGGATCAAGGAGGTACCTACTGTGTGTTCTTCTTCAGGAAGGGCTTGGGGCTGCACACGGGGAATGCAGAGAGCTTGCTTTAGATGGCCGTGGGTCACTTGCAGCAGTCTGCTTCAAAGCAGCCTCTGTAGAGAAACTTTGTACATGTTCACTTCAAGCAAAGTTCCCAGATTTTCATCGTGGTTTCTGTTAGGTTGTGTTTTTATTGGTTATGCCCTATGATTCCTGGCCGTAAACAGTGGCTGTTCTTTTGGTATGGCAAGTGCTGCAAGAAACTGTTGAAGAAGTGAAAGATTACTGAAATTTTTAAAGGTAGCATTCCTTATTTAGGTCTGTATAATATACATTTTATTATGCCATATGGGTAGGCTCTAATTTAAGGAAAGAAACTGTTATCAAAACATCCATGGCTGGAGGAGCTAGTACTTCAATGGATTTGTAGAGCCACACTTGTTTTCAAAGCCCTTAACATGCTGTCTCATTTCTGACATGTATGACAAAAAAGTCTTTCTGTGCTGCTGCTTTTACCAATAAACCATCATCTGGAAATCACTAGTTTGATTAAATAGTGAATTGCACTGTTTGGGATTAAATTAGTTCCTGGGATGAGCATCCTGCAATTGGATTGTCTTTCCCATGTATGACTACTGATGCTGGAAGCAGTAGCATGGTTGGCAGGTTTTTAGTGTTTTTTTTTTTTAAGTCAAGACAGGCTGGCATGAGAGGAAATGTTGTTTGAGTGTTTTCTCAGATACTCCCAAATGTGTAGAAGAACTGGTGAATGCTGCATATGCCAAAAGTCCTTGAGACCAAATACCTCTCAGAGTGAAAAAAAAAAAAAGTTTTGAACACATGGTTAATTTCAGTTCATGCAGTATAAACACTGACTGTGATTTGTTGTTGCTCTATTGGCTTAGAGTTAAGAAAATCCCACATGACAAAAAGAATAATAAATTTGATTAGTGGGCTGTTTTGAGAAGCTGCTGTCATCATGAAATTTTAAGTCCAAAATAATGTGGGAGCCCTTAAGAAGGTCTTTTTAGTTTGATATATTAAGATCTGAAGCCAGCTATTACACAAGATGTAAAGATATTTGCAGATGTTGGTGACTCAGATCACACAATCTCAGAAATGGGATTTAATTGCCAGCCCAATGACAGTGTACTGCATTAATCCGAGCAGATTGTGATTATTTTGGCTTTTAAAGTGTGAGAGGGAACACTGACATGATTTAAAGTCATTGTAGACTCCACCAGTACAATCTGCTTTAATTGGGCTTGTATTCTGTAGGGCAAGTGGCAGAGTCCCTTTCAAAGTAGCTGTGGTAGTTTTCTTCTAGTTTGTAAGGCTTGTACTTATTTTTCATCTAAAAGAAATAAAATTATGTTACTGATAGTCTCAGTAGTTTCTTTGTAACAGACTTCTCTGACAAAGTGATGGAGAAATGGGCGGCTCTGTAATGCAGGGAACTGATAAGTCAGTTGTGGGGTTTTTTGGTTTGTTTTATTTTTTTTTTTGGTCACAATTTAAGTAACTTCAGATGCTTTCAGTTCCTCTGCCATATCTTGTGGGGTTTTAGTGTTCATTTTCCTAATGATTTTTAAATTGCATTGGCTGTTCTGCATGTGTGTTCTGGAGGAGCTGGGTGGGACCCAGTTGGCTTAAGTCATTCTTTCCAAATTGTTTGGGCTCTGCTTGATGAACTAAATGGAACCACTGGTGACAGTTGTTGACAACAAGGGGTGCAGCTGAACTGGAGCAGGGTATGTCTCTTGTTACAAGTGTAGACAAAGGAAATTGCATTTGGCTTCACCCATTTGTCAGCAATGATTTAGTTTTGCCATGTACACAAAGCTTTGACTGCTAGAAAAGAGTAAAAATGAAAGAGAAAATAAAGTGTATTGTGGAAAGCATAATGTGCATGTGAGCTGGGACAGTGAATTCTTTTATCCTCATTTTGGTAGTCAGTATTTCCCTTTTCCTTTCTTTAACACTGTAACAATTGAAGTGTTTTTCTTCTGATAACAGACTTATCAAGTGACTGATGTTTTAACTTCCCTACAAACTGTTGGTGAGCTTCAGTCCTTGATTTCCTACCATTTGTCTGAGGTATGTTCACTTTTCAGACTCTCACTGACTATACTCAGTGAGTAATAGTCCTACTATACAGTACGTTACACTCATAGTGCCTGCAGCCAGGAGCGTTTTTTTAGTCCTTCCTTGACAAAATGTCCCAGGGCAAATATCTTTTGTTCATTGTCTGTGGTGCCAGGAAAAAAGTTTCCTGGATTCTGTCAAAACTCAGAAGTACTGTTGTGAATTTATTGGTCCTCAATAACTCATAATTGACTGCGGTGGTTTGTACTCGGCACACAATCTGAATTACAATGGTTCTTAACAGGAAAGAGAATAAGGGAAGGGAAGAAAGAGAAGTGCTCACATGAGAGTAGTTACTGCAGATATGAGTAGACACATCTATGCATTTCTTAACTTGAGGGAACAAAACAGTCTAGCTTTGCTCTCCGTTCCATTTCCCACTTTATCTAGAGTTTCTTTGCGGTGTGTTGGCTGGATCCATGTCTGCTCTTAAATGTAGAACCTGTGTGGCTTCCAGATTGCTGTGACTGTTCTCTCTCAAGAAGAAATACATTTACCCAATCGTTTCCTTGAAGGGGAAAGAATTGAAGATGTGATAGAAGGTCGTTGACTCAGGTCCCTTTCTTCCGCAGTTACAGTTACTCGTACCTGAATGAATTTTGTTTTGGAAGGAAGTGATTTATTTTTGACAAGAGGTTTTGTCTTCACTGTAAAAAAAAAAAAAAAAAAAGAGGATGTCCAAGATCAGTTTGAAGGGAAATATTGGCCAGCACTTAAAGTATGACAGGGGGGAAAGCAGGAAATTAAGCAGGGTGAACAGTACTTGACATGAAGTCCTTATCCGTGGAGGGATGTCTGTTTTGGGACGGACTTCTGAGAGTCATGTGATAAGGGATGGTGAATAACAGGGAATGGGAAACAAGTAGAATAGGTAAAAGCTGGGGAACAGAGCTAAATTTTCACAAGGGGCCCATGATTTTTTGTGCCTTCAAAATAGTCTAATTTCAGTGCCTTAAAGAAAAGATTATTTTTTCTGCACAAGGTACTAAACTTCTCAAAATTCACATCTTAGAAAATCTCTGAAGGTAAGTATCCAAAAATTACTAGTCACACATCAAAATTTAGGCCTATCTTCTTTCTATAGAAGCAAAAGGGAAGATGAAAGCCCTCTAAGCTCCTTTCAAGAAACATTTAAATGAAAAGATCTTCAGCATTTATTAGACTTCCAGCATTGTCAAAGGGCATGTGCTTTTGAGGTATCCTGTGTACTCTTAAAGGCAAATGTAGTTCCTAGGTACACTGTGCTTAAAATGTATTTCACAGTGGGTTAGTTAGACTCTTATGCTTTGCCCTGAAAACAAATATAAATGCAGTACTATTTGTAGCTTTTATTGCCATAGGAATGCCATACTGCTAATAATTTTGAAAACAGAACACTTTATACAATACAAGATGAAATTTAAAATATCTCTATCTCAGCTGGCACACACCTATGGGGTGAAACTGCCCCACATTTTCAAATATAATAAATACTACTTTTATATTCTCAATAGTTAAACAACTTTTGTGCAGGCAGGCATTAATTTCAGTAATTGGTTTGCCATGCTGCCAATTGCAGTGTATGGTTTGTTTCATACCCATAAATTCCTCTGTGGGAATAGATCATTATTTTGAACAAACATTCCAGAACACAATGTGTATTGGTTTGATTTGGTTTCATTTGGTGGTGGTGGTTTTTTTCTTTACCAGTTTCCAGCGAAAAAGTAAATATAATGGGCTTCTCTAGTATGTAGTTAAGATGTCCAGAAATACATCCCTTAATATTTGGCAAGTCAATAACTTTTGCAGCCACATGTACACAACAGCATGTCTCCCAGTATATTTCAACTATTTAAAATTATGAATATGAGTTAAGTAATTATTTCCTATGAGAAGCAAGTCTAGTGCATTTGACAGACTAACATCACTTTTATACACCACGTTGTAGCTTATCTCATGCATTAAGACTCATAAATTGTGATTCAGCCATTGATGTGTACCCACCATTTTGGGATTTAGGGACTTAGAGTTTTTTTGTGAATGCTGTGTGGCTTTTTGACCTTTATTGCAACTACTTTGTTTCTATGCCATAGAGTGTTTTTTTTATCAGACACACCCATCAACTAGCGGCAAAGCCTTCTGCAGAATGTGGTGTGCAAAAGTCATCAGCGTGGTTTTGTCCCACTCTGAGGAAGGGATCAGCTTGCTTGCCCATGGCTTTAAATGCATCTCATTAGAGGTGGAAGGGCTAGCTGTGGTAGGGAGAGCTTGTATAAAGAGGTCTTGACATTACCTGGTGGAAATTTAAGGACAAAGTACCTTGAAGGTGGTGATAAAGAGAAGAACTGTCTCAAGTGCAGGGAACTGTTCCATCACCAGGAATGAACGAGAAACTTTGGAAGGACATTGCCTGGCTGGCAGCTACATCGATTCAGTGCAGAATCCTGTTAACCAAGGCTGCAATGACACTTGAGATGCATATCTGCTGTAAGCACCCATAGTTCCTACTGTGTGAAGCACCAAGGTCACTTTTCTGAACTTCTTCCCTCTCTGGGCAGAAAGTTTTGAAGTGCCTGGGATTCATACTGTGCTGCAGGCACTGCTGAGCATTGTCCCTTCAGAGAATGGACTCAAATGAAGGGGAAGTTTTGTGGAAGTGTTTTTGCTTAGTCTTTGGATTGATTTGTTTCTGCTGAATGAGGTGTTTATTGCCATTCTTGTTTATTATAGTTTCCCTGTAGGAGTTTTCCAAGACTATTTGTGAACTCAGTCTTCAGCAGACATGCCCTGAGAATAGTGCACCTTCTGAGTAAACTGAATTAGGCCAGCAAAAGATGAATGGCCTTACCAAGTCCGAAATGCATCTTCAACTTCAGGCCCTTGCTTTAAGCCCCCATATGCTCATATGGATCAGACCACTAAGTTACCTTTCATCCCATTAAAGGGAAGGGGAATCAAAAGCAAGCCTGTTAAAAGAGGCCTGGCAAAAGTGAAAATGGAGATGCATTAAGTTTTGACACAGTGTATAAAGATGTTCTAGATGAGGCCATGTTAGCTTTCAAGAAAATTGAGCCTTTTGGTTCACAGACTTAAATAAGCAATTCCTCAAATCTAGGAGAAGGAGCCTAACAATTCCTTGCAGTGTAGTATTTCTGAAATGGGGAAGAACTTGGGTTAAAATGTCACTCGTATTTTCAAGGGATTTAATTTTTTTAGAAAAACTGTTACCCCAGGTGGAAAAAATTTCAAACAACCCCTTGCCCCAACATTGTAGAACTTCAAATAGGAATAAGAAGTGTTGAATTCCATTACAGAGTTAGCAGACTTCTTGTTGAATTTGGGCATGAAACAGATTGGAGAAATGAAGAAAGCACGTATCAGCCTGGGGTGTATCACACAAGGTAGTTCCAGGAGAAAAAGGAACGTATTGATTGTATTGCATGAGGCTGAGATTATCTCATTTGACACACTGTGTGCAGTTCTCATTATGTTCAAGGAAGGCACGTTCATAATACAAGAAAAGGGCTATAAGGATGCATGGGGAGTGGAGAACCTTGGAGAGGAAACTGAAAAAGCCTTACTTGTTTGGCTTAGTCAAATGAAGATAGAAAATGGTATAATTGCTCTAAATAAGTCGGGTTAGAATAGGCTGAAAATGGTCTGTACTGTTATAGGAAAAGTCACTTTACAGGCTTTCGTTTTAACAATTACCTCCTGTTTCAATCTTGAATTGAAATTTTCAAGGTGTCAGCTCTGCTCTTAAATGAGAACTGGGCTGGGGTGCAAAGGTGTCAGGAATATTAGCTAAAAGCTTTTCAGCAGTTTGATGTTCACTTTAGATAGGTCATCTCGTATTATTTGCAAATATTTGGGGTTGCACCCATGAATTAAAGATGCTGGTTGGTAGACTTGAGGCAGTGGGGTGGACCTTGTGTTAGCAGCCCTATAATTAGCATTCTGATAATAATCAGATGTGATTTGCAGAGATGACTTCATGTTGAAAGTATTACAAAGCCTTAGCTCAAGTAATCTTTCTGTATTGGTTTTTATGAAGGGTAGGGTTTCCTTAATGTTTCTGTGTCATTGGGGCATGAATATTTCTATATGTTAGAACATTATTAACTTTTATTGCAACACCACTCTAGAGGTATGAACCATATGATTTGCCATTAATTAATTCATGTGAGTTTTATTCCTGACTGTATATGTCATCTACCTCTCGAAGCCTGGAATTCTACTACACTGTAATTCAGTATATTATCCCTATAATCAAGTGTATGAACTGTGCCAAGCTGTAGTGTACTTGACAAGAAATAGTATTTTTAATTTTTGTTTTACACTGGAACAGCAAGTGATGTATTTGAAGAGCAAATTGTCTAAAAGACAAAATCCCAAATCAGATAAATTTCATATGAAAAAGATGCTCAGGTAGTTGTAAAAGAAACCAACATAAGAACAACATATGGCAAAGACTTTTAAAGAGTTTTTAAGGTCAGGGGTCATAACCTTTCCTTTTACTTAATTCAGTCCATAGAATTTAATTCTTGCTTATGACTGATCTAAGCTACGTGGAAACTGAAGATGAACTACTTACTTTTCAATTACAAGTTCTCCTGCGAGATCATAGTGCAAAAATTCAAATATCTTCTTTCATTTGATCAATTTTTTTCAGAGATCCATTTGTAGACATAAACAAGGATAAAGAAATACTCAACTTTCTGTGAATCTGGAGGCCACTGCAGTTCAATGCGATAAAAATGAATGCTCAGAGTGGATCAGATCTCTACTGGATCACTGCTCACACACTGAACTTTTGTCTGAGTCGTTGATCGCTGATGGTGGTATTTTGAACAAGTCTGTAGCCTCAGAAGAACTTGGTCTGTAAATGATGTGCAGTGCTCAAGATTTCATTGAGACTTTCCTAAAGCCAAAGGCTGATGTTGTGACCTCCAGAAAAGTGCTGGGACATTTGAGCTTCAGCACTGAAGTGTGGTGGAGTCAGTCTTGAAAGTATCTCTTCTGGGAACGAAGTAGATCCTCCCCTTAGTGTCACAGGGAGGTATTTGGCCCATTTCACGTTCTGTTGAAATATGGAAGAGCTGATGTGGAGCTACAGAAAGATCTTGCAGCAGTTTTTCAGGTTATTACTGACTGACTTGCTTGTAACTGATGTACCTTGGAGTTTAGTTTCCCTTGTGAAGGGAAATTCATTTGGACTTTCATGAGAACTGTGGCTGTCAGGAAAAGAGCAAAAGGGGCTCTCAGACATCCAGAAATCCCCAGTTCCCAACTGCTGGGCTTGTGTCCATGCATATCTCACACTTCAGCCTTCTTGAACGCATCCAAGCCATCTGCAGAGCACATGGGAGGTAGGCCTGATGCAGCCAGATGTGTTGGACTGGCAGTGTAAGTGTGACAGGGAGCTTGAACCCGTCTTTGTCTGCAATTCCCCAGAGGAAAAAGAAGGAGTCTTAGGTAATCTTTTTAGCACTTCACAAGCAGTAGGAAAGGGTTAAAACTCAGCTCCTTTGCCTTCTGTGATAACAGATTTAAGAGGATTTTCTACTTTTGTAGCATTTTCTCCTAGAAAGTGCTTTCCTCTGGTGTGTCTAACCTTGACTAAGTACGACAAAGGTAGCATTCCCTTTTGAAAAATTTTGAAAGACCTTCTGTAGAACATTTGGAAAAGAGGACCTACAAATACCAGGTCCGAAGTGTGAAGCTGAGAATAATAGCAGATGGCTTGCAAGTGTAATGATGCTGACTGTTTTCACTCTGAAACGAGAATGGTAGTGTTTTCTCAGAAATATCTCATTAGTGACAATGATCATCTCTTTTCAAATCAAAGGTTATTTGTGATGGGAACACCAAGTTGCTTAAAGCTAGTCATTTTGACATATTGAAAATACAAAACTGAAATTTATGATAAAATAAAACCCTAAGGGTAAAGAACACTTATAATTGCTGTTGTCCTGTAATATTCAAGCTCTGGCTTGATATAGGAATGTTCTGAACAAGTAATATGTCAGCAGGGTAAAATCAGGAAATGAGGAAATTGAAGGTTGCGTTTTGTGGAAGAATTATTAGGCAGCCTGAAATAAGAGTTATGCAAGTTATCATTTAGGCAACAGATCTGTTACAGATATGTATTTTTTCTTTTCCAGGAACAGCTAATTGAAGTCAGACCAGGAGTTTCTTATTAATTTCTGTCAAATTGTATTCCACAAAAGAGAGGTTTTGTGAGAACATTGCACACACAGGTTTAATAATCTTCTGTATTGTCTGGGTTGGGTTTTTTATTTATTTTCTTAAACTTTTTTATTTAGAATAAATATGGAAGCATTTTTAATGCTTTGAATGTAACTTAACACTTTTAGTTGTGATAAATTTTATAGAAGATTTCTTAGATGGATGTAGATTGTTCTGTGAAAGCAGCAATTGAAAGCTCTGAAAAAGTGTTCTTACTAGTCAAAGACAATGAGCTAGAAATTACAGTAGCCTTTTCTTGGTCACTCTTTAGAAAGCTTACTCTTCTTTTCCTTTCTGTTTTTTTCAAGAATCTTGTGCATTCTGATACAGCCCCAGCACACACTGAGTTAGAATCCAGGAACACATGCAAGGGGAGAGAAGGAGCACTTCCTTTCATGATCCTGCTGGCTGGTCAGTCAAGCAAACTGGTGGGACAGAAGACCAAACCACCGAAGAAGGCATAGGCTGGGAAGACTAAATTTGTTTTGTTCTCCCTCAGTGACTTAGGTGCAGAAGTAAGCTTGTGATTATTCAGCTGGTTTGAAGGAGAAGGATATGACTGCTGCTTTGCAGTACCCTGAGTTTCACTTGCTTTTGTTAATGGTATAGCTGTTTTGAAAGACAAAGGTGATGAATATCTGTGGTGTTGAGGGATATACAAGTAAAGAAAGACCAGTAGAATGGGACTGTAATATGATATGTCCAAACTGGAGAGCTGGCTGTAGCATCTGCAGCACTAGATTTCAGATGGCTGCTGGTTGTCAGGTTTTGCTGCCCATCTTCTCTGTGAAGTGAGACCATGCTTTTTAAACACTTGGAACATTACTGGTTCATTAGTGCTGGTAGGTATTGTTTTAATCATAGCTTTGGGACTCTTTTTTTTTTTTTTTTAGCTACAGTTAGTGATAGCACTTGTAACTTAAGCTTGGGGGACTGCCAGTTGGCAGAGGGGTGCTGGTAAGCTCTCAAGCAGGGAAGGCTTGAGTTGGAGCTGTGAGGGAGACATGGGCTGTGGAGGTCAGACTGTGTGGTAGGGAGAAACATATCCTGTCCAATAACACAACAGGCAGGAAAAGATTTATGTAAATATGGGAAAACTAATTTCAAGAATAAACCTTCTTATTCTTTGGAATTCTGAATGTCTTTGTGTACCCCAAGGCCTCGCAAAATAATGAAATCTTGGTCTTACAGCAGCCTATCTCATACTATCATGTACTATATATACTATATGTTATTGTATATATCTTATGCTATCATGTACTATACATACTACAATACTAAGGAACCAGGCATGGGTTTAACTGTAGATCTTTTGTAATATGGGCTTTGATGTACCTATTAATGTTGCTAAAACTGAGTGCTAGAGCCAGTTCAAATGGTTACTCTTCATTCTTTAACTTGACTCTGATCCATGCAATGCTTAGACAGAATAACCCTTAGCATTTCTTTACAGCAATAACAAATTACAGAGGGAGTGAAAGAAATATTTTGGTATGGGATTCAATCTTAGATATGGTAAGCAAAACTTAAATCCGAATTATAATTGTTTACCTGGCAGTGGTGCAGAGGGAAGGTACTCATGCGGTCCATACTCATGACCAAAGCTGAAGAGAAGGGTGTGGGATCCTTGGCTGGTTGTCTCTGTTTTCTACTCTAGTAGAGATGCTACCCAGTCAGTTTGTCACTTACCTATGTTTGGTGACTGGGAGAAACAGAGGATGTTCCCATCATCAGGAAGTCATCATGATCTGTTGTGCTAACTTTGCATGACATCATCAAAAGAGAGAGGAGTAGAGAAAAGAAAACCATTCATTTACCACATTTGTTTTCAGGCAGTACAGAAAGAGGAGTTGTCTTCACTTTTAAGTGTGTTGATTGAAAAGTATTTTCACACCAACACATCATGACTGGTATTCCATGTAGTCATGTTCCCTCCTGTCACTTTCTGACGTGGTTTTTATGCAGCTGCAGGAAGGAGTTAATTTAACCCCAGTCAAGCACCTGACAATGTGAAGGGAAGGCTGCTTGTGCTCCAAGTGCTGTTCTAGCAAATGAACTTTCTGAAATAAGGATTGCACCCTAATAGTTGAGTATTTTTGAGAAGCAGCCATAGGGGATGGGAGTTGAGAGCAAATTGTTAGGACAGAAGGACACAGGGCAAATGGATGTCTAGCTGAACTCTTGAAGGCTGTTGCAGAGTGTGGGGGGAAACAAAAACATCTTCTTGCCTTACTGGCATTTTAGGAGGCAGTGGAATATCTGGGAATGTCCAAGCATCTGGGAATATCTGGGAATGTGTCAGCAGTGCCTCTCTAGAAATTTGATTTCAAATTTAATGAACTTCTGCAACCATGTTCTGCACCCAGGGAAAATGTCTAGCTGCAATTTTCTTTCTCAGTCATTGAACTAACAAGATGTGACCACTGTTTCTGAGACTTCAGGACACTCACGTTCTCCTGACAGAAATGCTATAAAATCATGCCAGGTAAGAGGTGTGTATATATAGGCACTGACTTGCTTTCAGTGTGGTCTCTTGAAAAGAATTGGGCAGTGGCCAGTGCTGACCTCAGTCTTTTTGTGGGCTAAATTAATGTCTTTATTCTGCTTGGCAGTGTGGGCCAAGAAAAATTTCTAAATGAATGCAAGAATTTATGGTGTGCAAGATGTCTGACAGTATCCTCAGTTGTTTTTGTGTTTCATCAGTGTGGTGTTACAAATGGGCCTGTGTAATGCAGAGGAGACTCTTACGGGTTGACAATGTGAATGGTGTAGCAGGAGGGTCTGTGCTGGGGCCCTTTTAAGTGGGAAAATATCCATCTTGCCCTGTTGTTGGGTGTAATTATTAATCTGTTTTCATCTGAAGAAAGAAAAGCCCTGTAGATGTCATTTCATGTTTAAAATATGCAGCTGACGCATGAATTAGTGTCCTGCTGCTACTGATCCACAGAAGAGGCGTGAGCTTTGAAACAGAAACACACACAAATTCTCAGTGTCATGAGCTCTACTTAAAAATTATGTCATGCTGGAAGGTGAGTTTTAGGCTTGTTCGTTTTTATGACCCTATACTTCTGAAAGAAAAACATGAAGAAACAAGCTTTTCAATGTAGGAAGAAAAATCCTGTCTTCTCTTCTGGGCATGTCCAGCCTCAGGTTTGCTTCTTTAACAGGAGGAATGATTTGGGGGGGGGGGAAATATATGCATTAGGCACTCTCACCCCTTCTCTGAGAACACATCTTTTTTCCTCAAATCCAGATGGGACAGAACTTCTTGTTTTGATGAGAATTAGAACTCTGACTTCCCATTCTGAGCTCTGCCTTCTGCTTTGTTCTGTTGCTTCTTTACAGGCTTCAGGTCCAGTCTTTTAACTTTCTAAACACTTCTGACCCTCTCAGTTGGGGATGATCGTACCTTAATCAGTGATGATGTTTGAAAGACAAATTGGTGATGGTGAAGCCTTGATGGTGAGGTCGTCAAGAGGTTGGTGACAATGCTGCTTCACATCTCTCATATCTTACAGATTCAGAGTGGTGACCAGCTGATGAGAGGTCATCTGCAACTGTGGTGGCCTGCTTTAGTAGGGAGCTTGAAGCAAGCAGAGCAGGAACAATGGCTCAAATAAACACTCAAGTGGTTGTAAAACAGTGGAAGAGCAGCTAGCTCCGGGATGTCTTGCTGGGCTTCCCATAGAGCTTCACAGATAGGGATAGGCAAGAAGGCTGAGACTTGAACATTTTCCGGAGCAGAATTTGGCAGGGCTTTGTGTCAGGGAGGTGGGAGTCCATGGGAGCTGTTCAGAGAAGGCACATTCATTCCTTGACCCTCAAGGGTGTCTTGAAAAGCATGGACTGCCTTGGCTCTAGGCGGGGGAGCAGACTCTACCTCAGCTCCCCTTCTCCAGATGCTTTTTATTGGTACTGTGTGAAATGAAATAGATTCAAATTAAGTGGATTCTTACACATATTCCTGGCTCATTATGGATTACTAAAGGCCATTTTTAGTCTCTGTGGTGGGTAAATAGGGCTGACCCTCAGAGTTTCAAGGACCTGTCCAAGTGCCAGAGAAATGGGACTGCATGCCAGGAAAGGTAAAAGCACAAGGACTGGCACTGGAGGAGCTTGCTTGGAGGGGGGGAAGGCAGGAAGGATGTGAGTGTGTACTTAGGCCTGCTTCAAGGAAAGCTGCAAAGAGACATTGGCATTTACAGGAATTAAAATGTAGTTGCCTTTTTTTTTTAATACTTAAAAATACCAGGCTCAGTTTGACTAAAAATTGACCTTTCCTCACAATTACTCAACTCCAGTCCTCCCTGTTGTGTTGCTGGCTGTGCAGTTGCTGTGGCAAACCTGAATGCTAGCTGTAGGGAAACTGTAGGAAAGGCTCACTTCCACCCTTTCTCTTTTTTGTGAGGCAGCTTTATTTATGGCCACTGTGAATGTGTCCAAAGGTAGCAGAGAGCTTGGAAGCCACTCCACATTTCTTCTTCCTATTGCAGGTCAGCTTCAGCTTCTCCCTGCATTTCCCACCCGTAAGTGGATGTTACTCCTATTTACACAAGGAGCCTAAAAGTCAGCAGATGGAAATTACTGGAATGGAGAGAAAAGGGGGTCTTTGGTGTTTTTTGTTTGAAAGCTTGGTAGGTGCAAGCTTTGCCTCTTGTGCAGTGAGGCCACATGGAGAACCTGCCTGTGGATGAGAACTTCAGAACTAGAGGAGCTTTCTATCTGGATCCCTACACTGCTCAGTTTAATGAGGCATGGTGGGTTTTGGCAGGTTTCTGACTGGCTGCCACTCCAGGCCACTGTCTCATTAGGTAGGATGCTTTCAGGCACTGAATTGAACTTACTGGTTGGTGGTGGTCTGCTTTTTACACACTCCAGTTTACAGAGCTAGTGCCAAGCTGTTAAATTATTGAGCTGGGGTTTTAATAGAAGACCCTGTGTAGACTTAAATTGTTTCCACTCTATTTGGAGTTTCCTGCTCTGCTGGTTTTTATTTTGTTCTGTGCATGAAAGTGTGGAGGGAGGAATTCACAGGAAAGCACAGAGGCCAAGAGGAAGAATTCAGCCTGAAAGCAGTAGAAAGTACAGATGAAATAAAAGGTACTGTATCCAGCTCTGATAGAGGTGATAGAGGAAAAACTGTGCCCTAATCCCTGTGACAAGTTCAGTGAAAACTTTTGTGTTTGTTTTAAATGCTGTTTATAACTTAGGGTTCTCAGTAAAATATTTTCATTATTTTCTTGCCTGACTATTTCTGACTTGGCCTCCTCCCCAGGGCTTGAAAGGGACGTTTGTCAGGAAATACAGCTACATCAATTTTTTCCCCAGTGCCAAACCCTGTTGCTGGCAGTGGGATGGCAATGCTCCCCGGTGGGACCTCCCTTTTCGGTGAGGGATGCACCTTCCAGCTTTACACCATTAACTTTGGTGTAAACTTCCTCTTGCTGTAGGCTTTCCCCTACAAACACACACCACTGGATAGTGGGTCAGGGTTAACCTTGCTGATCAAGTGCTGTGTAAGTCAGATCAGGTCAGCACTGCACTGATAAATTTGTGTTGTCCCTGATGACAGGTACAGTCACTGTTCTTCACCAAATGGGTTGACTTTGTCACACAAAGTGAGGGATGTTGTTTCAATCTGTGCTTCCTAGTAGACAGGAGTTTTTAGCACCAATTCCCTGAGGCTGCTTCATCATGAGCAGTGATCTCCTTCCTCTGGGAGTAACTGTGGGAGAGGTTTGGAAAAACAGTGGTAAGTGGTGGCAGTGGACTAAAACTGGTCAGTGTGTGTCTGCTCCTGCCCTTCATTCAGCAGCCACTGTGGGCATGTGCCGAGTCCCAAGCAAGGAGAATGCTTTCCACAAAACTGCTCCACAGTTTGAAGAGCCAAAGAGCCTGTGCACTGGAATAACTGGGGTTGTTCAGTACTTGTTGAGTTGGCTGTAGCAACCAAGGCAATCAAGTTTCTAAGTGTGTGCTTGAGGGCTTGGAGCAGACCTGTTACCAAGCTCTTTGAATATGTGGTATGTCTTACAACGTGTAAAACAGCTTAAACCATCTGACTCAGAAGCTATTGACTGAATCCTGCCTGGGGTTTGCAGATCGGGCTGAAGAGAAAATTGGACTGAAAAAGGCTACCTTCATCACTCAATGGCAGGAACAGCACTGCAGTTCCTGCCATTGTCATCATGCTTGAGCCATGTTTGGATACTGACTGCGTTTAATTGCATGGCTAACTGACTTAATGTCTCTCTGGGGGTCACTCCTAACACTCCTTATTTTTGGGTTTCAGGGAAATTAGGGACAGTAGCAATCCAGTCTCAAGGCAGGAGTTTTCCAGATGATGATGGTAGTAACAGCTGTGGCTTAGCTGTGGAGTAACCTGGCTAAACCAAGGAAAATTAGCACTGGCAAGTATGGTAGAGCTTAAGGCTTGCAAATGGTACAGGGGTAGGCAGAGGCCATGAGTTCCCTGAGTTTGGATAACTTGGAAGATGTGTTGCCTGTTGGTTTTCAGTCCTGCAAATAAAGAATCTGCTGATCAAATACTTAGGTATTTGGGTGCAGAACTGAGGTTGTCATATGTCTTCCCTGGTATACGACTATGAATCATCCCTTTTTGTGACAAACTGGTTATGTACCTTCTGAGGAGCTTTACGGTACCTGTCTCATATCTCCAGGGGGGCATCTAAGGTGGTTCTTGGTTGCTTTTAGGGAGGACAGTGTGCTGAAAAGTCTCCAGCAACAATTGGCCTAATGTGCCTTGTTCTACTTGTTTTTAAACAGATGGACCTCTCTGTGGAAACTCTTTATAGCTTCATGCAGGAGCGCCAGAAGAAGTATGCCAAATACGCGGAGCAGATCCAGAAGGTCAATGAGATGTCTGCCATCCTTCGCCGTATACAGATGGGCATTGACCAGACGATCCCGCTGATGGAGCGGCTGAACAGCATGCTGCCAGAGAGTGAGAGGCTGGAGCCCTTCACCATGAAACCCGACCGGGAGCTGAAGTCTTAGCTGATCTGCAGGCTGCTCCTCCTCACCTCCCATGCTTCAGTGTTCAGCACAGATGCACTTCCAAGAGGCTGGATTGGCAGATGTTTAAAGTGGACAGCAGTGCTGCCTGACTCTGCCAGGGCACTGGAGGAACAGCATCAGCTGTCAGAACTGCACAGCCAGGAATGTGGGAGCTCCCCTGTCCTGTTGTCTGGAGAAGATGATTTACCCTTCTTTCATCTCACTCCTCTTACCCTCCTGTCTCCTTTACCACTACCACCGCCTCTGCAGAGACATTTGTTTCATTGCTGTGACTAGTTGGGGTTTATAGAGGAGGAGTTTCTTTCATCTGAATTACTTATTTTTACTAAAAAATTCAAAGGGATACAGGGTGTGACGAACCTTCTAACATGGTTTTTGTGCCACTGGGGTTTAGACAATTAGAAGGTATGTTTGAGGTCCCTTGGCCTTGGAAATACGTGTTTTATAGGTGGAAGGGTGGAAGCCAGGAACTGGCTTATTAAAATCTGTGTATTATCATGATTAACATGGTTTGCATGGTAGGGTTTTGACATGTCCTTGAAGCTCCTGTTTCTATGGACTTGCTAATTTATGAGGCTGTAAAGGAGTAAGTGTTCTAGATATGTATGTCTGTTAATGTTAAGCAAGCCTTAGTGTTCCTCTCCCCCTTGCCCTGGCAATGTCCCCATGCCCTGGCTGGTGGCATTTTATGTCCTTCTGACAGGCACTGGTACTGACCAGCTCACTTTGCATCCCAAAGTTGTCTTATTTATTGGGACACTCCAGTCATCTTGGTGCTGTCTTTTCTGCTGGAGAGGTGCACTTGCTTCTTTACCTTCAAGTGTATGGCGTTGGAGGAGAGACGTGAGAAGTCCTTTGGGTCTTTGCGTTGGCTTAGCTGTCGTCGTGCTGAGAGCTGGCTTAAACATGCTGTTTAATGACTGAAACCGCGTGGTCCTTCAGGGACAGTTCTCAGCCCCCAGCTCCAAAGGCAACAGGATGTTCCTGCCTTCTCCCCAGCAAGCCAAGGGCACTGCTGGAAGGCAGGCAGCATGTCCACACTGCCCGACTGCCAGGCTGACCTGTAGGAGACAGGATGGTTGCCAAGTCTGTCACTGGTCTGCTGGCTGTGGGCAATTTGCAGCACCTTTCTGAGCTTTGGTTTCTCCCTGTGTAAAACAGGGATATTTTACATACTGCTGTAAAAATATTTGCAGATCTAGAAATAGGGTTTAACAGCCTGCCTCACCAGTGCATGGCAGCTCTTGTCCACAGCAGAAAGAGCGTGTAACCAGGAGCGAGGAGCCCTCGGTTTGCTGGGAAAGGGTAGGTTTGTGTATGTTATGTTGGTCCCAGGATGCTGTTGCTGGTGAGGAGGCTCAAGTGCCCATAAACCCCAAGGGTGGTTTTGTGTCAGGAGTGCAGTTCCAGTAGTGAAGACAGCCCTCTTTGAGCATCAGAGACAAACCAGCCTCCAGTACAGCACAAGGCTAGGTGACTTGCCAAAGGCAACTTGCTTTGATACGTCTTAGTGCTTTAGAGTGTTTAATCAGCAAAAGGTTGTCTCTGAGCATTTGGAAATAAGAATGCAGTAGGTTTTTGATGATACTAATTATTGCCTGGTGGCAGGAAGCAACAGGCTATTCTCTTGTTGCATTTTCAAAGGTCATGTAGTGTAGAGTGAATTTTTGTGGTGGAGACTGCAGCCAAATTTGATGTGCATCTGAACCACAGTGGTGATTGGACCCCAGGGCCTGCTGAACACCATCTGAAAGCAGAGTCCTGTAGAAATGAAGCCCTCTGGAATGATGCCCTGAGAAGAGCAACTGACTGCTCCAGAGAGGGCAAGGAACTCAGCAGGAGAATTTTTAGCAAAGGCAGCTGTGCTGCTCCTCCCACCCCAGAGGTTCTGCATAGGCATATGCTGTGTGTTGCACAGGATAAAACAGCCTTGTTCAAGCTTCCTGCCACATTTTTACACTTGGTTTGTTAAAAGCTTGCATGAGACTTAACCCACAAGAACCTGCTTGTCCTGACCATGCCCATGCAGGTTGTCATTGTCCATCATGGAATATCTCTGTGTCTCCTGCCATCAGACACACAAGAATATTGAATGGCTTTAAATAGCAGCTGCAGCCATTTTTGTCCTGTTTGTCCAAATGATGCTGTCTGGATGTTTAAAATGTGCAACATTCAGCTGTCCCCAGACAGTATGATTAATATCCCACACCCTGGTGTGCTGGAAGCCTGTGCTAGTGGGAAGATCCTGATACTGGATCTCAAGGCAGGGCCCTTGAAGTGTTCTTTCCTATAAGATGCTCTCTCCTATAAGGCTTCTAGTAATTTGGCCTCACACCATTAAGTTATCAGATCAAAGCATTGCTCCATGCAGTGCTAATGAGGGCAAACAAATAGTATTCCCATCAGGAGGCTGCAGGAGTGAGGGCAAATCAGTTCCTTCCTCATTTGCTGGAAAACACCTAGGCATTGGGCTGAGAATGGGAGAAAATGCTTGTTCCTAGGAGCACTGGCCTTTAAGTTTGTGGCTGTGCTGCTGGGCCTCACAGACAGAGCTTTCCAAACAGCAAGAGCAGGTTGTGAAAGGGCCTAATAGCTTAACTAAAAAGAAATCAGGAGCTGAAATGTGAAGGCAAACCTCTTCCAAAGCTCACACGTCATCACCTCCATTCCACAGGATAGTCTTTTGTATGGGTACTGTAAGGCAGCATGCACCCTCTAACTGTTCTCAAGTGATGGTTTACAGTTTTATTTAAAACATTGTCATGGCCTTTATTAACTAAATCTTTGGCCCTCTTGCTGAGGGGAAGACATCTGCCACATCTTGAGGTGCTGTTTGTTGCTTGGCTGCTTCTTGTTGGCTTTGCTCTACGTGCTGCTTTCAGGTGCAGCTGATGCTCAGGGTGAGACTGTTGCTTCACTCTCAAGCTGCTTAGCAGGAGATTGGAAATATGATTGAAATTACCTTTCTGCTTATGAATTTTCTTTTCAAAGCCAAACTCTCTTGGAGGAGGCCTCGGGTATCTTTCACGAATGTACTAGCTGTTACTTCTACCACAAATTTAGTGCTATGAACACATCTGGTGTGCTCCACTGAAACCAGACATTTCTGCCCTTTTGTGCTTTCAGAGTGATGTGTGGTCTAGGGTACAAGCTAAGCTTCCTGATATGCAGTCTTCTGAAAAGCTGGGGAGAAGGGCGAGTCACTGAGTCTGTGGTTCCCTGCTGGCCTGAACTGCTTTGGTCCTTCCCCGACTCTGCTGTTGCAACTCTTCCCTTGTGCTGCCACTGGTGCTCATTGCATCCCGCACTGGTCAGTGTGCTGCCTGCACGGAGGAGGTGTGCTTCTTCTTTCTGTTGTTTTTGTAATTGAGTGCATTGACAGGGTGCTAAAGTGCCAACCTATCTGCAGGGCAATTTCTGTGAAAATCTGGTGAAAGGGACAGAAAAGAGTTTTCGGGGTTTTTTAAGTATATGTATTTTAAATTAAATATATTTAAATATATTTAAAGTGTATCCCCCTCTTCTAAGCTTTTACACAGAAAGAGTAGAAATACATGTTTTCACAAGCCTATTCATTGTGTGAGCCAGCCCCTCTCTGTGTGCCAGTGGTTTCCTGAGGTACGACTGTAATGTCCTTCCTGTTCCCAAGCTGCCAGCATGTATTACCAACCCATGGTGGTAATATGGGTGGTTATCCTATTTGCAGATTTGCTCTGCTTTCAGCTCCCTACATGCTACACGTCCCACAGCTTCAGCATTAAAAGGTTTGGTATGGCTCTTTTCAAAGTGTTTTGTTTCTCCAGTTGCCTTGCTTATTCTTCATTTCCAGTGCACTTCTCACCATGATGTCTACGGGCAGTGCTTGACTTTGCTTTGTACCTAGAACTCACCTTCATCCTGTGGAGATGGCCGGTTTCAGTTGCCTGGGGCTTCCTCTGCCCAGAAACTGGAAGGAAACATGTCCCAGAATAAAAATAAATGTTGGGTTTTCTTCCAGTGATATCCCAGTTCTGGCTGGCACTGATGTCCAGTGCCAACATGGTGGCATACGTGATGTGAGCAGTGATGCTTGGGACTTACCAGTCGTGGGGTGGGACTGTAGTTCATCTGGCTGCCTATTTTTTCTGTGCTGGCAACCACTTGAAGGTAATGAGGATCTGGGATTGAGGGACTCAAGACACGTGTAAGACTGCAGCTCCCCTGTGCAAAGCACTGGTAGTGTGAGACACTGCCTGTTTGTCAGGGCACTTGCACCTGATGTGCAGCCAGCGGCTTTCCCAAGGCTGAGTGGGAAGACTAAACATTAGCAGCAGAGTATGCCCCATTTCTTTTAGTCTTTTCTCCCACACGTATATGCCTGTCAGAGACCATGTCCTGACAGATGCCTTACATCAGTTCTTTGCCAGATCGCAGAAGGAGCTAGAGCTGGGCATCCTAGGGCAGGCTGACTTCCTCCTCCTCCCAGTTCCTTGCACTTCACTGAATGGGTCAGACTCTGCTTTGAGCCAAAGTTTAGCCTCTTTCAGCTGGTCTGTGATACTTCTGTGGAGGCTGTTGGGTTGCTTTTAGCTGCCACAGTTAGGTTTTAATTCTTGCATTTTGCTGAGCATGCACAGGACAGCCAGATCCACAGGAACCCTGAGATTAGCTCGTGTTGGTTAGAACATGTTGCTAATAATGACAAGATTGTGGGTTTGATCCCTGTATGGGCCATTCACTTAATGAGCTGCACTTGATGATCCTTGTGAGTACATTCTGTGATGGTGGTTCTGATTCTGTGAAGGAGAATTGCTCACCCAGCAGTCCCTAAAGCTAGGGCAGGTCTGAGGTGGTGATGAGTGTGCTCCAGCATATCTACAGCCTTAAAGAGCTAATCGTCCTAGGGCATGGGAGCAGAGAGAAGCATTCAAAGGGCAATTCCTAATGTCAGCTGCCTACAATAAACCTTTTTGTCTTTTAAAATGTTTTATATTTTTACAGATGGAGAGTGAGCATTGACCCCGTAAGGAGGCTGTGAAGGTAATGAAATATGATGGCAGTAATGAAATGGGACAGGACAGTAACATAACCAGAAATAAATGGGGATTTTGATTTGGTGCAAACATTGCTCCTGTGAACTGCTAATCTATAGGAGAAGGATTTTAGAGAACTTCCCAGTCCCCAGTAAAAGGGTCTCCCTGCACCAGTTTTGTGGAGCTGATTGTGGACAGGCAGAGGTGGCTGCAGTGCTGGAGTGCCACAGGCATCTCTTGGGAACCTGGTAAGCTTAAGGAATCCCAAGATGAACCTGTTTCCTGCAGGGAAAGGGTTACTCCAGTAAACCTAATCAATGGTTTAGAGGCAAGTAAGTGAATGTACCTGCAGCAGAACACTGTTCTTATGGCATTGGGAAAGCGAAGTGGTGATCGACTCTCACCTGCACAAGGGGGGCTGAACAAAAAAAAACAGAGGCAAATTTACCAGGGTTTTTTGTTTTGCTGTTATTTGTGGGTTTTTTAAAAGTGATTTGATGCGCCAGCTTCGCTGTTGCCCATAGGGTATCACACTTTGGCTTCGTACAGCAGTGGAGCATGGTAAGGCCCCCTGTAAAAAGCAGCTGAAATCCACCCCTCAAACTCAGCAATCTCTTCCAGCAGGACAGTTCTCTACAAGTCTTTGACAGCATTTTACATGCTAGGGAAGCAGCCCCTTCCCAGACGGGTGGGTGTTGCAGAAGGCAAAAAGTTCTCTGCAGGCACAGTTCAAAGGGAAAGTGCTGCTGCCAGGCAAAGCTGATGTATTAGGAACACTGCAGTACCTGAATTCTCAGTTGTGGGTTTGTGTGCATGAGAGTGGCATTGTATTGCTAGGTTAAAATGTCTAAAAGTACTAGAATAACTACTTTTATCTCAGAAACTTAAACAAATGGAGGCTAGCTAGGTGTATGGCTTGCTTATTAAAATGTCTGGGTAGATGAGTTTGGTTGAATTTCAGTAATTTTGGACTTAAAAAGTGGCAGTTACAGTCTCATTAGGACTCCAGTGCTGTCCCCGGAACTGCCAGGCCCTTGTTCTTGGCTTTTCATACCAGCACTTTCTGGTAGAAATCAGTTTATAACTTGTGCTGTGAGTCAAAGCTTATTAAGCAGCAAGCTGATGACTGTAGTTAGTAAAGACAGCAGCTCACCTACTTACCACATTCCTACCTTCTATCTTCCCCAGCCCCCTCAAAAGTAGGATACTGTATGTGATCCCTGCTGGGGGGAGGTTTGCTTTGTTTTCAGTTCACTTCACTCTGGGAATGTCACTATGATGGTTACATTAAGAGCTAATCGACCTCAGAGACCTCTTCTGAGTAATGCCAGTCAATTAAATGAAAATTAAGTCTTGATGACATGCATGAGACGCATTTCAGTTGCCCCTTGGACTTTGACTGGAGATGGCATTAGGCTGTCTCTTCACAGACCTGCCTACTGGCAGGGGCAAGAGTGGGAGGATGGAGTGAACAGGAGCAGAGCAAATCCTGCAGGGCAGGCAGAAAGGAGCAGTGAAAGCTGAAGTGAACGCTTCAGAAAACTGAACTTGAGGGGACAGAGCTACTGTGATCAGAAGTGGACTCTGGAGTAGGGTGAGGGAAGCTAGAGCAGCTAAATCTTAGACTGTCATGTCAACCTGTTTTGCAGGCTAAGCAGCTCATGACATTTAATCTGCATGGTTCTTGTTTGCCATGGAACGGATGCAGCTTTCTGTATAAGAGTTGCTACATCTTGTTTGTAGAAAATAAGCACAGAAACTCACATAGGTTGTTACTTGTACTCTGTCTGATGGTTCTTAGAGAGACTAAGATCCTCTTTCTGGGATTATGCTTTGAAATTCTCTTTTTAAGAAAAGTTGCTACTGCACCTGAGTTTGAAGATGCTGTTACACAAACACTAATTTGTATGAGCTATTCTCTGAAGCAGCAATGAGGGGCCTACTCCAATCTCAGCAAGCAGAACTTCTCTGCATGGCTCAAGACTGTCAGAATCAGTCAAAACAAATATTTAAACAAGTAATTACATCATTCTTCAAGTAAGAAGTATGGGAGGCAAGACAAAACCACGGGGTTCATTCTAGGTAATTTAATCAATTTGAAATACTTGGTTCAACAAGACTAGCACAGCTCCCTGAGGAACAGGTTACTCAGAACCTATTAGACATTGTAAGGTGTTAATGCAGAGAAGTGCCACTGTTGATCTTCAAGGGAGCAGAAGAGGTGGGGTGATCAGGAGCAGGTAAAAGGCCTAAATGGTTACAGGTGCTGTAAAATCACCCCTGTGTGTGACAAGCAAAGCTGCTCATGCTGCATCATTCATGAACAGGCACATCTGCAGAGAAGGGCACGTATGATAAAGGACAACACGTCCTGCATGCTGGGGAGCAGGTCATACTGTAGGCAGGTAAGTGCACACTCCACAACTCCTTCCTCAGTCATTCTTTATAAACAGGTACCATTTCCGATTTTATTTCATCATACATACAAGAAAATGTTCATGACACAAGAAGACGAGAAACTCACATCTCTCTGAACCATTTGAACAGCTTGCCATAAACCAAATATGCCAATTATGCCATACACCAAATGCCATAAATTATATTCATATTGAACATGTACATGTTTCCCCTCTCACATCCTCCACTTTGCTTTCCAGACTTCTACAAACCATTTCCAGTATTGTTCAGGGACAGGACTCCAGTTTGGATAGGAGCCAGGGCACCACCCTGTGCAGGACATGGGGTTAAGGCTTCCTCCTATGGGGACCCATCCTCTAAAAATACTGAGCCTACAACTTTGATTCATTCAGGGACCAGAGCATACTGGAAATCATGGGGAGCCACAACACCAGATTTCAGTTCCTCAGAAGGCAATCAAGCAAACCTCAAACATACACAAAGAGAAGGGGGGGACACACACATGACTGAAGGAGCACAAAAGACGGGAAGAATCTGTTTCTGTCTCCAGGGATTGATACGTGTTAACCCCCACTGACTGGTTTAAATCACAGACATGGGCTTTTCCTGAAATCTGGCTGAGAGGACCAGTGTTAAACTGTTTATATAGGTATATGCACACATAGTATGTGTATGTATATGCTGAAAATAGTTGTAATGCAATTGCTTTCACCTGGTATGTAAACAGAGACAAGTGGCAGTATGTTTCATGAACAGCCAAGACCGGATGTGAACCGTCCCTTGCCTGGGCTACCACTTCTTCCCACATTCCACACACATGGCATGAATAGAGCCTCTGGGGTCAGTGAGTCCTGGTGCTGCCTCTCTCTGTGCCTTCTGCACTTTTTAGGATGAAGTTAATCAATACTGTAGCTTTCAGTGCTATTTTCAACAGTCCACTGTAGGAAATTAAAGTCACATCCTAGCCACAAAACGAAACAATGACAAAATCATTTCCACTTTTCCATATAGTAAAACCTGAGATTTGAGTCACAAACTAGCTAAACTTACAGTAAAAAAACCTAACATAACCCAAGCTGCTGACTTGAATTAGGGCTTCAGGTTGCTGTCGACAAATTTTTTTTCTAAAGCTGTTGGCCAGGGTTAAGTGTTTGTTACATGTGGTTAACAATCTTCAGCTGCCTGAAATGGGACAAAACAATAGTTTCCCCTCAACACATGTTTTCTGAGGGGTTCTGGGGAAGACCAAGGTAACCCATGTGCAGCTCCCCTCAGAGCAGGAAGGATGAAGCTTTACACAGTGCCTCTGGTACCACCCCTTGCTGCGCCCAAATCTCTCGTGCACATGAACCTGCACGAGCAGGGCGGCCGAGGCACTGCACAAACAGGAGCTGGAGTGGAAGCAGCTGGGTTGCTGTCAAAAAGCCAGAAGGGCTGTGCCTAATCTCCAGTGAAACACCCCCTGGCAGCAGGGATGTGACACCTCCTCAAGCTGATGTCTTCTTTGGGGTGATGAGGGAGGACATGGTACAGCCTTGAGTGTGTGCAGACAAATCACACATCAGCACACTGGGAAACCAAGATCCTACACTGGGATAGAGAACAATGGCCAGGATCAAATTCCTCTGAAGCCTTGAGTGTGGGAGGTGAGTGGCTCCCATTAATGGGAAGCTGTCTCTTCTCAAACCCCCTTTCTTTCACACCCGAGGCCCCCTTCTGTTATCCTTGGTCAGCCAGCCAGACTGCCCTTTATCTGATGAAGTCAGCAAAACTAATGAGGAGCCACTCCCAATCCATGTTGGGATGGAATAAAACCCAACCACCTGCACTGCCCCCACTCCACACAGGACTGGGACCATATATGAAGAGCAGTTCCTCAATGGTACTACTCAGTTAAGGATAAAAGCCCACCCCATTTTTATCTTAAAAAAAAAACACACCAAAAAAAAAAGGGGTTTTCAGGGGCCTCCTACTGCATTATTAACTGGCAAGAGAAGCATGTTGCAGCCACTTGTACCAGCCACTTCTCTTGCATGTAACCCTGTCTATCAACCACTCCATTACAGTTGAGAAGCCAAAGCAGCTATCCCTCTCCCAGAAGCCAGCTTAGTATCAAAAATACAAATACTGTATCAAAAGACTGAGGGAAACAGTCCTAAGTATGGTTCATTTATCTTCTTTTAAGAATTGCTGCTGAGCCAACTGAAACACTTGTGCGTAGACAGCTTTAAAAAAAAATAAAAATCAAATGTGGCCAGTTGTTACTTGTTCACATTGCTTATGAACTGACTACCAGCACGTGGCAGCCATAAAGCCCTAGTTTATTTTTTATACTTTTGAGGTACTGATTTTTTTTTTCTCTCTGAAGCAGCTCTAGTGAATCACCTAAAGCCTACCCATTAGAACAATAGTTACATCAGTATTTACATTTGCCTGAACTGTGTATTCAGACAAGCCTTTCTGTAACCAGTCCCTGTGCCCTTTGGAATTGCTCCCAGTCTCCTTTCTCACAGGAAAAAGGTCTCCTTCCAGAGGTTGGCTCAGTGTCAGGGCTAAGGTGCTCTGGTGAAGACATAGGGCATGAGGAGGGGAGAACAAAACTAGTTTTGACAGGTAGGAGTGTGTTTCAGTGGAACCGGAGAATGGGTTTGATACCAAAAGAGCTTCCTTTTTAAAAACCACTGAAACACTGTGCAATCCATTGCATATAATTGCTTCCTCTATCAGGGAAACATCTTTGAAGTGCTCTGCCCTTCTGCAGAAAAGGAGAGGAGAAAACCCCAGCGTACATGGTGTCCTCGGGCAGATGCTCACTTGTCATTTCTTTGCAGTACTAACCTTTCACTGTGTTCACACTGAAGGCTCACGGTTCTTCCCTCCCTGCACCTTTTTACACGCAGTTTCCGATTTACAAAGACCTCTCAAATGCTGGGGGAGGAGCCCAGAGGGGTAAGCAACTCATGCACTCATACAAGCCTGCTGCCCCTCAGGACACTTCAATGATTTCCATGCTGCCTGAAAAACTTGACTGACTGCCTACTTTCCCCAGTTCTTCTCTGGATCTGTTGTCTGACATGATGCTCTCCCCAAATTCCATCTGGCAGCTTCTGCGCTTAAACTGCTTTTCAAAGGAGCTTTCCTCGTGCCAGCTCCTCCTGGAGTCCCCTCGGTCCCCCTGCTTGGCCCTCCTGCGCACGGCGCAGGCCTGCTCGCAGCCCGTGGGCAGCTGGCTGCAGCTGTAGGCAGGGTAGGCAGCACTGCTCCCGTAGATGGCTGAGGCCGAGTAGAAACGGGAGGACTCGGCTGCAAAATACCAGCTGTTGGTAAGGGATGGAGCCGACGTCTGAGGAGCCAAGATGTCCGAGTGCCAGCCTTTGAGGCCCAACCCCGCAGCTGACTTTGCCAAATGCTGCTGGCTGGTGGAGAGACCAAACAAGAAGTTGGTTCGGTAGTTGTCCTCCATGCTCCCACTCCGGTGCAGGGGGTACAGGAGTGGCCGCTGAGTGGTGGTACTGCCACTGGCTCTCCCCAGGTGTTGCTGTGTGCCCTGGCTGTCCAGCTGCCACGTGTTCTGGGGTTTCTGGGGAGGGTTTGCTTCCTCTTTGTCAGGGCTGGTTTCTGGAGTCTGCTCTGACACCTCCTGGACAGGCGAGAACTGACACAACTTGTTGCTACCCTCTAAAGCAGTCGCGTGTTTGTAGTATTCCCGGGTGTCCTCGGAGGAGGCAAAGCCCTGAACTGCTGCAGTGACACAGCTGCTACTTGTTGAGTACGACACAGATTTGATATCCAAAGAAAAGGAGCGCTTCAGCCGGTTGCTGTCTTCCACCTTATCCAGAGAGACGTGCAGCCCGTTTATGCCCTGCACCAGCGGGCCATCTTCCATGGCCACCACGCACGGTGCACCGCCACAGTCCGTGGGTTTCTGCTCCACAGTCTCAGAGGTAGTGGTGATGCAGAGCTGGTTCACAGAGAGGTTGCTCTGCCCGCCTTCCGGGCTCTGCATGTGCTCACTGCTTTTTTCCAAATGCAGAAGTTTCAACTTACTAATATGTCCAGGCTGACCACTCTGGTTCTTTATCTTTTTCTCAAAGTCCAAAAGCTGGCCCAGAAAGTTGAAGTTGGGAGAAATGGTCGGCCTCTTTTCTTTCACAAATCTGGCAAGAAGGGACAAACAAACCAAGAATTACTTAAAGAAACTGCTGCTCAGACCTAAGATAACCCTAAAGTGATTGTTGTGAATGCCTACAGCCTATTCTTAACTTACCTTGGACTAAGGTTCAATCAAGCACAAGTAACTTGAGGATGGAGTTAAAAAAGGGCAGTTTTAACCCAAATAATGCTGGATGCTCTCAATTTTCTCTATAGCTTACTTAACGGTGGCTAAAAAGTGGGTGGGGAAGAAGGCATTTTTTTAACTCTTCATGATGTCCACACGTGATTTGAGTGCATCATTTTCCTTATTTACTTCATCTCTGGGATCTTTGCTACCTTGGTTTCTTGACCAAGTCAAGAGCTTCTCAAGTTCTCCATGAACAACATCTGAGCTTTAGCCAAGAGACCACTTCCCATGCACTACAGAGAGTGGACACCCTCCCCATCATTCCAAGGGATAACACCACATGTTCCTATCACCTCCCTCACACTGTTGTTACTGCAGTGAGTGCAGTACCCTGTTTATTGTTGTCAGGCAAGACAAAGAACCCTGATCTATTCTGACCTTATGCAGCAAGTACCAGCGATTTCTACCCAACACTGGTATTGACCACAGATAGGAACATCAAAAAGAAAAACAGAAAGGTGCAAATGCAGCATTTAAACAAAAAATGCTCTCTCAAGCCTTGTAGGTGTTCAGCAGTAAAAGGCCACAGGACTGCCAAATGCCTAGAAGAGTTCACCTATTTTTGAGTCCTGTAGGAAGCAGCCTGACTGGCATACCCGTGCCAATCCAAGCATGCACTCATGTACTGGGTTAAATATGGAGGAGGTGCAAAGATACTGAAAATGTTTTGCTGAACCAGGATTCTAAATATATGAAAGATCTAAGTAGTAGAAATCATGTTATGTACTTCAAAGTTAAATACAAAAGCATTCTTCCTACCTGTCTGCTTTGCATCATAGCTCAATAAATACTCTGCTTTTTACACACTGCAAAGCACAAAGCTGCACAAATTCCTCCTCTGGCTTTGTTTTATTTTGTTTTTTTTTTTTTTTTTTTAGAAACATTCCTGGACAAAAGAATTAACAGGGGAAGAAACCTTGAGGAGCTAAATGTAGTACAAACACACATATAATGTGTCACTGGGAAAATTAATTATTAAAAATAAAATCTCTCTGGGGAAGTGAACGGAAGATGAGTGTGTGGCCATTAAAACTAGTGTAAGAAAAATGGAAAGGTGTACTTCTTGTATACATGTATACACTAGCAAAAACCCTGGCAAGCACATGAAAAATGTGGAACAAAACTTGCATTTTTTATTACTATTTTTTTTGTCACAAAGCAAACAATACTAGGAATAGTCCGGCTGACGGGATAACCTGGAATATTTGGTTGCACAAACTTCCACCATAAAGTGTAACACTGCCAAATGCAGAATCTAGTTAAGTCTCCTGAGGAGAGGTTCTTTAGTTTGTCCTCTCAGCATTTGGTGGGGGGGTTTTTAGTCCAGTGTAAGCAACTCACTCACTGGAATTCATACAGTCTTCGTTCATTTTTTTTCCAGTCAAAGTTAGTTGTACTTGGGTTACTTATTTAAAGCACGGTCCTTCTTGCCAATGTTTTGGTAGCCTCTTCAATACTCTGTTATTTCCACTTTATCCTCATCTCACTCCGAAATGTTGGGCAGTGTAAAATTTAAAACTAGCTTTTTTAAAAATTGAAAAGGTACAGAACAGTATGCTGGATGCCCCTGACAAGCTTCAAGGCTTTGCAAACTTTTTCATTTCAAAACACACACTATTTTTTCCAATTGGAAAACATGTATATCATAAAATTTTTATGTTTATTTCTGTTAAATAGTTCATTATACAAAATATTTTAGAAGTGTATTTCTTCAACTTTCACTTCAAGTAATAGTGTCACCTTTCTATTTTTTGTAATAATGTCAGACAAATATTTTATCTAATGACTTCCATTAATTCAGAAAGTATTTTTCTTTCAAGCTTTGCCAACAAGAGATCCCAAACCGGTGAGTGAAATGTTCTCACTGAGTTATATCATAGGAAATATAGCAAAATATAATCTAAATTTCACAGTAGTTGTTCAGCATCTACAGTGCAAAGAGAAACAGGCATCCTGTGAATCCTTCACACTCTGTTCATGCTTTTGGTTAAGATACAAACTAGAATTTAATCTAGACAAGGAATTTAAAAGCAGCACTTCAGAAGTTCCCTGAGTATGTGCATTGTAGAAGCCTTTAGTACTCTACAGCCCTAGTCTCCAGAGCACTACAGCCTGAGACTGGGCAGGCTTTTTATACTGAGCTCACACCTTGCACAACATCTATCCACATCCACTATAATTCATCCATATGATCTATACCTGGATAACAGAGCTTTTAGCTATGCTTCTTAACCAAACCTGTTTCATGTTGAAATTACTGCACAGTGCCAAGCTGTCAGCAGGCTCTACTAAGGAAATGTGGGAAATGCCTGAAGACAACAAGAGAGGGCTGTAGTTCAGGCACCTCTTACGTGTTGTTTCTCCACTGCATATATAATTCATCAGCTTAAAAGTCCCACAGAAATCATGCTCCACAAGGGAAGATCCCTTCATCATGTTCATCTTTCTGTTCTCATCACTGTTTTAGAGATGCTGGTAGCAAACACACGGGTGATTTCAAAGGTGCTCCTCTCCATCTGCTCCAGCACAATTACTCAAATTGCTTGTCCATAACATGTTACAGTGATGTGCCAGCTGTGCCAATGAGCCTAAAAAGCCCATCAAAAAGAAGATTATCATTTTCTGTAAACAAAGCAGTTGGTTAAATTTAATACAGAGGTCATGGTAAACTGCAACCAAGCCACCTGGAGTGTAGTTAAGCGTTCACAATCCAAGTATAGAAAAACTGGGATCTGAAAGGTTAAAAAGGAGGAAGGGGAAGGGGATGTCCACAAACATTACCAAATGCTACAAACAGATGATACTTCAAAACACTTTGCCCCAAGGTTTTTGGTTGACTTTGATAACAACAAAGAAGTTTTCTTAGTTCCAAGACTTTCCACTTGCAGGCAGTTCTTTGTGAGCATTACCAAATACCAACCTGCAGTCAACAGATCCAGCCCCGCATTTGTCATAAGGATGGTTATAAATATCCCCAGTTCTGTTTCTGTAGCCCTATCCATTCCATTCTCCCTCTGGCTCACAAGACACTGTTATATGCATGCTATAGCTCTGTGTGTGTACATATGTATGTATATACTGTTGTGGTACCCCCCCCAAGTAAGTGCTCTGAGACTCTCCAAAGCATGGAGGCTCCCAGCCTCCCACTCTGCCCTGAAGGATGAAGAGAATTGGAGGCACAAAAGGTAAAGATCACGGGTTGAGATAAGAACATTTACTGGTAACACCAATGAGATAACAAACAGACAGTAACAATACTGATGACAGAGGGTACAAGAAAGAGTCAAATACACATACATTTAATAGGCAGTTCACATTCCATGTAATTGCCTACTTAGAGCAAAGACCAACATCAGCATTTTGCAGGTGGGCAATCAGCTGTGTGATGCCTATTCAACAGCATTAATTTGTTTCTGGAAGAAGTCTATGCTTAAGAATGTGCAGAGGCCGGTGAACCACCAGGTAAAACACTGGCTTCTACCCTTGGGCATAAAACATTTTATCATTCACCATAAAACAAGCCAACAGGGACAAGAATCAGTATGAGAGGAAAATCTCTCCTTACCTGTAAGCTTCATCTAAGGACATATCCATTCTCTTCATGATATATGCAATAGCGATTGTGGCAGAGCGAGAGATCCCAGCTAAACAGTGCACTAACACGTGGCCATTGGATGCTTTTGCTTTTTCTGCATAGCAAAGAAATTGGCAAGAGTCAAAGTCAGCAGAATTTTACCACGATGAAAAGTTTGCAAAGCAAGCAGTGCTATTTAAAATTATTCAAAACTTCCAAATTAACTGCTAATTACAAATCTCACAGAAGCTTTTAACAAAAATCACTGATTTTCTCTACCACTGCACAGCACTGAGTATAGGAAAAGGATGGCAACACAGGAAACATACTGCAGTTACAGCACACCTCATTTTAATACGCACATAAACTACTCTATTTAGATGTCTGGGAGAAGTAATTGTTTCTAATTTTATATACAAGTAAAAAGCAAGCATTCATGATGGAACAATTTGGCCAGTTCAAATTTGGCTACCTCACTTCTCAAAGGTAAAAACAGAAGCCATATGTCCAAATTTCTAAGGCACTCTCTGCAGACATATATCAGGATTCTACCAGGCTGCCTGAAAGCAGAGCTGTGCTCTTAAGTGTTTTTGCTTTGTCATGCTGGAACATGCAGTGACAGAATGTTATTTTGCTATGGTATTTTGCTTCTGTGCTTATAAAGTGATGCTGATCATGCACACAGATCCTGAGGGTATTTTCATACCACCCAGAGAGCATTCAGGGCTTCTCCAGCCATAACAGCAAGGCAGACAGAGGAATCCAAAAACTTTTAGAGAGAGAGAATTTAAATTTTCTTCTCACCTATAAAATCAACTGATTTATCCAACCAAGGCAAAATTTTCTCACAAAAGCTGTCGTTCACAGGCACTCTGAGGAAATGGGATTCTGGAATAAAATCAGGTTTTGGACAAGTATTGCTGGCATTCAGTACGTAGCCAATATCATTCTGCTGCATCAGCTCCTAGGAAAGAGAGAAAGATCAAGCCTAGAGAATTCAAGTGGTACCTTTGGCACATTACAAAGCTAAAAATCAAACTGAAATTTGGGGTGGAATTTCTCTAGCTGTATAAGGGACATTCTTTTGGGAAAAAGATAACGCCCCAGTTTTTAATTCTTTTAACAACTTCTAATGAGACATCCAGTGTGTGCAAATAACATTTGGACTGCAAATCCCATAAAAACAAAGTTAACAAGAGAAATAATGGTAGATTATCTTCTGCTACTCCGAAGCATCACTTCCAAGAGGGTGAATTTTTTGTTACTTTGGTTTAAATTCTCATTGTGCAAGCTGACAACAAACACTTCCCGCATGCTGACCTGAGTATTTTTCCAGGTCACGTATCTAAGATTGTGGTTGCCCCATCACAGATACTGGTGAGAAATATGAAACGAAATGGATGCCTCTTGCAGTCACCTCTCAAGCCTGGGACCTTCTTTTTTCTAAGAGAATGTGAAAAACTCTCTCAAAACCTTCAGAGAAAGAGCTGAAGATCTTGAATTAAACCATTTTCACAGAGCACTCACGGGCATTTTACAAGAGTCCCACTTTGTGTTTTACAATTTAGTTCCTCAGATTTCAGTTTTCAGCCTCCAGGCCTTTTGCATCTCAGAGAATTGTCACAGGAACAAGCAAAGAGACTCAATGTGTAATAGACAACTGGGCTTTTAAATGAGTCAATTTTTCAGGACTGCAAATAAAAAAATTTCTCCCCTTTTCAGCATCTTGCCTTATTCATGGGTATTTAGAATTGTGCAAAATAGTATGTGATGCAGCAGGTACCTTAATGCAAAAAACATGTGAAACAAGTACTGGAAAACTAGATGACTCCACCAAAAACCATCCAGTCCCCTCCAAGTAAGCATCTTGTCATGGAAAGCAATTTTGGTATGTTGGGGTAATACTGATCCAACTTTCATGGTTCATATAGGATTTGGCAGTAAGCAACATGCTTGGACATGCTTGGACACTACTGACTATAAACACTGGGGAGCTTTTGACCAGATTTCTATAGAAACTCATATCTGAAACTAAGTTTAAAAAAAAAAAAAAAGCCAAAATATTTGATTTTAATCCTTTTGCCTTTATAGCAGTTATATAAAAAAGAAAAGTTTATGCCAATCGATGGGAACAGTGGCATGAATGAATTCTTACACTGCAGATTTCAACTGGAGATCTACCAGTAGAAAAACACAGTCACAAAACTAAATGGTTGCTTCTTCCTCACATGCATTTTTTATGCAAGCATAGAGACCTTTTTGTAAGGAGAAACAGGGATATGCTTATTTAGCAGAAGAGCCAGAACTCTTTATCTTTTTCAAATCAGAGCAGTCTAAATAATATGTAATGTTGAACACACGGGTACACCACATGTATGGTATGGTGTGTGTAGAAGGGATGAACACACACGCACCTATAGGCATGCATAAATTAAATGCTGAGTGGGAATAAAGGGCTGCAAGGGAGAAGCAAATCTGCATCAGTCATTTGCAGAGGAAAGTGCATAAAGTTCAGCCTATAATGGGAATTTACATTAATTTCTGCTAGTGGGCTGAATTTTGTTGCCTGGAGGAAAATGATCAGCTCTTCCAAACTTTCATCCTAAGTCCCTCACATCAGCACATTCAGAGGTTGAAGGTGTGGCCATCTTAAACTAGTGGACATACATTATGTCATAAACACACCATCACAGGGAACAGGAGATGAGCAATTCCTCACAAAAGCAAATCATCAGACATATAATTTGCAGCAATGGTCAAAAAAAAAAAAAAAAAAAAAAGGAAAAACAAGGGCTGTATGTGCCAAGGTCTCAGTGCTTCTTGCCCTGTTAATTTCCTGGGCCATGCTCCCAGTATAGCTCAGCTTCTCATCAACAAATTCCAGCATGTCCCTGATTTCCCCCTCTCCCTTCCTGCACATCTCCCCAGCAGAACCAAAAGCTCTCTCAGCCCTACATGCCTCTCATAGCTGGTGCTGTTGCACCTTCCTTGGCTATATTTAGCTCTCACACACTGGCATGTTTAAAAGCAGGAGTGCTGTAAGTAAATATGGAAATATTTGGAATTATCCAGAGAGGAAATGCATTGGGAACAGGTTTCTTGGCACAGGGGACTAGCTAGACTCCTAGTATCTTACGTGTGCAAGGGATACTCCCGCCCCCCAGCATGCCTCCCTCACTGTTCTGGGCTCCACAGCTTTCCCCTTACAGGATCCCAAGCTCCTCAGTATCAATCTCTGTTAAATAATTATTTGGTTTAGATCACTAAGTTGAAATACTGACCCCAAACCCGCTGACTCCCTGTTGTCACTGCTTGAAGGTGATGAAGGAATAACTAAAATAACCAGTACAGAAGTACCTACACACAGGGTCATGAGCATTCTCATGTCCAAAGAAGGGAGGTGATGAAGGCATCATTAACAAACGGACTACCATGATGCATTTTTGTTCAGAATACAGCTAAGAGAGAGGGGCAGGGAATAATGCATTTAGACGAAATGTTTCAAAACATAAACCCTGGTGGGCTGCACAGTCCAACCAGCACAATTCCACAGTTCTGCAAGGTTTTGATGTGGAAGTGATTATTTGAATAGGAACAAAAAGGCTGCAGATGCCAAGTCTGAAATCTACAAGCCAAAAAACCACCCCAAAATATTAGTGCCTGTCTTTCAGACTAAGGCTAAAGAAAGAAGTTATGGTTCCTTCTGTTCTAAAGCATCAATCATTCCCTGTGCAACCAGCTCCAATGTAATAACCATAACAGTGCCTTCATTGTAAGGCACCCAAGAGGAAGAAATGAATTACGATGGGAGGAAGATCCAGAAATCCTAATGCTAACAACTTTGTGAAAAGAAGGTAAATGCTCTTTTGTAAGCTTATTTACATTTTATGACTTGTTTAATCTGAAAATTAATAGCACCCTAAAATGTTATTTTGTTCCAGGAAATAAAAATCCAGGTCTGGAAGAAAAGAAAGAGAATAGTTATGTAAGCAGGAAAGAAGAAAGTTTTGCAGTTTAAATGCTGGGACAAACCATGAGATGTTAAGCAGGAGGCTCATTCAGGCCCATAACAACAATACAGATTGTTTTCTGTGACACCAACTCTCAGAAAGGACACTATCACTGCCGTGTAAGTTAGAATGTAGTCATCCTCTCTTTCACAAAGAGCAGTGAATGTCTTCTGTAAAAGTAAATACCCTCTTGCAATGCCACCACCACATCACACAGAGTTTGGAAAGAAATCTGTAAAAAATATAAAAATTCTCCTAAGATTTCCCTGAATTAATCACTAGTTTTGCTGAAGGACACTAACAAAAAAAGCACTATCAGCAGAGGTATTTAATGGCAAATAGCTTTAGTATTCTCAAAAGGTCATGAATACAGACTGTCCTGCAACAAGAGAAGCATTTCCCTAGCCACACACTCAGAGATAAGCTTATAAAGATCCTGAAAAGATGGGCTGATCTTGATAAAATATAATGAAAAATCACATCTTTAAATCACCAGGTCAAACTGTAGTGCAGATTAAGAGTTCTTTCTGCAGATATTCTTGAGACAATTTAAGAGAAATCAGTATGTCTGGTGAATGGAAGGAATCATGAGAACTCACAGATAGCATTTGAAGGCAAAAATAAGGTCAGGGTGTACAACATCATCTTAATAGTTTTGGGAATCTTACTAGAATTTTTCAGCAATTTGTTTTTAAAACAAAAATCTGGACTTGAACAGAAAGCAGCTATTTTAATCTTAACAGAAAGCTGGCTTCTTGTCTCAAGTATCCCTAGAAAGGCCATTACACCAGGGCATGCAAACTTAACCACTTACCAGCTCCCTGACTGTCGCAGCAGAAACAGAACTTTGCTACTTACACCTATTTTTTTTGTTTCTGGCCCTCCACTTTTGAATGTTCTTTACTTCCCAGCTTTCTTACCATGTATTTCTGGGCAATCAATGCAGTATGAGTCATCGTCCTTGCTCTCCCCAATATCCCTGTGTAGGATACAAGCTCCCCCAGCAGCAAAGCATGCTGAAGGAAGAGCAGCAGAGATCCATTATTTGTGTTTCTAACGTGCCAGTGTTTAGGTACCACTAACTTTTAGTTAAATCCAAAAACGAATTAAACCCAGGAAACTGGGAGTTGCCAACACCTGGGACAACATCAAGTGGATTCTAAGAGGTAGAAATTGTGATTTTTTCCCACAGCTTATTAATATTTTCCAGTATTAAAGAGGGAAGCCATCCTGCATTTTCCAGAGGTAACCACAGGAACTGAAGAGGTGGGATAGGCCAACCACACTAAGGTCTACTTCAGTGCAGTGAACAAGTGACACGCCCAGAACAAAGCATTTCCCATGTTTGTTCAAAGTAAGAGGAAAAAGATAAAAAATAAGTAGATCTGAAATCATAAAGATATGTATTTGTCCTAAAAATTAATAAGAAATCTAAGAAGTGTTTTATTTGCCAGTGTGAGAGCTTCCAAAAGACTGACTGCCAAGGATGACACCAGGAAGTAAGAACTTTCTGAACTTTCTGTAGGTGCTATGCTTTCATTTTTGTGGTTCTCCATACCAAAGGGGCACACAGTAATCTTTGATTTTTCATTCCCAAGAATATGTGAAGAAGTACCAATCCAACCAGCTCCTGGGGCTCTTACATTCATTTTGAAGCAGCTGCAGGGCTTCCTTCAGCGCACACTGAAAAATCAAGATTGCAGATTGAGGAACAAGAGAGCCACCCTCAGGTCTGAGCTGCCACACTCAGGGCTCACCAGCAGTAGTTGAGGTTTTATCCTGCTCCAGCCCTGTAATGAAAGTCCTGACTGCTGCTACCACTTGGATTCCACTACTGACAGGCACCAGTTTACTGCAAAAAAGGGAACAACCTCTTTCATCACCACTTAGGAGCCACAGCACTGGAGTTCCAGTCATATCCCAAACAGAGTAACACGTCCCTGGCCCTGGAGGAGAACAAGTTGTCCCCTCCCTCCCACCTGCCCTTCGCACACTGAAACAGATGTTGTTGCATAACAACATCTTTCTAATATCCTACAACTGAAAGCAAAGAATGGGCTTTTTCTTTTAATTACTTAGTTCCTGCTGTCTTTTGTCTGGGGACCACAAATTACTTTTGTGGCAGGAAAAGTAATAAGCTGCTTTGACATCCATCATAAGTGAATCAAGTTTGAATTGTTGATTCACTACCTGGCAATAAAGACAAGGAAGATTTTAAAGAACAAAGTAGAAGCAATGACTGCTGAATATCCTCTATTTCTGTCCTCTCTATTAAAGCACAATTACCTTCTACATGACTACTTGGGTGTCAGAAATCCCCTTAAAATAAGTGTGAATAATCTAAAAATGGCCAGACTGGGATGTAAAAGTAGAAGAAAACAGTGAAAAGGATAATGGTCAAAGTATATGAATGTGATCCAGTTACAGGACTGTGTAGGATAGTTCCTGGCTTAAGCTTCACACATGGATACAAAACCCTACAAAAAACCCTTGACACAATTAAGGCAATGTGCTAGGGTGAAACATTCTTTCCCTCTCCCTCATCCATGTACTTAATGCCAGCTTATGAAGACTGTTGGAGATTCAACTAATGAATAGGACTGTCAGACAATATAGGAGGCAAGACGGCACATGCAGCAGAAGTAATAAAAATTCCTTTGTGAAGGGACCCAAGATTCAGACTGGAAGCAGTACGAGTTGATCTCCTCATGAAAGCAAACACCTGTGGATATACACAGGACTACAGCCCTACAGCAATTTGACACAAGCTCTTTTAGTCATCTGATAGTTCAGCATCCTACAAGTGATATATTTGATGACTCTGCTGACTATTTTAAGTATACAATATTCTGGGCTATTCTTTAGAAGCAGAAATTACTAAATGTACATGTACTCAGAAACAGCAGAATAAACTTAGGGCAGTGCTACCATAAAAGCTCATTTCAAACCTCACTGACTGATTGTCCAGGTCTGAACATTTCAGTAGGTGTACAAACATTTGCTTGCAGTAGTCCCTTACTATACAATTCATGGTATTTAAGTGGTATTCTTTCTAGCACTGGAAGGAAATACTAAAAAACAGCGAATCTTCCTTTGTCCTACTGTAACCATTCATGTAATGGTGTTAACATCCAAGACCTGCCAAAACAAACCAGTCAGAGCTGTACACAGGAAAGTACTCGACCTGCTGTAATGGTTTGCTGTTGGTTGATAGGTTACTGAGGGAAAGTACCATATCATCTTCTCTGAGACGAAGGAGAAAGAAGACCAAGTTTCATATTACATGACACACAGATTAATTACATGGCCTGTGGACCATTAGTTCTCACATGGCTTTCCATGGCTTATGCAGGCAGCTTATTATCTGCATCTACTTTAGCTGTTTCAATAGCTATAACAAAGCATGTCAGAAGTACAGATAAAGATACATGGAGATTATATACTCATCCAAGTAAATCCCATGACACCCAGAATGCTCACCTTGTTGAGGGCATCTCGTTGACACCCAAGATAGAGATGAGGCAGGATTCTAGTTGGGCCAATATTGGAAACAGGTAGGCAAGGTTGAGAAATGCAAGTAGGGATGAGTGTGCATTTTCCTTCACAGAGACCAGGAAAAGAGTTGGAGAACTCAGCAAATCCACCTGTGAGAGGAAGAGTATGTATTCAGTTTACATGTGGTGTTGTAGGCGTTGGTGCCCGTACCAGTTCTCAGAAAGCAGCATTTGTTGTAGGAGATGGGGAGGCACTGAGGGGCAGCAGAAAAGCCTTAACAGAGAAACTGTATGTGTGCCTCTTCCAGAGGTACCATGACTGTGGAATCATTCAGCAGCAGCCAAGGCCTGGCTATGTATTCCCACTCTGCCTGGAATTTCTCTCTACCTCTATTCCTCAAAGTTATTGATGCCTCTTCCCATTCTTAATAATGTGGAAATGAGACTTCAGAAAAACAGCCACAGCACCCACCACACCAAAAGCACGCACACCTTTCCGTCTCCACCTCAGCAAGTGGTTTTCTGAACACTTCTTCCTTCTGTATTAGATTTATACTGAGAGTTCATTATGAAAAAGTCATGTTTACTCAATTTGGTAAAGTGTCAGTATGCATTTACTAATGTTTGCTTTTAAAATCCTACATTACTATTGTGTATGTTGCTCCATAATTAACGTATTTCATTCAGTACACTGGAATAAGTTTCAACTTTCAAACCCACACCAAGCAAAGGCTTCTCCTTGAGTGGGGACTACAAGGGCAGACTTCACCCAGCCATGGACTCTCCTAGCAGAACACCAGAAGTCTCTACACCCTTTAATGTTTGCTGGTTCTTCATCTGCACCAGTTGATAGGCCTTAGCCATACTATGGCTCCAAACATTTTCATTACCATTTCCTACCACTGCATTAAACCACTCAGGAAAAACAGAGTGGAATGACAGGTAACACATTTAAATCCACCTAAAATCCCAGTGCCACCAAAACCACTCTTTGCCTGTTTCATGATCAGCATGGCACAGCTGCCAGGAAGCACGAAGGGAATAAAATGCGAGGCTGGGACTGCTCTAGACACAAATACATACCATGAAGCTCAAGCTCCATTTCTTTTTCTTGCTTGGCTAGTTTCCAGCTTCCATCCCATTCACAAGGACTGCATCACACATCTGTGCTACCAGCTGTGGTCAAACTGGCCTAACCCAGAGTTATAAAAAACCCCCAATGAAACCCCCAGCAATGAACTTGTGCTTTGACACATTTTCACAGAAGTTAGCTAGCTTTTACCAAGCCTCACTAAACCTCAGGCTCAACTCATTCCCATACTTCACCTTCATAAACCAGTATGAAGAACCCGAGGCAGCTGCTTAAACCAGTATGTTACAGGTTTTCTTGATTGTTTTCACTATTTAACAGTCAGCAATGAGGGTGAAAGATGCAAACCATAGTGAAAATTCCCAGCTACTTCTTCGCATTAGGTATGAACAGAGTTTTAACCTAAGGAGAGTAATTATAACCTGTTCAGAATGAGGCACCTTTTTGTCATCAGGGAGCATTAATGTGCTCAATCTGCCAAATGCTGTGTTCACTATTATTACAGTTTGAAGACATGAATTAAAATTATTCACATATAAGATAATGTACTGTTTTGTCAGGGCTTGCATTATCATTGCCTGTATTATGGCTATTTAATTTCAAAATCTGTATCACTAGTCAATGTAGAAACACCAAAGCAATAGCCAAGTCTGTAACAGCCCATTTTATCCAATTAAAAAAAAAAAAAAAAAGACCCAGCAAGCAGATTTTAGAGCAAACATTTTATGACCACTGATTCCTGCTCAGTTAAACAAACAAACAAATAAATAACATGTCTATTTTGTCAGACAAGCTAAGGCACTGCCCATCACAGAGCAACAGCTCTCAACTAAAGGACCAAAGCTAGGGACACAGCAGAAGTTTGGCTCCGGCAATTTCTATTCTGTTACCTGGGAGTCCTCCTCCTTGCTTTACAACCTTCCTGTTCAGGCAGCACAGATGCTGCTTGTTCAATGTGTCCACTGAATAACAGGAAGAGTTTGCAAAATAATTCTCTTGCATACTTTCTAGACTTTCTTCTTTACAGCATAATGTTTGCCCCTCTGTTATAGGAAGCATTCTTTGAACTGATAGGCAGTATATGCCCCTCAGATTAAATTTAAGCAGTTCTTTGAGAGGGTGGGGAAGAAAGGGAAATCAAATATTTGGTTTCATTTGCTTGTTCTTTATTTCTTAGGAACATTGTTGGCTCTGATTTCTGGATCCTCTCACCCACACAGCTGGAAACAGAGAAGTCCTTACGAAGAAGCTGTACAAGCAAGGGTTGTATGTCTGCGCTTTCTTCACAAAAGACTACATGGGAAAAGTTCAACAATAAAGGTCTCTTCTCAACTACCTACAGATTGATCTCACTTCTCTGAGAAACCTGGGACAAGAAATTAAGCAAGAAGCTAATGTGCAAAACACCTGAGATTTTGACAGGTGGAACCAATGCTCTGCCATCATATGTGTAAGGAGCAATTTTTTATTTTATTTTTATTCCAGGCCTCTGTCAAGGCAAATTGAAATGCTTCAAGTTTAGATTCTTCAACACTTCCTCTAGGGCATTTATCCTTTCAAAGTCATGTTTCTTTTTTTCTACTTACACTTCCCTAGGAATGTGTTGCTTCAGTATCTTTACAACATGAATTACAATCACAAAACTCTCAAATCAGTGAAGTCTGGTATTATATTACCTATATTTACCTGTGCTTCCAAGTGAACCTGCCTTTCCTTTGACTATACCTTAACCTATTAGTATCTACAGTGAACTGATTTGAAAAGGCATGAAATTGGTGTTTCAAATATTAAGCTATCTTCCCTGCCATCTTCTATGACCAGGTTTTCAAAAAGTTAGTAGCTTTTTAATAAATCTGGCTTCAATTTATGGCACTCCCAAGAGGAAAAACACATTCTAAGTCAGCATAATTCTTTAAAATTGCTTTAAAAAAACCACAAGCAGACAAAACACATAGCAACAAAACACACTTGTACACGCATCCCACCAATTTCTTTAAGTGCAACAAACAGTATCAGGGGTCTGGAACAAGAGGAATCCACATGTATGACCACTGAGCTGTCATGGCATTATAAGACTAATTTCTGTTCTAGGGAACTGCACACATCACTAGTTGCTTGCACTAGCTCACAACATTTATCTGTTTTTTTAAAATATATAGGGAGATATATTAAAAAACAAATTTGGCACCTAAAGATGTGTAAAGGAAAGGCATTTATATTTAATGTCTTTGTTTTCTAACACTCCCATGAGTCCCCAAAGCTAAAGTCTATGCACAGTCTACATGAGGAGCATCTTATGAGAAAAGTGCTTTGAGCACTCAGGTTCCCTGTGCACTTCTGCTGTAAATGAAGCAGACTGCCTTCAAAATAAACTTTAAACACTTGAAAAATTAATTTAGTCCATGGGTGGGAATGCAGAACAGAAAGTTGAGCCTTAAAGGTGTAATGGGTTTTATTTCAAATTCCATGATCTGAGGATGACCTTTGCAACAAAGCAATTTTTTTCTTTAAACCTCCTTACCCATCTCAGTTGGAATAGGGCCACTGGCAGCACTGTGCAGTTTGTTTTAATTAGAGAAAATACACTTTACTTCTGGAGCCAGTTTCTAAATAACACCCTTTCTCCTACCACTACTCCAGTCTCACGAGTAATAAATCAATTGCAAGAACATGTTGAAATTATGGGGCAGGGGTACAGAATAAATCTACAGATCAGTACCAGAGCTACTGGTTAATAGAGTTTCACTGAATTATTTGATAAATATAACTGGGTCTTGAAAATAGATGACTGACAAATACCTCCAAAATATTCTCTCTTACATAGCTATGAACCCTACAGGCTTTCTGTACTCTGGGTGGTAAGTTGAACTGAAACAGCTCTCTTGACATTCAACAGGATGTTTCTACAAAACCATGTGAAGGTGCTAAAAGCTGTCAGTGGTTTTGCTCTGACAGACAACCTAACACCTCCCAGTTTATAGCAAAGCCTGCCTTTCTTGCTTACAAGCCTCCATAGCCACTAGCAGAAATTTGGCAAGATCCAGTAAACTACTTGATTGCCCTGTTCCTAATGGTTCTGCAAAGGGATGACTACAGATTTTCCTTTGATCAAGACTCCACCACCTCCCTAACTACAACTGGGATCATAAAGGTATGATCTTTAAGGGAATCCTGGTATCAGAAGTTTCAGTTCCCTTCTCAGACAACTCAGAAAATGAACCCAGAAGGGATGAAAAAGTTTCAGCAAAACTTCACAGTGAAAGCTATTCTTTCATATGGGTTCACTACATAAATCCTCATATGAACAGAACTCCCAATTAACTTTGCTAGACACAGGAAGAGATGAAGAACAGACTGTGAGATCAGGTGGCAGCAAATGATAGTGAAATATTACTGATTTAAGATGAGTTTCCTTTCACTGAGGGAATATAATTCATCCAGATCCTTTTGACCATTTAGTTTAACTACCACTAAACACAAATCCTAAATTAATGCAAAGGGGTAACTACTGAGAAGCACAAGCACTTACATCAGCTCATTTCTGTTATGTTCTGCAGAAAGAGACCATGAGCATTCCACAGTCACGCCCAGTTGCCATGCTGCAGCTACAGCTCTGTAAACCACTATGGAGGTTTGCAAATGAAAGGTCAGTTAAGGCCTAAGGTCTTGATTTGAACACTTATCACAAAGTTGTGAAGTGCAGGTAATTTCATTGGTTTTATCCAATACTTTATAAAAACTTTCTAGGTAAATGACATCGTAACAGGACAGGTGGATGTTTCTTCTCTTCACTCCAAGCCACACTGGTTCTCTTCCTCATCCCTGTCTTTATATTTCTTTCAACGAGAAGTCAAACCACTCAAAGATGCAATCAAAATTAGGTAAGAAAAATCAGCAGGAAACATGGTAGTTACTGATTTGGTCTGGGGGATAGCAAAAAAGTTAAGCAGAAACACCAATTAGAAAAAAATCAGTTTTCAAAATGCAAACATTGTTCTTCATTCACATCAACACCCATCCCTTTGTCATACAATCCCAGGTTATGCAGCTTTGGCTTTAGGATATCATAGCTGGTCCAGTGAAATTTCATCTGTCACTGAGCATATTAAAATCTCCAGCTGCCCTGCACATTTTGCCCACCCAACAGCCCAGCATCCCCTTTGCTCTCCTGACCCCCACACCTCCCAAACACCCTTCTTTTCTGCAGGGTGCAGGAAAGAGTGGAGAATGCCACCTTCTCCTCCTACCAGCTTTCAAAGTTCACCTTGACCAGCTCCCCAGTGCTTACCTGACATACTACAGTAACCAGGCTGTTAGCTCTTTGTAATTACCAATGGTTCTATTAGCCAAACAGGCCTGCTTCAGTGATATCACTCATTCACCCAGAGTTATAATTATTTCCTGCATGCATGTTGAACAGAGCACAGATGTTCCCTCATACATCCCTACTAGGTCTCAATTTACACACATTTTTAATATATAGCAGAAAAAAAAAGTCAATCAGGAGGTAATCTTTATATCTCTTTACAGTTGCTCATGACGTTAGCATTGAAACAACCTATTCTGTAATTCCTTTTCGTCCTCGCATGTTTGCAGAGATCTGAACCAGGAGTTTTATCTTAGTCATCTAGACATAGCTACCCTTGCTGATCAGGCTTGTGCATCCTGACAAAGCACATAAAGTAACAGAGATCTGACTATACTTCAGAGATAAGGTGGATTAAGTTTGGGTGTGAAACTGAAAAGCAAAAGCTGAAGTGTCTGCAACTCTGCAGGGTAAGGGAAACACAGAAGTAGGAGACCTTCCCATTACGTGTAACTTGCTTTTTCTATATGTCCAAGTATGGGAAGAACCCCTACAAAGATGAAAGCTCCGTGCATATAAAAATTCTAACAGTTGAGAACTTGAAAACAAGCTTACAAGAATTTGTTCTGTGAGGATTTCATACTATTTTTTTGTAAATGCAGCCATGCAACCTAACTTGGAATTAAAGAAAGGTGAGAAAGTAGGTGTTCACATCACTTGATGTGTTTCCAATGATCCTGTCAGCTGGAGTTTGACAGAGAACACCAACAATTGCTCTTGCCATCCAGAGCCTGGCAGCACAGCTAAGGCAGAGGGGAGAAGAGATTCAGCAGGAGAAGAGGTAATGTGTGAAACCAGGGGGAACGCCTCTGCCATCTTCTCCAATTAATGGAGACCAATTCTAAAGACCAGAAGAGCAGCTTTCCACTTTCACACTATGCAAACATATTTTTCAACCAAGTAATCTGAGGGGCTGCAGAACCAAAGAATCCCACCTGCCACGAGTGCCCATCTCACAGTAGATCCTTGGGAGTGCATCCTGAGCTCCTAAGGGCCTTTTTTGTGCTTGTGTGTCACACCAGTAAATCCACTACCAGCTCAGCCTAACCCGAAACCACTCTTTAGAAAGAGACACTAATTTGAGTCTCTGCTTATTTCCATACTGCTTACAAGAGCTTCCATTATTTTCTTAATTTAATTACTCCTTTAGTGAAACCTTACTGAAACTGAGCAACAAGCTTTTAAAACATCTTTTGTGGGTGACAGGAGAGAGACAGACAACATGGCAACTCCTAAGAGCTTGGCTTCCCTAAAACTTCAGGCTAAGAAAACCCTCTTGAAGTGTTCAATACAACATCCCTGAGCACCCAGCTGGCCCTGCAGCTCCATGTGCCCTGTGCAGAATGCACAGAAAGATTCTCTTGTGCTCCTGATGGAGATGTAAGAGACAGTGAACGGGTCTGTTTTTCCCAGGTCATGGAGTCTGCTGGAAAAGATCACAGACAATGCACACTGATAACAGAGCAAACTTTGGCATTTTTCTTAAGAGCCATTGAAATCAGATACTGCTTCTTCATCCCCTGCTTTGGATTCTGACTATTCTGGAAAAGCTAAAGAGAGAAATTGGTTTTCTTCAATGAATTCTTGAAAACAGACTAGAAGCTACTTCATTCCTTTTCCCACAAGACCTGATTGTCTGACAGTACATCAGTGACAATTCAGCATCAAACACAATTATTTTAAAGCAGGGAGTGGAAAAGATCTAAGACCCAAGTGATGAGTCAAAAAAACCAGACTAGGACAGTATTGCAAGGAGACATTGAAGCTTGTAGATTTAACAGATGATTCCACCTTTGTTAAATCCAGAATTTGCTTCTTCATTAAGAGCACTAATTATTCATAATTTTATATAACCACATACAATATTACATATAGTATGTAGTGTAATATATATTACATTGCTATCCCTTTTTTAAGGAATATTGCTATTCTTATTTTTTTCCCCATTTAATTTTCCTTTTTAAAGGAAGAGAAAAATAAAAAAGCAGGAAATTTTGAAACTGCCTCTAAAACATAATATTTAGAACCTATAATTTTAAGTAAGCCTCACCAAAGGTATGCAGTGGAGTAACTAATATTTAACTTTCTGGGTTTTTTCCTCTTCTCCTAAAAGCAATTTAGAATTTGTTACTGTAAATATTGATTAGTGCCAGGCAGGTAAGGTAACATGGCAGAAAACTACACTAAAAAAAATAAAATTAAAAAAATCAAACAACACTATAGCAAAGACAAAATATACAAGCCCCTTTTACATTTACTTTGCCTCAGAGGATCTTAATGCTGTGCCTTTACATTATTTTCCCAGTCACATTCCCATCCAACATTAAACTGTTTATCTAAAAGCTGCAGTATAGATTTTTCCCTTGCCGTAAGGAAAGAAAGTTGTAAACTTTTCTGACTCATAAGTTTTATGACTCTCCAGTGTTTCCACTCTGTTCAAACGAGCTGCAGACCTCCACAGGCCATTACAATTCCCACATTCCAGCTCAGCCCGGCAGGGACGCGTGCCATTTTCCATTACATAAGCTCAGGCTGGAGAGCCCAGTCAGGAGAGCTGCCATCCCAGTCCAGTCTCTGCTCCTCAGCCACAGGGAGTCCTTCCACAGCATCACTGTTTGGGAAAGGCAGTGGTGTTTTCATTCCGGTGACATTCAGAAAGTGGCCCCATTATGCCAGGTGTTTTACAAGAACAGTAGCAGGGGAAGGTCTTTGCCCTGGAGGGTTTCTGCCTTTGGTAAGAAAAGGTTAACAGGCAGGTTAAGCAAACAAGGTGGGGGGGAGTGTGTGGAAATGGGGTAAAGCTTCTCCTCCCACCCAAGTGGCATATGCCAAGCAGAAGAGCGTACTGGACATCCACACTTACCCTTTCTGCCTTCAAAGAAAAAAAAATAAAAATACCTTCACCATAATTTCAGTCAATTAAGTTTCACGAGCATCCAGAGGTATCCAAAACAAAAGCAAACTTAACAAGTTATTCTTGGGCTTGAGAAATGTTATGAGAGCTCTACTCTAGTCAAACCGTGCTCTCCCTCAAAAGACAGCAAGTGGATACACATATGAAAGTAATAAACCTTACTCCCATTCTTCAAGTGCTTAAACCAATCATGGCACTAAACGAACACTGAAAACTGCATTTTAAGTACACAGGGTGGGAGAATATTCACAGAGGACTGGCGTAGCCAGGAATACTAGTCTTTCTATGCTCTCATGAAAAATTGATTGAGAGGGAGACTTTTGAGAGGGTGATTCAGAGCTGATCTCCTCTCTCATTCTGGTGTCCTCTCCATCAATAATGGTTATATTCCATAGGTTACAGGACCATTTGGGGAACACTGCACTCCTTCGGCAGGATTTTTACCTCTTTGAATAGAGGCTTGTTCTAATGGAATCAACCAGTCAGAATATCATGAAAGCTGGCATCCTTGTGCAACCACCTCTCCTCTGGCAGGATATTTAAACAGCTCATTCTTGCTATATTTATTTCCACTTGCAGATAACCCCATTATTTTAATAGATGACCAGGTGTGCTCCTCTCTTTGTGGTACTCCGCAAAGACTTACATATAAGGGACACTCAGTCAGCCAAAACCAAAGTTACCAAACTCCAAATCCAAATGTTAAAAGAGGTCAGGATGTTAGCCAGAAATTTATCAGACAGCACAAACCTCATGCCGTCTTTCAGATCACACTGAACCACATGGCAACCTCTTAACAGATGTACAGGACCACAGAAGTTGGGAATGAAGCTCAGTCTGCAGCCTCAGTCACTTCAGGACATAGAAATGACCAGCTCTACCTACAAGAGAATATTCTTAAGATTTCCTGCTCCTCTGCCACAGGGTGAGAAAGCAGGGAGAGAGCACTGGATGTTTCTTATTCAACTTTGCTTTAGGCACGAGACAGCACAGTAGTATATGTAGCCTAGAGATACTGGTATTTTTATTCTCAGATTTCTTTAAATGGACTTCCAATTTCAAATATTTCTAAAAAAATGCCAAGATAAAGAAGACTGCAGAAGATTTCCTAACTTGTTTCATTCTCTTTGTATCCTTCATGCAACTCTTCCATTTTGTACACACACTTCATTAGGTGAAAGACAGGTCAGGAGGAAACAGTGATTTGTGAAGTTTCAGCAAAAGTATACCTTTTGCCACAGTCCCTGGATAATCACTCACTATTTTGTTTACAGGATCTTTGTTCAATCTCACTGAACTCATTCTGTTTGGTCTTTCTTCACATACTCATTCTGCTTAGGACATCATTGACTGTCCACTGCATATGTCATTATCATTTGCCACTGAATAGAAAAGCAATAACTTATTTATTTCTCCTTATTACAGTAGCTTTGTGCTCTGCAGGCGTTTATTAGAGCGCTCTTGTGAAAGGAGAATCTACTGAATCATGTTATGGTTGATATTTTTCATAGGCAGAACAGCAGCAAGAGATCAGTAGGCAATTCCCTACTTGGGCCTCGATTACCTGTCAACACCACCTTTTCACAGTCCAACCGTGGCGCTGAGAGAAAGGCATACAGCTCCCTGGCTCAGTGGTTTTGAAAGTCAGATGCAGGGCTTCATGCTGGACACCTACAAAATCTGTAATTCTCTACTGGTAATTCTCTGAATTATACAGATAACCTGTGTAGTAAGTAGCATTCAGAATTTTACGGACCCCTTTTCAAGACAGCTGTCTTCTGACTGAAGGACAGCAGCTCCACCTCCAACCATGAAGCAAGTTTTCTCCAGAGAGATTTAAGTATACACAGCCCTGATTACATCTACATCAGGTGGATCCTATTTAATGAGGCATGGTTCCAACAGAATAGAGTCACATACAAATCTACACCTCCGTGTACAGGCACTGGAGGGTAGGGGTGTAGAACTTAAAGACAATTTTAGAAGTTCACAAAAGGCTGCCAGTATCTTTAACTGCCCTACTGTCCACACGCTTTATAATCTGGTACATTATGTAAGTTTTCCACATTAGCTGTTCTCAGTAGGATTGAGTACTGTGGTACCTCTAGTCTAAGTGGTAATTCAGTGACTGACAGAAAAATAATTCCTTCATTGTTCACTGGCAAAATACACTGTGGTCTTGCAGCACTGAGGAAGTCAGAGATTTCAGTAAAACTGTTTCTATGATCCTGCACTACAGTATTTTGAAGCCTAGTTAGTCCTTCTTGGACGTTTACCATTGCTCCACATCCACTTGAGCACCACAATTCCTGCCTTTGGTTTCAGTTCAGAGTCATTACAGTGTTTCAGTGTTTCAATGACACTTTGTAAATACAGAAAAGTATGCATTTCTATTTTTTTCATAAAGCCTTCTGTTTAGATTGAGTCTTCTGTACAAAAAAAAAAAGTTTTTTAAAAAATCAACACAAAATAAAAAGTTGGGTTTCACCTTCTTCACTGGCAACATTTGAAAGGTAACCATTGTGAACAGATCTGTGCTTGCACGAGAAGGACTAAGCCAGATTAAAAGTAGGGAACAGCAAGTGTTTAAGAAAAGTAGGACGTGAATGATTTCCATTTGCATAGTGGAATAGAATTTAAGCGACTCTTGATGCTTACTGCCTTAACAATGATCATTCAAGAAAGAATCATTAGTCTCTCAAGTGTTCCTGCAGAGCAAGCAGAAAAATCATAAAAACGCTATCAACTAGGAAAAGGACTCCATGCAAGTAAATCCAATTCTTAACATACAGAAAGAAGGAACCAAGTGACATCCCCATGTTTAAATCTTATTTGACTCAGATGAATAGATGCCATGATGGGAGTGGGATTAAGCTTTCAGTACTCACATTTCAGTATTTTGCGTACTGTGAAAAATTAAGAACCAAAATGAATATTTAAATTCCTGAAAACATTCCTCACCAGATTCTAAATATTTTTATGAGGTTATGAGCTTGAACTAATTGGTAAGGGTTCCTTTGAGGTCTTTACAACATTTACTTCAATCAAAAACAACCTCCAGGGTAGAATATACCTTTATGCACAATCTAAATAAAACCCCACCTCACTGAGTGCTCAGTAATGGGGGGTGGCAAGAAGAACTGATACAGGAATTTCAGATATCTGTTAATTGCTTCTTATTTTATCCCAACAAAAAATATTTTCCTACCCCAAAATGTTTATTTAAGGTCACTATTTTAAATAAACCAGATTTAGTGGCATAGGGAAAACTCAAGTCCAAAGGTTTTTCTTCTTCGACGCTGCACTGACCTCTACTCTCATTATGGGCCATAAACATTTATGCGAGTTCATCATCAACTTGCTGAGACAACATATTTTATCTAGTTTCCTTGAACCATGTATCAATAAACTAAGGAACTTTCCATAAGACTGAATCTATCCCATTCTCCTTCACCTCACACCCCAAAAGGTTTCTTCTATGTGTATTAAGTAGCTAGATTTTTAACAGATGTAAAAAATAAGTACCTGAAATAAGGACTTACCCCTAATAGATCAGTAGTAAATAATTTCCTTACATTTCCCTTTTGCTCTTCTACTCCTCTACCACTGGTTTTAAAGCCAGCAGTTTTTTCTGCATTCATAAATAGCCTCATCCTAGCTATGTAAACAAATACAAAATTAAATTCTCAAACCTAATCTTTGCTAAGAGAAACTCATTTGACGTGCTAAAGTACAAATCCTGTGTTTTGTAAGGAAGATATTGATACATGAGATTCCCTTTTTCTCTCTAACAACCAAAGTAATCCTTACGAGCTGCACATGGCAAAGTTCACCTCAGCTAATGTGCACTACTACCTTGCTTGTGCTTTAGGTAACATTTTTGTCTTTCACCAGACAACTACCACGTGCTGGAAGTGAAAACAAAACAATTTCTCGTAGCATCATTATGATACATGGAACTGGTGTTCGCCCAGACTATGCACTGGGGAAGTGGAGAACACTCCTTTCACTTCTTTCCTGGTTCTGTGCATTCCTACAAGAGTCCCAGCAAGTCTGAGTGCAGAGACACAACGAGCACTTCCTTCAGGGAGCCCAGCAGAGGAAAAAGGACATCAAAGCCTTGTCTCATGCAAGTGAGGGACAGTATAAGGAAGGGAGGTTTCATGATACTCTTCTCTGCTAGGCCTTGTTAAGGATGCCCCCCGATTCCTCCCTGCAGTGAGGTCTAATTCTCAATTATTAGACGGCTGTTTCTATCATGGAAATTAAGTTGTAAATAGTCTGATTGCTGCATGGAGCTGTAATTGCTTCTGGTTATTAAAAAAACCCCTCAGGACAGATGAGCAAAGTTGTGTATTCAAACAATAAAAGGATTTCTAAAGAGACAAGCTGCTTCTAGACTGGGTTTATTTTTTCAATAACAGTTTTCAATTTAAGGGAGTATTAACCACTTATTTCAGCACTCTTGCAGTAAGCACTTACTCTGCCTAGACACCACACAATTACTTGGTGGCTCATATGAAAGAAGAGTTATTTAATTTAATACTGTAGCCCATCATCCACAGGTGTAATTCTTACCTAGTCAGCAAATAAAAAAGAAGCACTAAATCTAGCCAAAGCAAAACCCTACTTAGTTTACTGTAAGTACAGCTTCACATGAGCACCAAACACACCTATTCAAGGGCAGAAGTTATTAATTTTCTCTGTAATCACCTTCAAAATAAATTGGGAAAAGTCCTCTCAGTACCACAAGCTCTCCCCTATCACTTTCATCTGAAGTCACTACAAACTGCAGTGAAACCCTCTTGCTAAGAAGAAGTATCTCGCTGCAGTTATTTCCCCTTCTCTCATTATTATTCAGTCCCTGAATGTAGTTTTAGCATTTCTCAGAGACTAGGTATACACTTCATTAGATCACTGATCCAGTCACTACAATGGATTTCCTACTTATATTCATCATTCCTTCTTCTTTCAGCTTTGGATCTACCTCATGCCCCTCCTTGCTCCTTCTTGTGAACGCTGGGTCTACCGTTCCATGACAGAAATAATGACACAAACGTGTGTTCAGACCAACAAATGCTGTATTATAAGGAGTTGAATTTCTATAGATGCTTTGACCTGGGATTAAAAAAAATATAATAAGAAATAGGCGGCTGAGGGAGAAGACCTAAATAAAGTGCTACCACTTAAGGAGCTAAACTTTAAAGAGCCACACAAACTAATCTCCATAACTCTGGCAGATCATTACCCTTGTTCTTATTGTAGTAATTACCAACTCAGTAAGGAAGAGATTTTCTTCCTAGAATGTACAATGCTTAAAAAACCAGGGAAGAACATCTCTTGTACTATTTTTTGACCCTAAAGTAGCAGACATATACACCTAAAAACACCAGCATTGATCCATTTCCACTTACATAGACTTATGGTGTAATATGTGCCCTGTAAGATGCAATTTCTAAGCATCAGATGTATTATGAGTGCCATTATATTCATAAAGAACTACAGAAAAGTCTATGCTATAACTGAGCTTTATATCAGCACTTGCAAAACTGTACGCATCAGCTATACTGACAGCTTTCTCATTCTTCTCCTTAGACAAGTGTTTCAGAGGTTTCTCTTGGTGCATATCTTACCTGAGAGCAGATACACAGAGCTGAAATTCTTCTCCAGTTTGCCCAGGAGCACAGTAAGAAAGCAGTCAGATGAGAGGGAGGTCACATCTTTAGAGCTTTGGTCATACACCACCACTTCCTGCTTGCAATCAATTTCAATCTGAAATACAAGTAACTCAGAGTTAAAAAAGGAGGAAGATGATCAGAAGCACCACATTATCATCTCCATCAGGGTTCCCACATATTTGCTATACAGCAGTTCATATATATAGATTTCTTATGCAGCTGTACACAAACCAGTTTTATTTTATACTTCATATGCCTATCAGATTTAATTCCTTTTATGTCACTTGTCAAATGCTCTACCTTCAGCTAAGTCAGTTGATTTATTTAAAAGCTAAGCTGTTCAGAAGAAGGTCCTACCTCAGTTTCTGCTTCTGGGGGTTTTGTACATGAACAGTAAAGAGACCTTAAACTGCCTTTAAGCCACACACATTTTGGTTACCTGTACAACTTTATGTATTAAAAAAAATAAATCATCATCATCTTCATGTTTAACATGTCAAAGCAAAAATGTAGTAGATTACTTTTGTAGCAAAGCACATGAAACAAATGCCAATGGATAAGAAAAACCCCCAACCCCGCCACACAGATACGCATTAATTTCAAAGAGCTTAGCTATCTTCTTCTCACTGATACACCCTTTGGAAAAATCACACCCTTCCTCCAAAAACAAATAAACTAAAACCAAAACCCATCAAACTGCTCCCAGGAAAAGCATTTCAAACAGCAAGTAGGAGCCAGGACTGACAGAGATGCAGTTTCTTTGCAAATCATATGACTGCTTGCTAAGCAATCCCCACCACCACGGACGCCAAAGAATCCTTCAGAGCTTAGGAGGAGAATGTTTGTTGCCTTAATTACATACATTTGAGGGACTGTGCTTTGCAAGACATACAGGAACCTTGAGAACATTCTTTCTGCATATTAAATCTCTCCCCATTACCGTGCCACCTGGGGACGAGCAGGCTGCAAAGAATACCTACCATAAACTTAAGAGTAACCAATATTTTCTTTGATCAGGTACAATCTCAGCTAAATTCTGTCCCTTAGTCTTGTTTGGTTTGGGTTTGGGTTTTTTTTAATGAAATACCTAAGGAAAAATTATTACAAGTTGCTTTCCAGCCACTCCTTTAAACAAATACAAGGAATAAGAGGAGAATGTCCCCTACCTTGTGTTTCGCTGAATGCTGAATGAGCTCTGTAATCAAAACTTTGTCCTGCTGCAGCCTCCGCTTCATAAGCTTGGAACAGTTGATGTTGATGGCGTCCAAGATGTGGGATGTATTGTATTCCACAAAGGGGCGGCTATCAATCAGTAGCAATTTTTCTGTACCACACTCCAGCAAAGCTACCAACTTCTCAGCAACAATGAGTTGAGCCCTGATCATCTCATCGGCCATGACAACAATAAGGCCTCTTTCACCACCTCCCTCTCTAATTTGCTGCGATGATGTAATGGCTGTGTACTCAAAGGCTTAGCCACACCATTGTACTAGAAGTGTATGAGGTCATGCTGGTAGTGACTGGCAAAAGAAAAGTTAAATCCATTTTCGGAAAAAGCTCTTCAACTGAATGTCTCCTCCTGCTTCCAGTTGATGTGTTGTTACAAAGGGTTCATTCGACAAAGCAGCCCCTCACATTTGATTCATCAGAAGATGACTATGGAGTAGCCATTTCACAATTCAGACAAAAGATGCTTTCTGGCTGCTGCTGCAATACATCATTCTTTACCTTTGCTCCCACCCATCAGCTTTACACCAGACTAAGAGCCTGTAAGAAGGGGAAGATGAAAAAAACAAAAAACACAAACCAGATGAGGCCATGAAACTTTACAGAACAAAACATTCAGCTCTGAGGCTAACTGTACAGTGGGCCATAACATAATAAATACATTCCTGAGGGGTACTCCTCTCTGCTGTATATGCCAAACACCTAGAGAGAGTATTGGCAACTACAGTCTCTGAATCTATTCCAATGATCTTGCCTGGACAATTACCTTGTATTTCAGGCAACATACTCTGCCTTAATTGCAGACTGTTGTTGCCACTAGCTCTGCTTCTTCACAGGACTGCTAGAACGGAATTAAGAGATATTGCCCTAAATCATAGTATTTCTTTCAATAGCAAAACTGTTAAATGCATTTCAACACTTCACCACTTAGTAAGAAATCATAAAATTATTTATTTAAACACTAAACATTTTTAAAGTTTAATGCCCTGGAAACTATTTAATAAACCAGCATAGCAAGTTGACAAACTGAATCTGTACAAAAGAAAGGAACAAGTTTACATCCACCTCTCTTAAGAACATTCTTGCAGAGAAACAAGAACAAGATGCTGCATCAGGACACAAGCATTTTATCTGAATTAATCACCAGACATGAAACAGAGGTCTCACACTACTGAAAGCTAAAGCAGTGAGCACTCTTCTGCCCTTTCTGGAGCTGGTGTGACAGTGACACTTTTAGCACACATGCTAAATAATACCTGAAACAAACTACACTTCTGGAAAATTATATCCTGACAGCATCTGCACATCAGCTGAAACAGCAGTGGCAGCAGCAGATCTGTTTGACCACCTATTCATATTACTGACTCACAGCTGCCCTTAGGCTCTTCTGAGTCTCCCAAAACACACGCTGATGGAACAAGTCCTTGTAAGAACACTCCTCAGAAAGGAGCCACCATGGGGCTTCATCCATAAGGGATTTAGCTTACATTTTAACTTACAATTGACTTACAGCATTGACTTGCTGTTTCCATTTGAAATGTTTCTTATTTATCTTAATTGCAAGAGAAGTAATGAATTCAAACTAATTTACAGATAGATTATTAAAAGTCCTGTTACATTAACAGATCAGTTGTGCTCGGCAATGGGAAATCCCAGGTCAGGAGATGTTTTACTCATTAGATACATTACACAAACCTACATATAAAAAAACTTCAGCAAATTAAATTCTGAAAAAAGTACAAACCCCAACTTAACAATCCAAAAAGAGGAAACTGAAAGCTATTTTGTGAGTTTCACGTGGCAATACAAGAAAAACACCAGGTTTCACATAAACAGACATGAGTTTGACAACATGCGATTTTCCATTTGTTCTGACTTCAGTGCTATTGAAACAGTGTTTTTAAGCTTGTCCAGACAAAAGGAAGCACAGCACTGTGAAATTCATATTGCTCTCAAGTACAAAAACAAAAAAAAAAAAAAAGAAAAAAGAAAAAATACTATACAAAGCCTTAATTAAAAGTATTAAATAAATACCCTATCTTTGTAACCTGGTTGGCAGGTGTGCTCCCCCTCAAAGAGCAGTCATATACAGGCCTCAGGAAGGTATCAAAAGATATGCCATTTTGCAAGGTGGGGAGGAAAAGGAAATTTGATAGTTGTGTCCAGTCTTTTTTCAGAAGGAAAACAGTACTCTGCATTTTTTAAAATTTCTCTTTAACATGTCCTGTCACAAGTTTTTATTGTCTTTTAATCATATCAAAGGTTGCCAGATACCAAACTCAATGAAAACTTTTCCACTGGCTCTAGTGGGAATTGGCTCTAGCTCCTTTGTGAGCTAGACAGTTTGTTTTGATGGATGAATTGTTGATGAAGTCCAAGTAATAAGGAAAATAAAGCAGTTGAGAAACTACAGAACTCTAAAACACATGCTGTTAAAATTACTTAATCTTTAATTTGCAACTTTCAGTTTGGGTAAACTTATCTTCTAAATACTTCATACACCAGAAGTTTGTTTCAGAAGACCCTTGAAAAGAACTCAAACATGAAGTCACTCACATGCACACTGGCAACACTGCATGGCTGCTTCCTCCTTGTACAGAGACTGCAACATGTGGCACTGCTTGTTTCCTCTTCTTTTAAAGAAGAAAGCTAAACATGTAACTCACTGTAAAAGATCTGCTCCACACTTGCCCAGTGTCTTTACAGTTCCTCTATATTGTTTAAAAAACCAAACCAACAAAACCCCTCCTATTTTCCACACCAACAACAGTGGATTTCTAATGTGTATGTGTAACGCTGTCACAGAATTACAGGTTCTCTCTTGCCTCAGGAATTCTTGTCCCCATCCCAAATGGCTCAAATAGAGTGAAGAAAGCAGCCACATAATAGGAAACGTGGCACTTATGTTGTGTTTTGATTTTTCATTCACAATAACTCACATATTGTATGCACTCCTAATTTCCACTGCTACCACTTTTACTTTTTTACAAGCATTACACTTTTTTTTTACAAGCAATTCCTTTACATCACAACAGGACACTTGTTTGAGTTGTTTCAGGTTTTGGCTCATATAGAATCATAGAATTATTTAGGTTGGAAAAGACCTTCAAGATTGAGTCCAACTGTCAAACTAAGAGTGCCAAGTCCACCACTCAACCATGTCCCTAAACTCAACATCTACACGTCTTTTATATACCTCCAGGGATGAGAGGCAGACGTAGAAAAATACATTTTAAAACCACTCAGAATGAGAGTCTCTTAATCCTACCCCAGTTACGGGACTAGCAAAGAGCTCCCAGAAGTTTTTTTATGATCTCTGAAATACTTCTACCTGATATAAGAAGATAACCTTGAAGTTGAACCTTGGTGTCATAAATGCTCAGCAATGTCACTAATGCCTGCTTCGTCAGGTGCCCACATCAATGCTCCTGGCATACATCATTGCTGCATGGCAAAACACCAACAAGATAATTTTACAACATCTGAACATTTTAACACTGTCCTGAAGTGCAGCTTTTACGAACTGAGATGAGACACCTGAAGGGAGCTGGCTTTTTAAAACTGTATTTTTCTACTTTCTACAGGCACACACACGTATATATGAGAAAAACACTATCCTTCCCTACAGTCCCTTTCATGTTTCTTAAGATGGACATCAGTATAAAAGAAAAACCAAAAAGCTGAATCAAAACACCGAAACTGCAGGGGACATGCTACTGCTGGCACATCAGCTGTTTTCAAAGAAATATTTGGCTTCAGTGTTACTGAACTGGGAGCTGCCAGTGGTTCAGTAGCTGGTGCCAATATCATCAGCACCAGTCCCTATGACCACAGCCACACATGAAACTCGACAAACTGTCCTACACAAACTCTGCATTAGAGAGGAACTCCAGGTCTAGAGATCACAGGGTAAAGGTCTGCTCCTGCAAGAAGTTTTTCCCCCCTCAATAGCTATGACAGGCACAGTATTCCCTCACCAGACTCAAAAAGATGGAAATAAATGCTGTTACGGATATATGCCTGTACTCTATGCTACTGGGGACAGCTGAGAAAGGTCCAACCCTTGCTGCAGTTGCTACTCATCAGTAGCAAGAACAAAGGAGTGTCTCTGGAACACAAGGGAAGTAAGATTTTTAAGTGAAAGTGAGGAATGGCTGTTCTGAATTCAGCAAGCAAATAAATCCCAGTGTTATAAAGTGCAAAGTCTGGGAAAAAAAGGTAACTGAAGTTACAAAAAGGCTACGAGCAGCCTCCATCTGCCATTGTGCAGACCACACAGGAGTGAGATAAATGCTTGTGAATTACAAGAGCTCTTAACAAGGGCCCATATTGAGGGGAATGAGGGTGTCTCTTGGCTTTTTGGATGATTTGAGCAAGTGTCATTATCTCATAAGCACATCATTTCCTCGCACTTCCTGGATGGGGGGTTGAAGTACAGACACTTTCCACCATCCTCCTGAGCATGCTCCACTTTGGTACAAGAGTGGATAGCAGTAAGAAAGTGACTCAAATGGAAACACACAGACTTTAATCTTTTTTAAAATGTCACTTGTGTACCGTGTTCATAAAAGAGAAGCAGTTTTAGGAATTTCACCCTGCTTTCCTTATCTATGGCTGCTCCCCCTTCTACTTTTAACTGTACTTTAGATCTATATATGCAGTCAAAGAGCATAGTGATAATTTTCTCTTCCTTATAGAAACAGCAGCCACATGCATTTTAGACTACCCACTATACATTCATGAGAAAGGCAAGTTCAATCCATTGGAAAAAAAAATAGATGAAGGCGAATTTTCTGTTCTGTACTCTACTGTCCTTCATCCTGCTTGACCAATTACTCAGTTTTGATTACTAATTCTAAAGAAAAGTCACCCCACTTCAACCAATCTGAAAACTGAGACATGGAGAAATAGAGTCAGAAAGAAAATCAATTTCTTTCACTTCCCATGAAGAAATTGCATAAAAGACCTCCAGTTTAGATTTTTAAGCTCACTCTAATCCTACACCTATTGCTCAGCAACATTTTTACCACTGGCACTCTAAGACAGCTGGGCTACGCAAGATGAATGGACCTTCCATTTAGATAACTAAGATATTTCCTTTCATATAAACAGTCATATTTGAAATAATATACTATATTATTTCAAAATAAAACCAAAAAGTACACCAAAACACATTTTCCTGACCTACTCAACACAGCCCTCAAATACATGCAATATGTTTGCATGTACCATACCTACAGCATCACCAACTCTAAGCAATTAACCAGGTTTTCATCACTTTCATTTACCAAGAAGCCAATCTCTTTGACATTCATGGTAAAATAATAAATATTTGTTAAATATTACAGCAGGGAAACCTAACTAATAGATGGGAAGCATTAGAACACACTGCTGATGTTACACCACTCTGTTGAATAAAGAGACTCAGAAACTTAATTTGGGGACTCCCTTCATCACCCACACAAGTGAGATGCTCTTTCCATTTCAAAATACTTCTTCACTTCCAGTTCACAGCATATAGTTCTGTGGCAATCAGAATGAAAGCTTAATCCACTTCAAACATATAGTATAATATATTACACTTTTAGTTTCCTACTGCCTGGGACACCAGGCAACAAGGAAAAGTATCAATGGATTTTTAAAAGATGATTCTCCCTCTGTGACTTCCAAGTCAAAGCAACTGAAAATTCTGGAGGACTTTTACATGAATCATTATTATTTCATGTCAACAGCAATTACTTACCAACATTTAAGTCAAAATCTATATAGGCTGAACAGGACAGAAGGTAGTCCACATACAAAGACCACCAGAGGGAAATACCTAAACAGAGAAAAATAATATCAATAACAATAAAATAATAGCAACAACAATAATAGTAGTAATAATAATAATAGTAGTAATAATAATACCACCACCAATAATAAATCCTTATTAGAAGATCAAAAAGAAAAAACAACCAGAAAATGGATTTCACAGTTTCAGTGTAGTCATTTCCTGTAAAACTCCCCCAAACACATGAAAACCTAGGTGAGAAGATATTTATAAATGCTAGCATTCAATTACATGGAAAGAGTCTGAAATAAAAAGTTGTTGTATACTGATTTTCTAATAGGAAAGAGCCAAAAACACCACAGCAAATCTCTCTGTTATCTCTACTATCCTTAAAAAAAAATTAAAATAAAAAAGAACTTGGAGATACTTAAAAAAACAACCACAAAAGAAACAACCAACAGTAGCCTTCCAATCAATTTACCACATCTCCCTGCTAAAAAACTAATCTGCAACTAGCATTCACGGGTGACACATCTGCCTAGAATTAAGCAAATTCACAAAGCCTTTTTCAGCATCTATTAATATGAAAGATGGCCATAAGTAAGCCTGAATACAGCTGTATTTTGCATGGACAAAGACTAATGAAACAGAACATCTTAAGTAATTAATCCCACCTCCCCGCACTGTAAAAAAGCCAACACTGCAAACTAGTAACACTGGCATCACCGATCACTAATATACTCATACCCACACAACTTCCATACAAAGCACCTGCTGTTCTGACATAACAAATTAAATTACAACCTCTACACAAGGAAGCAAAAATAAAGACATTGGTGTCAATTCCAAACTGTTTCCTGAGCATCTAAAAACAATGTTCAAACCACCGTTATCAAGAGATGAAAGCTTCGCTTAATCACTGTAACATGAACCAGGACAATAAATTATTGCCAAGCGCTGTCTTACTGTGAGATCCAGGAGTGGCTCCGAATCCCAGAGTAAATGGTACAAGAACCGTGAAGAGCCACCGCAGTAAAGGGCTGAGCACATCATGACAGTCAGTGAACAGACAAAGCCCACATCATCTTGCAAGGAGAAAAGCTACAAGAATCACCTCTGTCTTTAGGCAACTGCTCTAAAAACCTTGCAAATGCCAGTAGTAGAACATGGGGTGAGAACCCTTCAGACAGATGCAGTGTGTGCTACCCAGAAAATGCTTTGCTCACTGGCACGAAGATCCTGACTGGGATCCATGTGTTTTTCCCTGAAATAACCCAGACTGGAGATTCTCTTGCTTGCCCATCATTAGCACACAGGTCTATGTACCTGAAAGCAGCAGGCCAGAGAGGCAGATGAGATAACCTGTTGAAGATTATGCCAGGTCCCCTCCTGCCCCCTGCCTGCCCCAGCTTTCCAATTCCCTTTTGAGCCGCAGGAAGAGGCACTGCAGACCTCCTCTGCTCCTTCTCGTAACCCAATGGCAAAAACCTTGCTGAAGACAATTGAGAATGAAGAGAAAGCTCATCCTACTCATCATTTTTATTACTATTCCCTTTTCTAATCTCACCCCAGAAATTAAAAGTAAACTAATGCTTAACACTGATTGGGCTCTGCCTGGAGACAAGACCCTGTGATCTGAGACCACCTTGTGACAGTCTAAGGAAACAAAGTACAGAGACAAGAAGTGTTTTCCTTTCTTTTCCTTAGTACTTCACATGCAGTTCCTGAAGTCCCTCTGAAAACTGCCAGGTAGTCTTCACATTCACTAGTACTTGCCTTTCCATGCCATCCGTGCCATGCCTCTCTCTACCATCCATGCCTCGACAAAGTCCTCACAAATAAACTAGCTACCACCTCAGGAAACTATATACTGCTTTTTGCATTTTAATGAATAGAAGTAAATCAAGCAATTAAATCAGTCTCCAAGAGCCCTTACTTCACCACTGGGCGCAATTATTTCTGCTGAAGAGCAGGTGAGAAACAAAGCATATTCTTAATTTCAACGTAGTTTACTGGAAGGATGTGTCACATTTTAAGAACTGGATTCACTCACGTTTGAAGACCAAGCTGCTGCAAGTTCAGCCATAAGCATTAAGCACATTTGGAAATTCCCTGGCAAAGCTATTTAAGGAATAGACATTTCCTGTAATTTTCAGAAACATTTTATATTCACCCCCCCTACTTTTTAGCCTTGGTGGTAAAAAGGGAAAGGGAGACAGAGGATACCATATTACCATTAAGTGAAATATGAATGAGCCACCCAAGTTTAAAGTGGAAACTTCAGCTATTTGTGCTTAGGAGAAAGTTTAAAAAAAGTCTTTCATCATTAAGAAGCCTGGATTTTTCTGCTGACTTGAGAAAAATAAATATTCATCCTTTCAATTAGGGTGAATTACAAAAGGATATAAACTCGCCTTTATACTTCTGGCAAATAAGAAATCCTCCAGGCCGTATTTAAATACCTTTTTCTATTTTCCAGAATTAGAAATGGAAGCTGTTTTTTCTCCTCTCTCACTCTGGGCCTTTGCTGAAGTGCAGCTAAACAAACCCAAGGAGTCAGGTCACACAGTGTTCCTCCCACACCTACAGAGTGGGGTGCACCAGGCAAGCTGGAAGTCAGGGAAAGACTGAACAGTCAAGCATGACAGCATCCTTCTAAGGATCTCAGCACCTACCTACCTCTTCTTTCCTAAAAGTTTCATGCTGTCTTTTTTTAAAAGTCTAATCTTGAATGAAGTATCCGGCATAAAATTTATGAAGGTTACAAGTTAGAAAATTATTTCTTTTTTGTATGTAAACCAAGTCTGAAGAGACCCAATTCAAAGTCACAGCATGTATGAATGAATATGAAGTCACAAACCAAACTGAAACTGAAGGGCAGCTGCTTATCATCACAAAACACACCATGAGTGCTACTTTGGTCCTGTACATGGAACGGCAATTGGCAAAGCAACCAACTGGCAAAGTCCACACCTGCCACTCTCTAACAGCAACTGTATTGTAGCTTTCAAAGACAAAGTACAAAAAGGGAAAACCTTAAAGTGTTCAATTAATTCATAAATCCTCAACCTGTTGAAATTCCAGCATATCTTTACTCTTTGTATAACAAGGATGCTTTACAGTAGCACCTTTCATGACACCAAGGTTCCCATCTAGTACACAATCTGCATATTCTGAATCAACTGACTGTGTTCTGCACCTCTGCAGACACAAAGAGTGAATTCAATACTTTACATGGTCATTTTTTTGCTGAGAAAGATTAAAGAGGAGTGCTCTGAAGAGCAGCACTAAATAAACATGAAACACAGCTGTTGTAACAGTCCATGCTACTTCTTCAGATGGCTTACCATGAAAGAAGGTAAGATGGGACCTCAGAGCCTTCAGATAATGGTTAGCCTTTAAGTATAATGCCTTTTGCCTAAAGAGAGACTTTAAGGGAGAGACATTCAAATAATATGGCCCTGCAAATAAGGATACAAAAATGAAATAAAACAAAAGCAACTCTGATCTGCTTCATGGTCACTGTATGATGAAAACAGAAGGTGGGTCTGAAGCCTTTGAACAAGGACCAGAATGGATTAAAGGTAGAGGATAATGACGGGAAGTAAATCAGAACAGCTTCTGGCCAAGGCAAGGATGAATTTCTTGCAGCAGACTTGTTATTGACTCTTCTCTTAAATTAAATTGAATGACTAAAATGAGTCAATCTCCTTTAAGAACAGAGATTTGTAAACTACTTCCATGGTACAGTATGACATGGGTTAAAATGTTCTGGTCTTTCACCCATTTGAGGAAATGACACCAGTTCTCCCGGAAGGCAACATGCACATTCAACCCCTTCACATCAGGGCATGAGAAAGTTTGGAAGGAATTTTTTTTTTTCTTCCAAACTGTCAACATTAATACTTTGTTTCTTCCTGCTTGTGTTTGAAAATACAGTGCTGCACTGCGCTGCATGCATGTCCTGTCAGCTGTACAGATAAACATCTAGAAGTTCAAAAAATAGGTTAGTGTTAATGAGACCTGTTGTCAAACTCATTTTAAAAGCTCTCTGCATGATCTAAACAAAATTAATATTGTCACCAGTGTATGCTACATGGTGAAAAAATCATGCAGAAGCATCTTCAGAAGGGATGCTGGGGCAAATAAAACACTGACATTACACATATGTAAGCTCAATCCTACTCAGTAAAGCAATTAAATTTAATTGGATTTTTCCTTAAATGACATCTTCATGGCAAGGACATAGAATAGATGGTGGAAAACAGTGCATCCACAAACACAGTACAGCCCAACTTTCTTGAAGTGGGAGTAGAGAAGGAAACTTAGAGGTAAATGCTGTACAGCAATGGCTCCAATTAACATGGCAGAATAAATCAAGTTATGCATTCCAAGACTTAAACAGTTGCAGTAATCCTGCTAAGAAGCCTCCCATTCTGGGCTATTCAGAGTATGATAGAAAGTGCCTGCTGAATTACAGACACAGTACAAAAACCAAATTAACAAACTCCTAGATGCAGATGATTGGGACCAAAATCTCTCTCCATGGGGGAAGACTACTGACAGCTCACATTCTGGGAACAGAACATATTTTAATACCTAATTTGTATGCACAAAGGTAATTACGATGGCCTGCTTATTAAAATTGCTTTCAAATATTAATTTAATTGACAAGATGGTGCCAACAGGGATTCAGTCAGGAACAAAAGCAAAAGTTATGATACTTCACTGAGCTATGATCCAGGTAACATGCTCTGGTATGTCTTTTTCAATGGATCCCAAGTGTTTCTTTGAATTTGAATCATGCTATACACGACTTGCAACAGGGCCAAAGCCACATTTCTTACATGATAACCACATAGCTGAAAAGAGAAACCACATATATCTTCACACTGGAGGAAGGAGAGCAGAGAATGGCTTATGTTCCCCACTTGTGCCTCTTACATCACTATAAACTTTATCATTGAAGTAGAATCATAGAATCACAGAATAGGTTGAGTTGAAAAGGACACCTTCCACTACACCAAGCTGCTCCAAGCCCCATCCAACCTGGCCTTGCACACTTAGGGCATCCACAGCTTCTCTGGGCAACCTGTTCCAGTGCCTCCACCACCCTCAGAGTAAAGCATTTCTTTCTAATATCTAATCTCACTCTACCCTCTTTCAGCATGAAGCCATTTCCCCCTATCCTATCACTCCCTGCCCTTGTACAATGTCTCTCTCCAGCTCTCTTGCAGATTCCCTTCAGACACTCCTTCCTCAAGTAGAGGAAGAAGAGTGACATAACCACAAAATACATCAATCCCCCTTAAGAACTGACAAAATGTGACTACCATTTTATTTAGGGTGTAAGAATTAAAAGGGACCAGGATTTTTAACATTTTTTGAAGAGAAAAAATGTGCAATACCAAATCAAGGAAGTAAATTCTGCTGTTATTATCTGATAGGCATCTTAGTCAAAGGCCAGGGTCAACAAGAAATGTTTTGCAGCAACCTCTCTGGGCTTCCAACAGAATATTGAATAGCAAAGAGAAGCAAACATACTCCCTTAAAATGCACTGGTATTATTCTATTTGATGTGTGTTTACACACATACACAGCTCTGTACAAATCTATAAACAAGATTTTGTATTTCTCCAGAATTTGTAGAGGTGTTTTGTTTTAAACAGTCCTTTAAAAAGCAACCAGAAAGGCACTGACTGTTGACAAAGTAATCCCAAGCTAGAAGAGTTCAATGTACTTCTGCAATAACTGAAGTAATACATCAGCAGAATGAATCTACCTCAGGGCATGCAGCGCCAAATAAAATACTTGGAAAGCAATACATCATCTGCAAACTGCAATATTCTTGTATTTCTTAAGTATTCAAGCAATGGAAGAAGCATCAGTCAACAATCATGGATACATCAATAAATAATACTGATTGGTTTAATAATAACTTACTCATTCCACATAAATTCCTGTTGATACCACTGGCACGTGTTCTAATAATTTTCAGACAGACTTCCAGTCTGCATGTGAGCAGCCAATAGGAACGAGTTAGGTTTTGGTACACAATCTTGAGGTTCTTACCTCAAAAACTGATCCTGAAGGATAAAGGTATACGATGGGTGGTCCTTAATCACTTCCTTTATATGAAAACTGAGGTCAGAGTGGAAAAAGAGCCAAGGAAGGAAGTCTATAGCACCGCTGAAACACACATACACACCTTCCAAAACAACAGTTTAGAGGGTAACTTAACTTTTTAGACTTGTAGTTTACATTAAGTAGTCAGAGGCTGGGATAGAAATAAACAGCTTGCACAAACAAGACACTGTGCTGTTAAGTTTTTAGAAGTGACTTAAAAATTAGGTCAGTCTAATTTGTGGCTCGTACTTTGTTCCTTCACTACTATGAACTCACAATGATGTCAGTCTCATGTTCAAACATGCTACATTTAGCAGCGTACAGACTTCCTGAGAGACTCTCTCAACCTTCCTTTGTGCAAAAGGCTTCTGCCAGATTCTTAGCTCATACTTCACTAACTCAGGCATGCCACTCCAGTTTCAAGGGAGTTACACTGGCTTCCTGTCAAATACTGCACAGTTTGGGTTTTTTTCTCCCACTCCTCCTTTTTTTATTTTTTATTTTGTTAAACTTTACTGACTAGAATTCAAGAACATGTGTCCGTATTCAGGGTACTATTTCAGTCCTCACCTTTCTCACAACATCCAGAAGAGAACTGTCAATTAAAAGCTGTTTTTAACTAGTTCAACCCACGCTTCAATAATTAAAGGGGGCCCACAAGAAAGGCAGAGAAGAGCTTTTTACAAGAGCAATTAGTGATAGGATGAGGGAGAATGGCTTCAAAACTGACAGCAGGTTTAGATTAGATATTGGGAAGAAATCCTTTACTGTGAGGGCAGTGAGGCACTGAACAGGTTGCCCAGAGAAGCTGTGGATGCCCTAGCCCAGCTCTCCCACCCATATTCATAAGGTCATGTTTCCCAACTCATACAGATATTTTTGGGTTTTGTTTGTTGATTTTAAACTATCATGTCAGGATGTTAAAATCTGTATTATATATATATGGAACAATGCTATTGCATGAATCCTTAACGTGCTTAGAAAAGCATGCCACTCTGTATCAGGAAAAAGTACATTATGCCACAGTCATCTCCAGCACCGCATTACATTCCAGTTACTCTATGAAAGAAAACATACTGATGCAGTTTACAAGAACAGCATATCCAACAGATCCCATTATTACTGCTGTATCTGCAACTGCCCAAGGATACAGGAAAGGCAGGTCTTGCAGGGAGAGGTGATCTCTTTTATGAGACTGGTTAACATGAAGTGATAAGAAGAGGGAGGGCATGAACTCCAGAATGCACAAACCCTTCCTCATATACACAGACGTGAAACAGAACCAAATCATGACACAGGAACAAAAGCCAAGGCTTCCAAAACATCTCCACATCCAGCCTGTCCCTCTTCACAAAGAGGAAAAGAAGTCCAAAGCACATCCCGATGTATGTCACAAATTACCCAATCAATTATATTCCTTATGGAAACTGTCTAGCTGAAGTCACACCACTGAAAATATGTGATAGAAGCAGAAAGACACCTAAAAGATACCCTCAAAGAAAGAACACTTTCCCCCACTAAGTTCTTGGAGTTGATACCAAAACAAGATGATCCTGGAGTCATCACAAAGTTACCAGATTTTTTGGGAGATTTTTCCCATAACAAACTTTTCTCTGGATTATAAAGTTGCTTATTACTATTAACTTAAACTTGAACTAGCTTTATTACTATTAACTTAAACTTGAACTATTAACTTAAACTTGAACTAGCTTTTGTTTCAAGATTTAAGTGAGGTTTGTGTTCCTGAAACCTTGTCTTCTCCAAATTAGTCAGTTTAAAAAAAAATAAAAAATTCTCCTTACAAACCTTTCTTATGGCCTGAGAAAAGTTTGTGTTTTCTGAAGAAAGAAAAAAAAAACAAAAATCCACCCAAACAAACAAAAACTCCACAAAAACACCATAGAAAAACTAGTTTCCTTTGAAGTATTTTCCAGGTTACTCAAAAACTTTGACCATTTCCAGCTACAACTAAAAATGTACTGCATTTATTAAAATTCTAGAACCAGAAATTTCATTCTACAACGCAATGAGGAGGCAAGAACTTAGGTCTTTTAAGTAAAAGCAATTTTCTTCTCCTTCAGTTCCAAGTTTACTCAGGTGTCAATGACGAAAACAGCAGGTGAGATTAAGCACATTTGACAAGTGAGATTAGACACATTTACATTTATAAAGTCATGACAATGATAGATGTAGTTGGTGTGTTTGTTACACTGGATAATTTTGTTTGGTTTTTCAACATTATTTGAACTGCAAAGAAATGTTAGCTAGCTAGTCTGCCTCCTAGAATGGTGTGTGCAGTTAGGTTCTCCACAGGCACACCAAGTGGCATGAAAAGACTAACCCTGGTGGTTTGAACAACAGAGTACAAGGAAAGTACTACTGAATGTCAAAAACATTTCATATGTGCAGATTTAAGTGAGAAATCTTTTCCATAAAGGACTTCATCCCTCACTGCAATTATCCTCTCTGATAGGATTATAGCACAGGTCAAAATGTGCAGGAAAAGAGTAGAGTGAAACCATAAAAGCGGAGGTCACCAGGAAGGAGGGGAAAAAGTGCTTGTCCCACCCTCTTCAGGCTTCTTCCTTTGCAGCCACACCACCAGGCTCAAGTTAGGGCAGTAATGCCTAGAGCAAGTGCTTCCAAAATCAAGTAATCCATAACCTGGGAGATGGAAAAAATCAAGGACAAATCCAAATAATTATTCAGAACATCTAAATTTGAATTTATCTTATGCTACTTTGGAATAGGCAAAATAAATAAAATCTATTACTTTGATCTAGAAGAAAATGTATATAGCCTACCTGTAGCTACAATCCCTATCCAGGACTAAAGCATTCTTCCTAATCTTGTTCTCACCATCAGCTTAAAGCAGTTTTGCCAAGGTTCAGCTTTCTGATACTATTGAAAGCATAACCACATTAGATCTTACTGAGAACCAGCTTTAGCTTTGGCAGGGAGACAACCTGGCAACAAATGTATGCCTATTGGTATGCCTAAGGACATATGCATGAATTTCAGTGAAAAAGCAAGAAGCTGCAGGTTTTGGGTTTTCTTTAATGCTTTTGGCAGCTAAATTATCCTGATATGCCCTACAGGCTTCAGTGCAGGGACAGTGTGCAGGGGACGTGTTTAAATCTGAGACTCATGAGCTACCTCTGAACCAAACCCCCAATCTGGTGCTCAAACTAGCCTTGACAGAAAGGAGGGTTTCTTTGTGCAGTCTCACCTCATATCCATAGCTTTTCATGTCCACGCTAAATGCTTCTTTCATGGCACTCCACAGCATAGGGTATGTGGACTAGGCTGAGGATCTCCAGCTACACTGTCCCCCTGACTGCCACATCCAGAATGATTTGTTCCACAATTGCTTCTGTGTGCCATTACAGTACCAAACACTGGAGAAAGCAAATGTCTCTAAGCTTGTGTTATTACTCCTGCTCAGACACATAAACAGTGTAAGGAATGGAAAATAACCCTGCCACCAGCACAAATAGGTTGCTGCAGACAGCAGAGGTAGTCTGTATATGGAATTGAGCAAGAGGTATGCTGTAATAACTGAACCAGAGCGAAAAATACACTAGTGCTCCTAAAAGATGAACTCAACCACCAGGTACTAAGCCACAAAAACTACAGTGTTTCCCAGGAATTAATACACTTCTGGCTTTCAAAAAAGTATGGGCTGCTTGGATGGGAAAGGGGAACTTGGCTGCAAAGAATTCCTATTCCACCAGGGCCAGAGGATGGTGCCTGCCACCTGGGCATAAAGATCCAAAGCTCTGCAACACAGTTTGAAGTACAATATTGCCCCTTACACTACACTGCCACAATTTTTTGGTGTCTTTAAGGTAAAACTCAAGTCAATAGTGCTTCTCAGCACAGGTCTGTGGAGTCAAGTATGAGAAAGCACCAGCATGATGATTGCTCACACCGTTTCAGCACAGCGTCCTTGTTCTTACACAGCACAATAGGGACTTTCATTACATAAGCACCTTCCTTGGGGCAGTACTCGCTCAGTCAAGGAGTAATTATTTAACCACAATCCCACCTCCTTTGCATTCCTGTTAAAGAAAATCTTATGCAAAAAGGTAAGAGCTTGGCTACAAGTCCTTTGGCCCAAACATCCTCCTAGCAGTGCTGTACTGCTTGCCAAGTCATCACTGCACTTCAGAAGTTTGCAGGAGACAGACTGTGCCAAATCCAAAGAACTTTGTCATCGAAAGAAAGAACTAGAAAGTGCGCTACATGCTTTGCCAATCTTGTCAAACTATGCTGTACAGACAACCACAACTAATAAAAGTATTCTTAGGAAACTTAATGACAACTTTGGAGCCATGGTTCAGGTAGACTGGAAGGAGGAAAGCAACAGGACAGAAAATCTCCTTTGCTGTACTTTTAGCCCCTCACAGACACAAAAAGGACTCCCAAGGGAAACCGCCCCACTCCAGATAACAGTTTAAGTGGATCTACCCAGGAACAGCAGATGCTCTTTCTGCCTACCCATGAAATACCTTTACTACCAGCACCTGAGCTTCTAACCATAGAAAAGCGTGATCCTTTACTGCATTCGCTACTTAAAAGCATTTGAGGTGTTTCTTCCAAAAGGAATGGACAAACCTCACCAGCTCCAAGAACATCTGAAAAAACACCATCACAACTCAGCAGAGATAGAGATGTGCAATCAAATGTCCCACTACACTTGGCACCTACTGCTGCATATAAAGCCTATTACTTAGAGCAGTGGCTCCCAGGCTGCTGAATAGATTAGGTAAGTATCTTTTAAAATATATAGTTTGAGAAAACCACAGTCATATCCAAAACTCTTTTGGTGAACAACTGACATCAAGTAAATGATTTATTGACTTACAACTTACATTTCTTTTTAGGGAGAAATGATCACAGAGGACAAGACTAAGAATTTAAATATGGATACTTTCTTTTAGTATTTTGAAGGCATGATCAAATCCTCCTGAGATCTTTCACAGACTGTCTATCCATCCAGCAAGGCTAAAGGCAATTCCCATGGTACTCCACCCAACCCTTGCTCTTTTGAGGCATTCAAATGCATCCAGGTTTATCCATGCTTTTCTAAAGAACCCAGCAATTAGGCTACCAGTAGTTTCAGACACAGACAAACTTGCAAAATCTACCTCAAGACAACTGATGGTCCTTGCAGGAATGGTGATGCATCCACCACAGCAGAGGTGTTTGGAATTTCACAGAGAGAACAGCCAATATAGAGCCTGGAGGTAACACTGCCGTCAGGTTTGCTGAGATAGGCATCTTCTGAGTGTCTCACAACAATTAAGAAAACTTTAAAGTTAAATAATTATGAAGGAGAAGAGCAACTCTGGGCCACCTTTTATGATTCACAGGTTTCAACGAAACCATAAAGAACAAGAGATTAAGCCTTCTATAAGGTCTGGTACCCTATTTATATTATCATGATCAACTATGACTCAATTTTAATTTCTGGATCAAGAGGAGTTACTTAATCTGCTATAAAACTATAAACATACCTAAATTGTTTGAGGTTGACATCCTTACTAATAAATAAATAAATTGTATAAAAATTGTATATAAACTAGTGAATACACAGCATTATATATGACTGGCCTTTTAAGGATAGTCAGATCTGAAAGTTGAATCAAAAAACTTGCCAATTTGTTTTAGTTTTGAGCTTTCTCGGAAAACCAAACACGCTGAAATCAAATCTCAATTCAACACACACCACGTGCACTATTTCCCTAAGTTCACAAGAGAACACAGGAACAACAGTGGTTGAAGGGATGTGTCCTGATGCAGCAGAAACAAGTTTACATGAGGTGTTTTGAGGACTGTCTGGAACCACCATGTGTAAACCCATCACTTTGACATCTCAGATTGCTGCCCCAAAATTTAGCGCTGTTAAAACCTCCACAGCAAACCATACTATACATTAAGAAAACACTACTACTTGTAATACAGTCTCAAGAGAAAATGTAGAAGGACAAGAATTTACACCAGAAGTTACAGAAACAAAGGTGGGTTTATTTGTTAAAGACTTAATGTGAAGGTGTCATCTTGTGCATGTCAACTGCTGGCATCATCAACAAAAATAAATTCTTGCTTTTAACAGAAGTAACTGAAAAGACAGGCAACTTAAGATCCTGTTACACATTCTTCTGGATTCTAACCAGCACACGTTGCAATAAGAAAGTGACAGAAAGAAAACATGATTAACTGATGGCCAATCTAGAAAAACATGGCACTAGCTAATGCTTTCACTTACAAATGAAATCACTGCATATTTAAATAATTTCTAGTACCCTCCTGAAGGAATTCAACTATCTGCTACATCTGAGAGGCTCCCCCTTTTTCACCTTTTTCTTTTACACCATCTTACCTGATGGATTTCACCCCACAGTTCTACATCAAAGTTAGACTTGTATCCTGCCCATTTTTCCACTTGGTACTAAGTCACTTTAAACCACAAAGACGGATGAAAAACACTCACCTAGGCACACAATCTTTTTTTCTCTAGTACAGTACCATTTCTTTTGGCCTTAACTGTGCTGCTCACACCTACATAGAACACTGCAGCAAATATAATTTTTCAGACTGTTCCTTTGACCAGACGTATCTTTATTTTCTTCTTACACCATGTAAAACAACATAACATCACCTCTCTCACACTACCTCAAAACACTGCCTCAAAACCACTGCTTTGCAAAAATGTCTACAAGGACTCTGCCATGAGTACTAAGACTATTTATATCGACCAGGATTGGCTTGGTGAACATTGCTCCTCTCTGCCCCTGGACCACCAAACACAACCAGTCTGTGACTGCCCTCCTGGATTCTGTAATAAATATTATTGCATGGAAGGGATATTCTAAAAAAGGGGTATATTAAGTAAAAATAAGCTGCCTTTAGTTCTGGATGCCAAAGTAAACAAGATTAGTATTCCATAAAGAAAATAACCAAGTTATTTACCACTTTGGAGTTTTACCAAGTATTTGATACAACCAAGAGAAATCTCAGGATTTCAGGATATTTTCATTACAAGTTGGTTTTCAATAACTGGGTCTCAAGACAGCACTGTTTTTGCAGAAAAAAGAAGCAATCTCCAATACCTTTCCTCTACTTCTGGAGTAAGACTTCTTAATCATTCCATTTCACAAAAGTGATCAAAACAAAATGAAGAAACGAGTATTCTGATAAGTTCTCTGTGCTTAGCGTTTCATAACAATTTTATGCTTGCAGAGATGCCATGTCATTCTGAACAGAGCGTATCTCAAAATGGAAACCTATCAAGAAGGAATTTAGAGAGTTATGCTTCCCAAGTGAAAGGGACAGAGCTGATACAGAAGCAGAGAGAACACTATACTGTAGCCCAGCCTTTCTTACCTCAGTTGGTAAAATGGCAGTGGTATTACATCTGAAGTCAACTAAAGCCGTCTGTATAGAAGGAACTGTAAGCTGCCATGAAGACTGGTGAGGAAAAGTCTTCTTCTTGGGGAAAATAAGAACAAACAAAGCCTGAAACGAGTCTGTTGGGATGAGGGGAGGAACAAGAGAAAAGAGGAAGAAATCACTATGAATCTGGCCTCTTTCATTCAGAAAAACATCAGAGCTCTTGCAATTCCCATAAACTTGACAAGGAATCGCAAATTACTGTGGAAAAGGGGGAAGAGTCAAACCAATTCTGTTTAGAGAAGGAAGTAAGAGGAATACCATGCCAGAAACAAGAGAAATTTAATTTGATGGACAATCTGCATTTCAATTTAGCCTTTAAACCACTAGAGGACATGCCAGGGGACATTTTTTGTTCCATGTTTGTTTTCCACCTGGCAATAATAAGCTTTTCCCCTGCTCCCCACTGGAATGATCCTACACTATGTCAGAAAGCCAGTCTACTGTTTGCATTAGCTCACTGCTAAATGACAGTGCCCGTAATATAGCTGAGTTCACCCACTCATGGAAGAACTACCAAAACTTGTACCATCCTGCAGTGTTTCAGAAATGGGGATCAAGACACCAGTGGTCCAAAAGATCTTAAATGCAAGAAGAGAGAGGAAATGAAAAGCTGCATGTTTAGTTCCCAGCTGAGTCTGGAAGCTGCAGAAGGTATACATACCACTTCACAAGGAAAGGGAACAGGAAACCATGAAAGAAAAGAGTCATTATGTTGAAATGGTAACATTTTCGTGAGGTTACACAGGCCAAATGAGCACATCCCAGAAAAATGTGAATCAAAGCCTGGGTAAAGAAACAGAAAGCAGTATAAGTGACAGCAGACAGGGGGGAAAAGAAAAAAAAAAGATAAAAACGTTAGAAGAGTAAAGAGTATCAGATCAGAAAACATAAAAAATAAGAAAAATCCTAAGAGCTGGTGCACAAAATTGAAGGGTGATATTAAATTTGATAGTAGCAACTAGATAATAATAGTAGAGATAATAATAGCGAAACCACTTTTCTTTGCAAGAGCCTCTCCTACACAGAATGCTGGCAATAGATAAGTTCAAGATGGACTAAGTCAGGACTGACGTATCAGAGAAAGAATAAAAAAACCCAAAAAACTGGTTAACTAACAGTAAGACACCATGTCCCCAACATTTAAGAGCGAATTAAAGAAGTTCAGGGGTGAGCAGAAAACAGAAACACGTAATGCTCATTAAAGCAAGCTATTCCAGCACAGGTACAAAGTGTTTGCAAAAAGTGCTATATGCGACAAGAAGACAGGCAGACAGGAAGATTGCTGAACTTCAGTACCAGAACAAGTTACTTAAAAGCAGCCACACAGAGCCTCTGGCAGACCTTATGACAGGCATAAAGGAACATATGGCATGAAACGAGCTGGGACACAGAACCACACTTCTCCATCTGACCAAAACCCACAATCAAATTTGCCCAGTTATCTTTGAGCGTGTCAACTCAACCGTTTGAAGGAACTTTATGCAGACTTACTAGACTTTGTGGTCTATAACAAAAAGTTTCAAATAATCTAAATTTTAAGATAAACATAGTATTTACAACCATATGCTTGCACCCATTCCCCACCACTGAGGAGATGGAAGAAACCCCTCAGAGGAGCAGTAAAGGAAAAAAAAGACAAACTGACGTCTCTGTTGATAGAAACAACATTGGATGAAGTAATTGGGAATTAACACCTCTGCACCTGGCTGAATGGCAGAGCAGAGCTGACAGACAGGCTACTTCAGTTGACTTACTTGCACACACCCACATGCAAATTTGTCATAAGTCAGCAAAATGCAGTGTGCATGCATGGTCTGGGGGAAAAAAGTCTCCTCCCTGAATGACAAAAGCCTCCAGCTGGCAAAACGTCACCAGTAACAAGACTAGTACTGACATGCCGTAGCGATGGCAGCTTCATCAGCTGGATGCTCTGGATTCCTATCTGCCCTATACATGACCTTCTGCAACACTGCCTCTTTCAATGTGGATGCCACTGCATTATAGCACTGCAAGCTCCCAAACAGCATCGGGAGCTCTGCACAGCTCCAGGTGAATCTGCAGAACCCTTTCACTCTAGGAAGGATCCCAGAAAGCTGTTCCTGGTATCAATATACTAAAAGTACATGTCAAGAACACTCAAAATCTCCAAAAGATTGAGACTGAAAGTATACAAAAATACATCATTAGGATTAAAAAGAAATCAGCTACCACCACTTGAAAAGGAAACGGAATACTAAATGGAATTGTAGTTTTAATCAACACTTCCCCCAAAGGAGTGGTCAGAGATGACACAAGCAATTAAGAAGTGAAAAAAGTGACAACTGTGAACACAACAGTACTGTTTAAGTCATATCAGGAGACATGGAAAAAAAAAATCAGGGTAAAAAATGAATAGACATTACTAGCTATCCATTCTCAAAGCAGACAAGAGATTTTTCATTTTAACAAAAAAGTATGATATCAAGGAAATGCTTTCAAGTTTTCAGTAGAAAGCTATGAAGTTTTCATTTCACTTTCCTTTGGGAAATCAGGTAGTGAATAGACTTGTGATTTCTGAGCAAACAGATACACCATAACCTACCAAATGCACAAAATTTATCTGTCCACTTCAGATAGCTATGACCATTAAAACTACATACTTACATGGTACCATAAAGACCATGTATCCAGATTTTCTCAATTCATTATACCTAGAAAGAGCCTGAGAAG
>JAWWMP010000041.1:64714274-64724618 GCA_035047865.1 Dendrocincla tyrannina | reverse complement strand
TACATACTTACATGGTACCATAAAGACCATGTATCCAGATTTTCTCAATTCATTATACCTAGAAAGAGCCTGAGAAGCCTTACTTGCAAGGCTATTTTTTTTCACTAACTAATTGCTTTTATCACATAAGCCATCAAAAAAAAGGCACACTGAATGAAAGCTTTATAAGATATAAGCTGCTCTGGACAGAGTATATGTATATATATATATGTGTATGTTCATACACACAGTTTGCATATCAGTATGTATATATATACATACACATATATAAAAACACACACACATACATACATATATATATATATATGTCCTGGCCTTATTTTAAAGAAAAAGCATCCTGACAGAACCCAAGTTCTAAACCTGTCAAGTGGCAGACAAGTACATGTCTCCAATGTAGCACAAAGCCCTTGGAACCCTGGGAAGCCAAGCTGACCTGAACACGCAGCAGCAAAGAGCAATCAGCTTAATAGATTGAATCAATGGTTCCACCTTTGGTTTCCAGTGGGTAAATCCATGTATGTAATGAATATACTTCTTGCTGACTCCACAGAAGACAAACTTCAAGGGGTACCTTCCATGGCAGCCTAAAACAAGCTACATCAGGACTATCAGAGAGCGCCCTAGTCCTTTATGCCAGCCCACACGAAAATTCAGGGAGCTGACTCAAAGAGCTATGCCAGTCACAAACCAACTGCATGAAAAAGTGCAACAATAAAATGTATCCAAACAATTTTCAGCCATTTCTGTTTCCCAGCTCTGGCTCACTGTGGGATCCTGAGAGCCATTACAAGAGTGAATTTGAAAAAAACGGGGCTGGGAAGACAAGAAAAGAATCACAGTACTTGCAAGTATTTGATCTTCCTTGGGACAGAAATGCACACTAGGTTGACTAACTTGAGAGAGCTCCATCAGTTTCAGTGGATTCACACCAATGTTCTCCAATTTCACTTTTACTGTGACTGAACCTACTTCTTTTGGACAAGGGTAGTAGCAGTTGGGCAGAACACAGAAGAAAGGAAAGGACAGTCAACAGAGTATTTTCCTTCTAACTTTTGTCTATGTGTAATTTAAGGTCTGGCATGGAGTGAACAACCACCTAGAGTCTATGGAGCAAACATATGATGGATTCCCAGTCTGCTTCAAACAAAACACAAACAGAATCTGCTGTCTTTGAGTTCATTCACAGACTTGGCCTCAGGTGAAGTATGAACAGTCATAAAAACTAGAGGGAGGCAGAGACCCTGTGTCAAGCCCCCAGGCTTGGTAACCTTTTCTACATACAGAGCTGGAAAAAGACACTTGTCATTAGTTTTTGGACTACTGTTCTTCTGCTTTGTGTATTTGGGTTAAAGTTCCTTGGGGCACTGACTAGTTTTACGTGTAAAACATGCCAGTGGCAGCATATAACATAACTCCAAACTGTTACAGGACAAATAGCAAGGGCCTAGGGAAGCTGGTAGATTTGTACCTAGGATGTAGTTAGAGGACATCAGCCTCTTGAACTGAACATATCCTAGAGGCAAATACAAAATTTGCCAACATTTTTTAACGTAAGTTTCTCTCCCATCTGGAATAATTCCATACATACCAGATTTTAAAAGCACCAACAATTACTACCAGTATGAAGAACAACAGCAACTTATGACAGAAGTGTTTAAACAGATCATTTTCCCCACTTCCCACCCTCTCAGTTGCACTGAAAGACATACCCTTAAATGGACTCAGGAGCATATTACTTGAAGCTTAAGCCTCTAAACTTCATACATTTGCAATATAAAGATATGATCTATAGTGAAAAGTTTTGTAATCAACTCAAATATTTACAAATGTCTACTGATAAAAGACCAAAGACACAAACCTACACAATGCTATTTTCTCAAAAGCCACCACACAATCTAAACCAACACTTCTAGTTTTTAAAATATATCTTCAGTTACCTGAATTATAAACCTCAGAAAGACAAAATTCACAACTCATTACTGTTTATTAATCTACAGAAAATATTTTCTAGATGCACAAATAGTATTCACTACTATGAACCCACTGGAAGCTACACCTTTCTCTGTACTTCCTATAACTGGTCCTTAGCCTTTACTGAGACAGCCTGTGAAAAGACTTCTCCTCAGACACAGAGAAAACAACTTTTGTTATCTATACTACAAGCTTAGCATTACTAACCAAAGTGCAATGATCCTATTCTGTTGTCATATTAGAACTAAATTTTCTGTGATTTAAAAAGCTCATTTTCATGTGCAACTAGTGCAGAACCTCTTTCTTCCTTTTAAAAAATATTTTTCATCTGACCCTACCTTCTTCTTTGCTTTTGCCTTTATTTAACCCATATAGGTATATTTTCTCAACATGTAATCAATAGCTCTTCTTTTCCATTATGCCCTGTTCTTTCTCTCTAGTTCTGTTCCTTACACACATCTCCCTTTTCTAGTATTTTCACAGACAGAAGTTGACCTCCATACCACAGCTTTTGAAACTGTATAAACTGTTCAAAACTTCATATGAGAAGGTGATAAGCCTGAGTACTTTTCTACTGTAGGGAGATTTAACTGCATTTTGAATAAAAGCAGAAGGATCACAGCTCTGTCCACAGACATCAGAAGATAGTACTGCATTTCAAGGTAACCATTTAAACATAAATCAGAACAAAACACGCAGAATTTGGAATTCAAGGAAACCCATTTTTCTGTTGTTAGAGAAGCTGAAAGATGTGGTTCTATGTTGGTGGTTTAATTACTTAATTACTTGTCACAAAGATCTACTTAACACCAATCACACTTTACCTCAAAAAAAAGTAGTTCTATTTTCCACCAATAGACAGACTTCTCCAGCTGTGCTTTCATGTATAACAATTGCAATTTGAAAGGGAGAGACCTTTCAAGGATGAAGCTGGGCTTGTATATTCTCAGTTAGCTAACATAAATGGAAAAAACAGGCAAGGAATAAATAGCTAAGTAAACATAATGTCTGACTGTACAGAAAAGCAGTACCACAAGTTGGGCTAAATACTAAGCACTCAATAGAAATTCTTACTTTGCTGGATTTAACAAGAAGATTTTTGTAAGGGTACTTCATAATTTAGTTAAAGCAAAGATATATAAAAATGCTAGTAATGGATATCTGCTCCAGTATCAGGCAAGTTCCAGGCCAGGGGAAGCATAATAAGTGATGTATTTTTTTTCCTTAGGATCTTTAATACGATGCTCTAATTTTTTTTTTTTCTTTTACACCAAAATTGAATTGGAGACAATGCATGACAATACTGGGGAGGGGGTATATATACATATATATATATGCACATGCTGAGCATGTACACACACAAAAAATAATATGCTCAACATCCTTCCCACGTTAATAATCCCACATTAATAATGACAAATTTTTGTCTTTGAAATATTTAAATACTTAAATCAACAGTCTTAATTTTTTTTAAATTATTCATCATACTATGAAGGTAATTTTCCTGTCAAAGTAGACAGCCTCTTCAAGGGAAAGGGGCAAGGAAAAAAAAAAAGAAAAAAAGAGGAAAAGCCACCATCGAAGGATTTGGCAGCCTTTAAAAATTCCCAAAACAAACACTGCGTCTTGCTAAGCTACCAATTGCTAAGTGTCACTGTATTCAGCTTTTTCCTGTCCCTACCACTAAGCAGCACATTCGAACAGATAGTCCCAAAACCTTCTGAAAGGACAAGAACTGAACCTTTACCCTGAAGCAGTCTCCTCTTCCCCACCACCCACCTCTCCTATTGCATTACCTCCTTATTGCTGACTTAAACAGTAGAAAAAGTCAGTGATTGAAAAGAGCATTCTGCCTATTTTAATGCAAAATCTTCAACATCTTCACCACAGCTCAGTTAGAAAGATTAGATGATCATTGGTTCAACTCTCAATATCCTGTAACTAAAAGAAAAGGATTGTGTTAAGCAGTAGCTATATGCTCCCTTAGCTATGCAGACATTTCATAGCCACTGTGCCATACTGGTTTAGGTCTGGGCACTTGAATAAAAATAGCTAATGAGCTTGCTTGTTACGCCATTAAATAAAGGGCACAAAGCAATTGCCAGGGCTGTTTTTGCCCATGAAAGGCAATGGTCATTAATAGCTTGTATTTGCAGAAGGCTGTCATAGGAACAGCATGCCCGTGCTTCCTCTGCAGCTTTCTATAGGTTTAACCATATATGAGACAGCAGGGGAAAAGACATGACACGTCTCCTTGTTCCACAACAGATCACACCTGCAGAAGAGTTGACAAGTCATGCAAGCCTCAGCTGAAGAAAAATATTCAAGTCCTGCAAATCTGAGGGGGCAGAAGGATGTGTGTCTCTTCATGAACATAGTATCTTGGGAAAATGTGCAATGACAGTATTAGTTGGCAGTATTTTGTCACTTTTCTTTTGCTGCCCTGACTAGCATCTTGGGAGACTTGAATTTGTAGTAGTGTTTTTTCATTCATGTTTTGCTTGAAGGAGTTCACTTCTTTCAGTAATATTCTGAGAGGAAACAGGCAACAAATGGACTACTCATATAATCATGTCTGGGCTGGATAAACAGATTTTTCAGGCATCTTCATAATGGTCCACCTGCAAATCACAGAAGGTAGGCGAAGTGAGCCATGCTGAGGAAACAGGCTTTGTCAACTGGATGGTAACGAAACATGGATCATATATCTAACAAGCAGAATGCAGGACTGAGAAGCTGACAGCATGCTCACAACATGTCAACCATGAGAAGTCAGGGATTTTCACCAGCTGGACAAGAGACCTCACTCCACACTGACCAGGAAAAATCTAACACCATACATATTCAGCTGAAAAGTTACATGTAATTAAAACCAAAACAAAAAAAGTGAGATAGCAAGAAACAAACAAGGTAGCAGCGGAACGTACAAGTATAAGCAGCTTTATTAGTTTGTGTAAGCATGCCCTAAACAAGTCTTATACCAGCTCTGAGAACCTGAAGTTTAACAGCTCTCACAAGGATGGTGCCCATTTGCCTTCAGCTGCCCTGTCTTCCTTAGATAAGGGACTATGAACCCATAGACCAGTCATTGTAGATTACCTTTCTTCAGTAAGGCCTCACTGTGTAAAAGCCTGAGAACTTTTAGAAAATTGAAATGACATGTGAGTAGCCTGGGAGAAAAGGGAAGAAGGTACTAGGTCCTCTTGCTATGAGAAGAGACTTGTCATCAACGCAGATCTCCAGGCAGACTATGGAAAGAGAGATTTCCACAGCCTATCCCAAATTTGTAACATACCTGCCTTGCACACAGCGTCTTGTGACAGACATAGGGAGCCCTACTGAAGCAGTGACACCATTTGCCTTCTGCTAATCTGGATTCAATCTAGTGCATATTTTTAAACTTATTTGGACCTAGCAACATGTCAACCCAGTGCACTAAGAATACTGCTGTACTCCTTTGCTGGAATAATCTTTCTTCTTGCTTAAAAACTGTCAAAGTTTCATGAATCTTTGTGGAAAGCAAGCTGAAGTTGACTCTGCTTGCTCCCCAAGGGTTTTTCGTATGAGGCCTCCACCTAAATCCTCTTAAGTTTGTGAAAACACTGCTGAGTATGATGAGGTTAGAAGAAAGACACATAAAGTTTCTTCCCTTTCCTCTCTTCCCTCCCAGTTTTCCAGAGTTCAAACAGACTCCCAAGAGAAGGGATGGCAAAGCTGTAAAGCAAAAGAAAACACTGTGTCCCAAGCATAATTTTTAAAGAAGGGAGGTATGAAATCCCAACACCAAAGCCCTTGTAACAAAACACTTGTGGGAACTGTATAGATGACAGGCTCTGTAAGTATTCCAGATAGCGTTAATAGAATGAGTGGAGCGCAATCTCATGCCTGTTCATCAAGCCAATGTTCTTGATGCTTTCAACTCACTTTTGAAATTAAGGCTTGTTTCAGTAGCAGGGCAGCAGGTAAAGAAAAGCCCTTTGAATTGTAGTTCAGACTCTTTGCATGTTTTTGTAAGATAGCATTTAAAGGATGGATGGTTTTCATGCTTAAGGGACTGTACAAACTTAGTGAAATACACACTAGAGACAGGCACTCCTCTGCAAGCACCATCTTGCAGGTAGAAACCCAAGTTCTGGCATGGGATTTGAGTCTCTTAAAATCTGGGGTGAATGAGTCTTACACCCAGCAATAAAGCAAAACCAACACCCAGGCTACTAAAAGTGTGGCATTTATATCTCTAACATTATGAATTATTCAGCCTCTAAGCATGATTTATTAGAGGTTCAGCCGAGCAAAACGCAGTACTGTATCAATTTTATCCAGAAGAGTATGGAAGAAGGGAGAGTTCCTTTCCTGTTTCGAGAGCAACATCTATGCTACACACGCAGAGCCAAAGCCCTCTAATACAGCAGGCTGAATACATACTAGTTATTCAAACTCAAGAACGTGTGCATAAAAGGAATTTCATACAATTAGTCCCTGCTGTCCTCCTCAGTTTATGCTCTCTGTAAAGTTCTCATTCCAGTGTTGCTACATTACACACTGAGAACCATCATTTTGCCTCCCACAATGCCTTTAGTAATGTAAAAAACATCAGACAAGCAGGCATGGTTGTCTATAAAAAGAGTATCTGTACAAGCCACTGATCTATAATTTAGTCAACAGGCTCAATTCAAAGATTATTATAAAAAACAAAATCAAGTCAAGCACAATGAAAAAGGGTAACACTATTTCACTCCCAGCATTATAAAATGTGTCAGTTTTCTGCCAAACTAATGTAATGGACCACAGTTATGATTTTATGAAGAAATTTTTTCACACAATTTTAGCTCGCTGTTACTCTGGCTAGCATGTAAAAAGATGTTATGGAGAAAAAAAAATCACATTTATTCTCAACTCATGAAAGCTTCTGCACACCTCTACTTTTGGACCTTTATTTGCTCAACAAATAACAGAAGTTTTTACCTTCAGCTTGAAACCAAATAAGAGCTCAAATCTACCTGAGAAGTCTGTGCAAAGAACTGATCCTAATTTATGAGAAACAGCATGAAAACTCATATTACACCAGGAAAAATTAGTTCCAACACACTTACAGAGAAGCTGTATAAGTTATTGGCAACACATACGTCCTATTTTAATCAAGAAAGAGCACAGATAACTCCATTTCCCTCAAAAAAGAACCTTGTTTCAGGAGTTCCTTTCATACATGTTACAGCTTCGGACAGTGAAAGCACAGAAAAACAGCACTATGGGAGCTTAGGAAGGTCCCTGATGAATCCCCACAGCCCCACCAGAAACCTCCCATCATTGAAACAAAACTCTTTCCCCTCTTTCCTAGCTTCTCCAATTATTAATTTTGGTGGGTTTTTTTTCCAGCTGCCGGAGCATTTCATAGGGACACAAAATGGAAAGCTGCCAGGCTTCCCAGAGCCAACTCCGAGTAGGTCAGTCTTGGCTCAGCAGCAGACCACATAGCACAGCAAAAGGAAACACAAGGCCGTGAACTCACGCCCATCTTCCCTCTTGTCCTCCATATACACACCCCAGATGCAGATTTCCTTTGATTGGTGAGGAATAGTAATTCATTGGTGGCCAACATCATCTCCACTGGAGAACCTAACAGCTGCCGACAGGCCCTATCCATAAGCAAACCAGAAACTGCTCAGATTAAAACTATGTAAACCTAGAAGTTAAGATGCCAAACTTCATCATCAATGTGCATTTTTGGCTTCCTTCACGTGTTATAGGAAGTTACAGGGTAACTATAACAGAGATTTCCTATTTGGAGCTGACAAACTAATATTAATCTGAAGATCAGCTCTGGTGGAGTAGAGAAATGGTGATACAAACTGCCCTGTTGCCACAAATGTATTCACACAGCAGGAATGCTGCAGCAGCAGCAGGCATCTCAACCACCTACCTTGCTCCTCTGCTAGTCTGATCTTAATTAGCTCTGGTATCAGGCTGGGGACATTGTTCTAATACTGACAAAACCCTGAGGATAAGGTCCCCCAAGCAACAACTACAAAGCAGCCTGAAGTTACAGTGGTCACTTCACCTTCATGGAAATGACTCCTGATCTTCAGTTAATTGCTAGCTTTAGTCTGGGACATCTTGATGGACATCACCAGGCCAGCCATCACCTACGGCTTTTGATTTGTCCACAAAGTATGCACATACGCAACTGACAGCCCTAAAGAATGATGTGTTACCCTTTGCTTATGAGGGGGACACCAAATAAAACTGAGAAATATTACTGATACTGATATTTAAAATATTCTTCAGAAACCCCATGTCACAACCCTAATTTCTGAAGGCAATCCCTAAGGAATTGTAGGGAAAGTGAATGTACCGTTTCATACATTAGGGACATGCTTACTTTTCCATTACCCAGAAAAACACCTTATGGATAGTTCTTCTCAAATAATCATGGACATACCATTACACAACCATGCACAAAATACTGCAAGATTGCAAGAAGCATTTAGTCATTATCATAACAACAAATCCATAGGGGGAGATTCACTGGAGTCGCAGGCCAAACCCACATTTCTTTCTAGGGGTAAAAAAACGTGGAAAAAAAAGGAAGGGATGTGTCAATCCTTCCACACCTCATCCTTTGACAGTAACTACTCTATGCCATCTGGCTATTAAGGACTGTCAGCAGTTGAAGAATATCCATGATGCTTTCCTGACTACTCTTACAGGAAAGGAAAAAGAAAAGAAAAGAAGTCCTAGAAAATTCAACAGACATACTATAAAGTGAAAGCTATCATCCTGCCTCCTTTCCTTTTGAGAGGCAAAAAATGCTGTCCTTATTGTCTACCCTAGAAAAACTGTATTTTGAAAATTGCTGAATAGGCCTGAGGATTAAGGTGTCAAACTTTGAAAAGACAGGCGATGGAGCAAAACCCTCATCCTGCACACATCTCTTACTGCCCAATGCACTGGAGCAGAGCTCACTTGCAGATCAATGCAAGTAACAGAAAACCATGGCTAATTTGTCTATCTGGCATTCCTTATGAAGCTCTAGAAGAGAGCCTTAATTTAGCCTTTCAGGGTTTCGTAGGGCCTTACATGAATCACTAACCTGATAAGCAGAAGACTGATCGACCCATCTCACCATTCAGTCTCTAGTAACTCTGTATGACTTCACTCGCCCCACGAGTACAGCAGCACAGGACTCCCAGGGCAGACTCATTCTGCCAAGGAAGGTGCACAGGCACATGGCAGATACAACCACAACTCCTTCCACGGGCTGCGGGTTGGCACTGACCCCAGAGGAGCTGGGGCTGGCTTGGGAGACGGAGCTCCTAGTGAAATCCATTTAACACATTCCTGCACAGCTTCTGGCAGTACCATTCCTACGGGCAGTTGAAGCAATTCGAGCTAAAAGGAAACATCCTTGCCAAAGTAGTTGCCTTCACTGAAAGAAGAGCATGCATTTTACAGAAACTAAGGTAACTGAGCTCATTATCTTCTACAGAAGCTTTTCTGGTGTGATTTTGTTTCATTATATCCACTTAGGTAGCTAACAAAAGCAGAGCTACTGGAGCAGGGATGTACTTAGGTATCTTCATGAAATATGTTGAATTTTTAAATGCTTGGCTTGATTTTCTGATCCTTTACATGTATATTAACCATAAAGCATTTTGAAGCCAACACCTCTAGCATAGGAACTGACCCCTTTTCTGCTGCTTTTACTTATTTGCTCATTCAAAAAGGGACATTTAAATTGTGTATTAATACTTACTGTAACAAGCATAATGATCAGAACTTATGACCTCAGATAATTTTTATAGATTCCATCCTCAAAATATTAATAAGCATACTCAATAAACACAGGATTTAATTGTGACTATCATTATTCTTTGTATCTTCTGTCATTAAAAATGAAAGCTAAAAATACATGCTCCCTGTTGCATACTTGCTCCACATTCGAGCAGAAACTCCCAGACAACCAACACAAACAACTGTGATGAATGTTTCAATCTCCAATGGGCAGTGGGATGAACACCATAAAAAGAAATTAAGACTTACTATTTTTCCACCTCCCCTCAAAACACAAGAGTTTAAACCAACTCCTGTTTAGTCAGTTGTGACTTCTCAAACTCTGTATCTACCAAACCACACACTGCCAGGAATAGCTTAAATCTCAAAGCAAAGGTTACAAAGTCATTTGGGGGTTTTGGTTGGGGTTTTTTCTTTTAAGACCCTAACACATATCTTTGCAAAGAGGAACAGTTCAATATGCTTTTAGTTTTCAAAAGCAGCATAGATCTATTCATTCTGCTGGGTATATACCAACTGTTTGAAGAAAAAAAGTTAGTAATAGTTCATTTATTTATGTTTATAGCTTAGTTTAGGGTTTTT
>JAWWMP010000041.1:64702173-64712231 GCA_035047865.1 Dendrocincla tyrannina | reverse complement strand
GGGGCAGTGTGATATGGGGCAGTGTCGGGGGGATGTGGGGCAGTGTGATATGGGGCAGTGTCGGGGGGATGTGGGGCAGTGTCGGGGATGTGGGGCAGTGTCGGGGGGATGTGGGGCAGTGTGATGTGGGACAGTGCGGGGATGTGGGGCAGTGCTGGGATGTGGGGTCCACGGTCCCTGTGCCGTTTCCCTCCATGCCACTGGCCGGGGAAGGGCCAAGCGCCCCGGATGGCTCCATTAATATCAGCCTGGCCCTCTGCGTTGTGACACTGCGTGCTGCAATGCTGATCCTCCAGTGGTTGTAGTGTTACAGAATCATACAACGACAGGGCGGTTCAGGGAAGGGAAGGGATCTTAAACGTCATCCAGTTCCAGCCCCTTTCACTTGATGTTGGCAGAGCACCTTGTAGGCCACGTGGAACACTGAGAGCCTTCGCCCTTTAAATAACCTTGTCAAATAGAAAAAATTAAAAATATGAAACCAAAAAGTTGGGAATAAAGTCTGCATAGATACACAGAAGTTTTTTGTCTTAACATGTATCTGTTATGGCTAGTACCAATCTGAACTAGTGAGGTACATCCTTCAGGGATTGCATGGGTCCTGTTGGTCTTACACATCCCTCTTCCAGTTACACCAGCATATTCTGTGGTCTTCTTTGTTCCTCAGAGGCATCATCGCTACAGAGAGCCTGCCAGCACTGCTGGGTATGCAGGACATCTCGCAAACCAAAATTCCAACTCCAGTCAGTCACTTCTGATGGCTTTTGAATCCCTTGGAAGACAGCGTGAGAAAGAGAATTAACTGCACGGGTCCCTACGTTCTTTGTGGCTGTCCTTTCAAACAAAGTGTCCTCAGAAAGGCACATGGCTATCACTCAGTAAAATTACTTGTGTGGTTGGCATTTCAGGAAGCAGGCAACTAGAGCAAATTATATGGTGGTGGGCTCTGTCCTGGCAAAACTGACCAAGAACCACCTTGATGAAGGGCTTAGTGTTAAGGAGTTGTGAGCTGTCCCTCATGAGGATGCCTTGTTGGCACTCATACAGAACAGTCACATCTTGTGTAATGCAGTGCAGACCACGCAGGAGAGAGAGAAGCCCAAGCATCAAAAGCTCAAAAGCAGTGAAGAAATTATGGTAACTCAATTAACATCAGTCTGTTCACTATTTTGCACATGTCCGTCTTCTGGTAGCTGAAGAGCGGTTTTGCCCTTTTGTCTCAAATAACGTGTGACCCTGAAGATGCCTTTCACAAACCCCTGAAGTGCCCACAGAATTAAAAACCTGCACAATGAACTGGTGGTTAAGAGAGCTAGAACTGACCCATTTTGATGAAGGGGATCAGAGAGCGTGCCAGAGAAACTGGAGGTGACAGCCAGTGCCCGAGCTTATTCAGACCAGAGAGGTGCAGGAACAAATAGTTCCAGCATGGTTATCCTCACAAAGAGAAGTGGGGAGCAGTGGAGAGAGGCGTGTGGTGAGCAGGAAAGATATTTCAATTCTCTCTTCCCTTTTGTCACCTCAACTCGATAACACCTTATATAACTGGTTTGGGGTTTTTAGGTTCTGTGACTGTACAAGTTTCCTGACTCTAAAATTGTAAAAATAAGAAGTACTTGTGATCTTTTTGAAATATTTTTAGCTGAAGAAAAGGATATATACAGAGAAGTCTGTACTAGAATAGCAAGTTAAAACTTTTTTCAATAGAGAGTCGGGATATTTCTTTTTTTTCTAATGTAATAAAAGGTGCGACTAAACCAGTGATATCACAATTCCTGCATGTTGAAATTGTTACTAAGAATAACTTTTTCTTTTCAGCTGAGCTTGAGGTGAAAGTCTGATTTGGAAGAAAGAACATTGCTGGGTGAAACTGGACAGGTTTGTTGCTAACCATGGCAGCATCTGACCTTGCTTCATTGAGAGCAGGAACTAATGTTCTTTACCTCCTGTTTGCAATGGATAAAGTGTGAGCTGACATGCCTCGTGTAGGAGTGGTAACTTGTTTGCATGTCAGAATCTAACTCCAGCTTAACTTTTTTTTCCCCTTGGAAGCCTTTGGTTCCTACCTACCACTTGCACAGCAGGCTCCTGGAAATGATCTGAACTGCAGATGCAAGCCAGGAAGAGAGTCAGGCCTTAGTTTGGCAAACACCTGAACCATCTTGGAGAAGGAGTACCCAGCCTTGCTGGTGTCCCTGGTTGCTGACCTTCCCTCTCAAGTTTTCAAAGGTCCATCCATTCTATGCAATTTATTTTGCTACATTTCTGGTGATGGATTTTTTGGCCTCAGCATACTGCTCCTTTCTGACAAAATAGGACCAAAGGAGTTAAAATTAGCGTTCCTTTCCTGTGCCTCCTTATCAAGCTTATGAGATAAGAAGACCAGAAGTGTCTATACAGGGTAAAACAAGGGCAAAAGACATTATCATGGCTGTCCAGCTGGCTACGCAACAACCCTTGAACTTTGACACTCCCCCATGTCTTAGCAGTTCATGTTCTGCTTCTGGCAGGAATGGATGCAAATGTATGACCCCTCACTGCCCCTATTCCTGGGGGCCCAGGGAGGGGGAACAGGTGGGTACTTTTAAGAGCCGGAGGTCATGCACCGTGTTTACAAAGGTGTCTATTTCTTTATTCATAAAAGCAAGCATAGCTTTTTGTTCCCTTTCCAGCTAATGGATTTTGTGGCACTTCACTTGGTTAATCAGTTAGCAGTGATTAAACAGGGGAAACACGAATGACAGCTTGAGTAACGTCATCACATTTTCTGCATAGTGGAAAGGAGTGGTTTGCCAGAGAAACCTCTTGCGAAATAAGTGGGAATTGAACTTGAAGTACAGAACTTACTACACTTCAAAATGCCCTTGTGGATGCTCACTTCCTCCACAGGCTAAAGTGGAGTTGTTGACGAGGTTACCATTCCCAGACAGCTCCCAGTCACCATCACAGCTGTCTTCTACCTGCAAGCTGCTCTCCCAATCCCTCCCAAACTTGTTTTGGCCAAAGTCAACCAGAGTAGCTTAAGCAGTTTAAATAGTAGAAGTCAGCTGCACTGGTTTGTTTTGGCTGTACTGGATTAGGGGAAACCCAAGATGGGGAGTGAGGTGATGACCTTTTCATGGACAGCTTCAGGAGTAGTGGGTAGTTTGGCCTAATCTGCTTTGAGAGATGACTGCTGTAACAGACATAACTGCTACCAACCTTCTTTCAGAGTATTTAAAAGTCGATGCATTGCCGAGATACTCACATTGAAACATTCATAGCATTTTTAGATACCACTGCCTTTGTTGGCATAGAAAGCAGGGCACAGCAGTAGGAGCAGTGCAAGTTTGTAGGAGAGCAGCAAGGGGAACGTGAGGATTTGGAAACCAGTAGGAATAGAAGATGTAGGACTGAGGGTGGGGAAAAAGCAGAAGAGAGAGAAAAGTTTGTAGTTGGAGGTCAGTAGGAGATCACAGAGATAAGGAATTTGAGTAGCATGAGAAATGCAGGCTTCAGAGACATAGGGTGCCAATAGAAATGCTCGGGAAATACAGTGAGTTGAGAAAACCCAGTATCTCCCTATTCTTCCCTTCCCTCCCTCCCATGTGTGCATCAGACTTTGGGAAGCTCTAACCCCCTGGAAAATGGTTAAATGAGAATAGCCTCATTAGTTTGTCACTGCAGGTACTTTTCATACTTCTGTTTCCCTGTAGCTTCTCTAGGACTGCCAGATTCATAGCACATCAGATGAGCTGGGGTTAGTATGCAAGGTCTAGGTTCAATGCAGACGTGTGGCTTTGAGTTGAGAGGAATTTAGGACAAGAGGAAGCAATATTCTTCTCTGTAGGACAACAGTGGGTGATTTGGAGCAGTGGAAGAGAAAAGGAGAATTACAGGAACCAGAGCAGTAGAAAGTACCAAAAAAAAAAAAAAAGAAAAAACAAAGGAAGGAGAGCATCAGCTTTCCACTTCCCTGTACCTTCTTACTTCACTACTCAATAGGAATTTACATAATTCCTATCTCTGTAGTTTCTCAGTACCCTTTATTTTTTCAAGTATTTTGTGGGAGAGAGTATCATGAATCCATGTTTTATGCATATAAGACTGACTTATTGACATAAAGTAACTCATCCAAGACAGTATAGCAAGACGGTTGCAGATCAGAGAACTGAAGCAAGTTCTCTTAAATTCCACATCTAACCTCTCTAGTTCATTCTGTTCCCTCTTGTCTCTTCCATCTCACAAAAGAAATACTAACAGTTTTTTACTTATGGAAGCAGGCAGATTTATTAAAATGAAGTACTTGCATGAAACTTTGTTGGCTTAGTTTGCAGAGGCAGACACACATACAGAGGCTGTAACACACACACAAAAGCTATAAGTGAGATATATAAGAGAAGGCAGTGAGAAAAATGAATGAAGAAGTAATAACAATTTCTGGTTCTATGGAGGGCCTTTTTGAAGCTTAGGGGGTTTGATAAATTCTAATCCTCTTAAACAAAAAAAAGTGATTTTTCAATGGTCAGGCCACTTCGGAATGAAACAGCGAGATTATGTTTTGAGGAGGCACTTGAAATTGAAGATCATAATAAATATTATTTACAGAAAAGGAGCATAATAACATGTCATCAGGAAACAGAATAATGAAATAGTGTTTGCACGAAACAAGAAGTTCAGACAAACCTACAGCAACTGAAAAACTTAACTAGTAACACTTTTCACTTTTCTGTATATCTAAAGAGAAAATATTTAAATAAAACCAACGAAAAGCGGATACAGTAAAAAAAACATAAACACATTCCAGAAATTAAGATAGTTGTCCCAATAAACACCCACCTCACCTACTTTTAGCTCTCACTCACTGTTAGTCACTTGTCTGTAGGCTGATACACTTCTATTGAAATCGACTAGGAATGGGCTGTAAGCACAGATGGTGTAAATCATCATGGCTCAACTAACACTTCAGTTACTATGCTAATTTATACTATCTGGAGAGTAGCTTTGTATGTTTGTGTTTTGTTTTGTGGCCAATGATGAATCAGAAGTAAAATGTATTTGTGTTTATTATGAAGGCAGCATAAAATGTATGAGGTCTTTGACTATTTATATCCTTCTTTTTAACTGTTTGAATACTTTATATCGTGGGATAGTCATTACCAGCCCTAAATACATTTTAGATTCTCTGTTTTTCTTGTAATAAAATATTTTCTTACTAGTACCAAAGACACAAGAATGAAAGGACAGCCTTCCTGTCTTAAAACATAAAATGTTTTAAAGTTGTGAGATGTGAAATGTCATCTGGGTCAATATCAACCATTAAGTACAAATTAACTGTATTGAGAGCATGATAAAGTTCACAATCAGGAAAATAATTGAAAAGTATTAATGTAGAAAGAGAATGTATAACCTGTGGTAATGAAGACAAATTTATTTATATTGGCTTATTTTAAAATATTTTTCTTTTCAAGGTATGTACACAGGAGAGGAAATTTTCTGACAGTTTTAGAGTCTTCACCATTTCTCCTGATCAGTTTTGTTTTTCTGCCTATCTTTAACAGCTCCTGACACTTACAGGTAACCTAAACATTGTGGATTTGATAGGTTGCTATTTATTTTATTTCTAAGGTGCAGTTTGGGTGTTATACAGTAATATGCAAGTGAAACTACATTGTTATTCAAATGGATTGTGAAAGAGATAGATTTTTATTCCATGGAATCATTAAAATGTACTTAATAGATAAAAAGAGCCTAATATCAAAAGAGGAAAAGACAGACAAACCCATACTGGATATGAAAAATAAACATCATTTCTAAAATGGGAAAGAAAACCAAGTTAATTACTATTAATTCAAGCTATGGGAAAGAAGGGCATAGCATCACAATGACTTGCATTTATAAGCTTTCATTCATATAAACTTTTAAGTGGATAACACCCAGAACATCAATATTTTGGCCTTACAGTAAAAACATTCTGGGGAAAAAAGACTGTTAACTCTGAACAATATCTTATGGTCAGAAAATCGTCAGTCTGATACTAGCCCAATTGTCAACAACAGAGAGCAGAGTTTGTCAAGAAGCACAGGTGAAAATATCAGGTTACAGGGAAAAGAAGCATGTGAAAATCTCAGTGTGTCTTTTTTTTTTCTTTTTTTTTAGGTGCAAGGTGGAGGTGAGGTGAAGGACTGCTGGTCTATTTTTATATTGCCTTCTTCACTACCCTTCTGATGCTCAGAAACAAGCTGGCTTCTGTGTATTAGGTATGCTTACAACTCCTCTAGCTCTACGGAGGGATTGAAAATCTTGCAAGAACATTTCTGCCTCAAAGTAGTTTGCCCCTTGTTCTCCTTATAGCTGGGGAAGAATCATTAACATATTAAAAACGTTTAAAATTCTAGTTTATGTTTGGCCTGCAAAAAGAAGAGGAGAATGTCAATGAGGGTAAAGCACAGGGCTGCAAATACAATGTGTTATTTTCTTTGTGAAAGTCTGCCTCAGAATTCTCATGACTTACTAGAAGCTGCATATGCTTACTTCAAATATAAATTTGGCTTGTGGACTTTCCAGTCATTAAAAGTTGTTTCAAGTCATTGATCAAATGATGATGAGTTCCAGAGAAACTTATGCTGAAGAATGTGCGTCTTCATGACCATTTAAAATCTAAATGGGATATTATGCAATCAAGTGGGGCAGAAGGTTTTTTAAGAGGTGGAGTTTCAAGCAGAGGACATGACTTTCCAAGACATTTTTTCTTGGCAGCTGTGAAAGCTCAGAACTTCCTAGACAGGAACATATGAGGATACAGTCTTTTGTGAGCCAGTCAGTGCAGACTTTTATGGGAAAATGGTATATGCAATTTGAGCTCCAGAATATAAAAGGAAAAAGAAGCCCCTGTTCAAAGAGCCTGTCTAATTACTAAGTTGCAGAAATTATATGTTTATTCATCTGTTATTTTGTACTAGGACCTACAATTAAATGATGTCAGCTACAGTTTAAGAAAAATGGGTATTATAACTGATGATTCATTTAAAATACCTTCTTACCATATAATGCCAGCAGGAGATCAGGATGCAGTTGCACAAATGCTGTAAGCTGGATGTCACTGAAAGAAGAGTGTGGTTCCCATTTGGCTGACAGCATGTGAACGAACAAAGACTTCAGCTGCTGGAGAGGAGATGGCAAAACAGAAACAAAGATGCACAGCAATTGGTAGGGAAAGAGTGAACCAAATGTGTCAGTGGCATGGGTGTACAGAGCCTGAGAAGATGCAGGCAGATGCCTTGGTTGAGCCCATCTGTTGGGTGATGCTCTAGCTCACAGTTGGACACCCTCTGCTTCTTACTGTGATCCTTGGCATTGTTATAATGCAACATGAGGCAGTTCATCTTGCTAATCCAACAGAAGTTGAGCGAGCTACTCTTTTTGATGGTCATCAGGTTAACATTTGCCATCTGACAATAGAAAAGAGTTTATTAGAATGAGGGTGGTCAAACAATGGAAGACGTGCCTAGAAAGGCTTCCCCATCCTTGAAGATAGTCAGTGCTGGAGTGGACAAGGTTCTGAGCAACCTGATCTAACTCTAGAGCTGGATTTAGTGTTGAGGTTGGGTCTGCTGTGCAGAGGGAGTTAGACCAGCTGGCCTCCAGAGATCCCTTCCAACCTAATTTATTATACGGTATAGAGGGGGCAGTCATTTTACACTGAGAAATCTCAGTGCATCAGTATTCCTGGCTGAAAATTCATCCATCAAACATTAAGATAGTCCTGTCATTATTATGAAATTTCAGTGGATAAATTTCTATGTTTACATTTTTATGAGCAAAATTATTTCAGGAGGAAGCCAGTTCTTTAAAATACAGTTATTGTAAGGCTAATCTCATTATTGCTGGACCAAACACTATAAAGCTGGGTTACTGAATATGAATTTATACTGTAAAAATTTCTAAAGTAGCATGTACACATACAAAGTTTACAAACAAGCTTAAATATATGTTGAAGAGAGAGTCTGCAATAATCACATGATAATACATGATGTATTTTAACTGATTAATCTCAGTAGATGTTAGAAACATACTCATCCTCTCTCTACTTTGTCTCTCAGTGGCATGCCTGTGATGCAGCATGGCTGCTGGATTTTATTGGGTTGATAAAAGTTGCTGCTGTGCTTAGCAATTGCATATTTTTATGGTAGCAAATCACATTTATATCCATAAAGAGGCCCTTTCACATTGGTAGGGGTATGGAAAAAGGCCCTGGAATAAAATGAGTCAAGGCCATAAATATGTAATTTAATGAATGAAGGTATGAGATCCTTCAACAACAATAAAATCCATAGTAACAAATGCAAAAGCAAATATATCTTTAAAAATCCCAGAGTCTTATTCTGAATTACATACCTCACTCTTCATAGCTGTTCATAAGCTGACAGTGCAGCTTCCAGTTGAATGTTTCTCAGTACTTCTAGAGTGGTGCAAAAGAGCTCTATTTTATTTGTTTCTTCTCAGTTGTGCACTCAGATTATAAGACAAAAACATACAAAGATTAAACAACAAAGACATCTCAATTGTTTATGAATGATTTATCATGCCAAGGAGCTTTATAATTTTTTTAATTATTTTGATTTTATACAGACTGTCAACACTACAGATTCTTTTCTGCAATCCATAAGGCACCTATTTTATTTTCAGTAGTTTACACAGGTATGCTTAAGTAATTTGAGACACTTGTCTTTTAAACAGGCTTTTAAATAGGTATGTACTTACTAATGGCATTTCAGTATATTTTAGTGGGAGCATGGCCATAGACTCCACATTATGTTCAGAGAGAAGTGCAAATGCAGCCACAGTGTAAATTGTCTGGCTCCAGGGGATTTGGACCTGAGATGTGCTGAACAGATCAAGCACATGTTGCCCTACAGTGCCAACAATGATACGTGTTGCAGGTAAATTTGCCTCAGGGTATTTGCCTGCACAGATTGTTTCTACACAGTGAGAATCTGTACTACACTGGCAGTGACTGCAACCTGACACTCCATGTTCTTTGCAGAGATTTTTTTCTATCCAGATATTGAGTTGTTCCAGGTACATACACAATGGCACTTTTCTAGGATTCCTGGATGCCCTGTGACACATCCATTATAAGTAGTAGTCTGCTGCCAAAACTGATGAAATATCATCGGGAACTGAGACAGATGAGACCTCCAGTGTAACTCACAATTCCAGTTTCATTCTTTGAATTGATGTGTAGGACACCAGTCACCAACTTAAGTTGTAAACTAATCATTCTTTCTTGAAACTAGGAATTAGTAAGTTGTTCGTTTTGTTTGGACTTCATTTTCAAAATTCTGATTTTCTCTAAAACATACTGGGTCTGATTACTAGTTTAGAGCAACTAAAGATCTGATTTTTCAGGAGGATATCTGCACCGCCTCGCAGCTTCTATACTCAGTTGAAAGTTATGTCTAAGTGGGAGTCAGATGCTGACACCAGAAAGCAGACAATTGCATCTTGGTGGTATTCCACATTTGAGAGTTTCTCTTGTGCCTGGCCAAAGCGTGTGGAAGAGGAGTGAATTTGGAAGAGATGCTGCTCATAAAGCTCCATGTGGAGCAGAGCCAGTAAGAATCAAGCTTGCTCTTTTAGTACACCTATCTGCAAATAGCTACAGTATAGCACAAACAGAATAATTCAGTTTATTTTGGATGATTGATTAATGGTAATATTACTCATATACTCAGTGCATGACATTTTCTATTACTTGCTCATATCATTTAAGAGTTACAGGATATAAATACTTAGGAATTTCCCAGCAGTTGGGTTGCCACCTGTCTGCTAAACACATTAAAGGGGGGAAAAGGGTGAGCTGTATTCCATTTAAGAATGCTGTAACTGTCTGAGAGACTCTGAATAACATTTCTGACACTGTCAAGGGAAAATTTTCCATAGCAGTCTCAACTCAGATACATCCATAACATCTTTTCTCCCTGACATAGCTAGACATTTAAATTATGCTAACAAAGGCAGAGGTAGCAGGAAAGGAATGATTTCGCTGAAGGAAGTTTACAGTGCTCTGAGGCTGA
>JAWWMP010000041.1:64673873-64702073 GCA_035047865.1 Dendrocincla tyrannina | reverse complement strand
CAGTGCTCTGAGGCTGATGCTTCTTGCAATAAGACAAGTCACTAAAGAGCTAAGGACTACATACATTCAACCAAAGTGAACATTTAGCAAACAGCTGTCAATCTTTGTATAGATCAGTGCTTCCTTGGTTAATGTTTATACCTGACATTGCAGCAGTTGTTTAATAAATAGCTCATTTGCGTGAAGAACTGGAGATGGTAAAACCCAAAAAATATCTGCAACAAACACATACAAATCCCCCACCTGCATTTCTTTTTGTAAAACACCTGTCAGACTGAGGGCAAAGCTATTCTGTACCATGACATCATTTGGTTCTATGAGATGACTACCGACGGGTCTGTTCACAGGATCTATAATTAGCTACTTACCTCTAAGTTTCAGTGATTTTGAGCAGCAGACTGATGTAAGTGTTTTAAATCAGCTCCTGGAGATGCCTTTGAAACCAAGCAGACTGACACCTAACATGGGCATCAACCCTACATATGTTTCTCCTGTAGCTCAACCTGGGCTTTAAAGTCATGAAGAACACTTGGAGAAAACTCCTAAATGTCCTATTTATAAACACATAGCTGTGGATCTCATGGTACCGTGGAGAGGATGAAAACTCCTCTTGCTATAGGTTTACTACCCTTGAATTACCTCATAGCATCATTTAGCACTTTTGTAGAGATATGCCTCAGTAGTTAGAAACCACTGACAGTCTCTCATGGAGACCTGTAGAGGGGAAGCCATTCAGGAATTTGTAAACTTCAATGTATTGTTCCTGGGTCTAACAGCAACACTGCATGAGACCACGCAGGAAAGGGGCACAGTGCCACAGACAGCTTCTGCTGCATGCAGAACTACCCTGCACAGTCTGACCATGAGTGGCTTGTAACACAAGACAGTGGAGATGTACATGAAGCAAGATATTTAGTACAGTTTTCTGAAACTCTGGTGTCCGTCCCCAGTTCTGGGCAAACAGTATAGTCCCCAGTCCCAAATTCTAAAGGGAAATCCTGAGGTAGAAGTTAAAACAGACCACTTCCTTAAAAAATATGGTAACTTGATTTCAGTGCTAGTGTTTCACAAAGCTCCTTTCCTTCTTCCCTTCGATCAGTCTTGTCTGAAATTTGTTTAAAAGTATTGTGAAATTCAAAAGAAAAAATAAAAGTTTGATGTGTGGGGTTTTTTTAAATTATGGTCCTTTTAAACACAGGAGAAGTACACACAGAGCCCACCCCTGCCCTGATCTTGTACTTTAATGCTTCTTACAAACTAGTCGATATTTTCTAATTTTGATCTTATAATTACAGTTAATCCTCCAAATCTTCAAACAGTTGCCACAAATCAATTATGGTTTCAAGTCAGAGATAGTTTTGAGAAAACTACTAGATATTTCTGTGCATTTGTAATCAATCCTCTTGGTTGTTAGATTTTTGATATGATCATTTGTGAACAAGCAATCTGACTTGCGAATTTAAATGCCATTTCTTCCAGTGACGTCAAGACCAAAGTGAGCAGAGTCAGAGTAGCAAAAGGCTAAAAGTGCACTAGGTCCTCCAAAATAGCTATATTGTGCTGTGTCTCTGGGGGCATGCCCATGTCTATGCTAAGCTGGTGTCACCCTTGGGCAAATACTGGTCCCCCATCACAAAGCAGAGCATGTGCGTATGATGGAGCTTCCATCAGGAGCATGCATTCAGGTTCTCTGCACAGAAGCTAGAGAGGAGAGAAAGGAGCTGGCTGTTACCTAGGTCTCACCCCAGTACTTTCCACAACACATAAAATAATTTTAAACAGTTTTGTCCAGACCCGGATTCTGGGATCAAGGCATATGCCTGACTGACGAGTTTAGCAGAGCTTCTGGGTCTCTCAGTTGTTGCTACCTAAATTACTCCAAATACCCCAGAAGCCATTCCAATTTGCTGGGAGTTACCAAGAGAGAAACATGGAGGTTTTTACATTCATTGTTTAAGTGTCAAGAGTACTTCTCAAGGAAGGTGACAGAGCATCAGGTTGTGTGAAAGTAGAAAGAGAAGTTCAAGAGTATCTGCACTTTTATACTGCGTCGCACCTGGCCCACTTGATAGGCACGTTTTTGCAATCTCAGTGAAATAAAAGGCAAAATTTCATCAGCCTGTTTTTGGAAATATATGCTTAAAAGTAATTTTCTCTAAAACTAGTCTACCTGTGTGAGTCAAGCAGTGGTAGCTCCAGTCACATTAAAAAAAGTATTACCTGTTATTTTTCTTCCCCATTCATCTGACTCACGTTCACTGAGCATGACTGTGTCCAACTACTGCTTGGTGCTGTCACAGATGAGTTTGTTGGCAGAGGTTGGGCAGCTCAGCCAATTCAAGAAAAGGCTCACTCAGAGTAGCAAAGTAGATTGTTGGCTGATGAGAAGAGCAAGAGAGGCAATGTTATCACAGAATCACATTATCACAGAATGGGTTGGGTTGTAAGACACCTCAAAGATCATCTTGTTCCAAACCCCTGCCCAGGGTCCCATTCAACCTGACCTTGAACTCTTCCAGGGATGTGGCATCCACAACATCTCTGGGCAGTCTGTGCCAGGGCCTCACCATCCTCACAGTAAAGAATTTCTTCCAAATATCTAACCTAAACCTACTTTCTGTCAGTTTAAAGCCATTCCCCATTGTCCTGTCTCTACATGCCCTTGTAAAAAGTCTCTGTCCAGCTCTCTCGTTGCCCTCTTTAGGCTGCTATAAGGTCTCCCTGGAGCCTTCTCTTCTCCAGGCTGAGCAACCTCAACTCTGTCCTCCTCATAGACAGGAGTTCCAACCCTCTGATCATCTTTACGTAGATGTAAGCAAGGGGAGGGAATACTTGATGGGGTTTTTCTTGGGAAATTTTGGTGGGATGGAAGCTCGTGGACACGTGAGGAAGATTTTGAGAGCCACGGAGAAGGGAGCTGATAACAAGTTAGAGGTAGCTGTGCTTTTTTCTTTGTATTTCTAAAACAACACACTTTTATTCTGCCTGTCCAGATGGGGGAGGCAGGCAGCCTGCCAGGTCCCAGTAACCTGCTGCATATTTTGCCTGTTTCCTTGAAATAGCCCTGTGAAGAACTGTGCATTATCCAGGAGTGTATTCTTCATTTATATCTATTATAAATTAATACAACACTTTTTGTGGTGCAGCTTTTGATCCCATAAATAACTTCTGTTCACCTGAGCAGTCTCAGTAAAAACAAATCTCATTAAACACAAATACAAGGCTCATCAGCTGTTGCAACAATATTAGGAAATCCAATACACTTAAATAAAGTTGCAAAACAGAAGTTAGCTGATATGATGCTGACTTAAGATGGTATGAGCAGTGCAGACCAGAGCAAAGTGCTGTATTTGACGGCCTGACTCTTCACATGAGGGACAATGGGATTTCTGAAAGTAGTCAAGGTCATCATGGAAGTCCTTTGACCCAGTTACAATGCAGCTTGCCATACAAGTCCTTCAATTTTTGCTTAAGCTATGCAGAAATCTTATTTGTGCCCTTGGACAAGTCAACAGTATCAACTTAGATTAGTAAATGTTTTGCATGTGAGCATAGGCCATGTCACAGAATCTGGGTCTGGACAAAACTGTTTAAAATTATTTCATGTGTTGTGGAAAGCAACCAGAAATGCTCTTACCAGAATGGCCAGCTACTGACAGTTTTTGACTGGCCCTAATAGGTATGCCTATGCAGGCATATTTGTTTGCGTAGGCCAAAGGGGGGAGCACGCTGCAAAATAACTTAAGAACCACAAAAAAAAAAAATTACACTGAGCTAAAGTGGATTTTTAAACCTCTTGAGAATGAACAATATGCCTTTTTAGTAAACCAGTTGTACATAGAGATCAATGCACACAATTAAAAGACTAATCCTGCTGTGAGTTCACCTCAAGTATTTCATGAATTTCACATGATCCACCCACTTTTTTCTGTACCTCTGCAATTACCATATCAGCAGCAATAATTCTCTGTTGTTCAAGTGCCAGATACAACATGGCTCTCACATTCCTGAACGTGGCATATTGTGCTGCTCTGTTTGCTTGTTGTTTCAGAACAAGATTAAATTTTATTCACTTGCTCACCTCATTGAACTTTAACCTACTCTTTGTCATCTTCTTAATCAGTGATTTGTTTGTCTTGCTCTTTGATTCTCAGTTTCTTATATTTAGTTTGTTTTGCATGAAATTCATGTTATTCAATTGACTTTTTAAACCATTCCTAGTTTTCCTCACATACCGTATTTGTAACTACCAATCATATGTGTGATCATCTGACTTCTTTTTCTCCCTTCTACTAGCTAGAAAATAAGAAGTAGCTCCTTTCCAACTGCAGCATGAGCATTTTCATGCAATATTTTAATTTACAGATAGTCTACCCTTCAGTAATACAAATACATCATGAGCACTGTCTCAAGATTTTGCTTACACGGGAAAGTCAGTTTGGCTAGACAAAGCTGCAACTTTTCGGTGTGTGTGTATGCACAGGACAAAAGCTGATTATTTGAAATTATCTTGAGTCTATTTTATTTGAGAAGTACATGTGCAACAGCTAAACAGGAAGAACTCTGCTTGTAGATGTGACTTCAAGCATTTGCAACTATAGAAGGCGCTCATCTTGTCACAAAAAGAACATTTAGCAAATATGAGAGTAACCCCCTTATCAACATTTAATTATACAGTGTATAGGAAATAGTCACAGAACAGGTTTCCAGTGTGCCGTGCTTCGTTCAAACACTGATTAGATTTTAAAAGCCAACTTTCAAAGAGCTTTTGTTTTAATCAGAATTTTCTTTCAATCGAAGCAATAGAGGTGATCAGTCAATGTATTTGTGAGCATATGCTGTTCATGTGTTTACCAGGTCTTTCAGAGCTTTAGAATATATAGCTGATTTCTCTAATGAAAAACAAAATCCAAACCAACAACAAACTGGTATAGTTTTACCATAGTTATATTAAAAAAAAAAAAAAAAGGTGTAGAATATTATGTAAATAAACTTTTTTTTCTGTCACTTCTTGGTGATAAATAATTTAACAGGTGGATATAAATGACAAGTTAAAGGTGTTCTTTGACTCAGTATCAACAGACTCTAAAAACTGAAAACAGAGATTTTCTTGTATTTCCAGAAATGTTTCTTGGGTGTCAGATTAAGGGATGTAGAAAAATTCAATTTCTCTATTGGTTCTACAAAAAACCTTCCCAAAGCCCAAGGGATTGAAAGACAAGCTGTCCATGCACTCTTTGCCCCATGGCAAATGAGTTAGTGTCCCTATTAAAGCAATTAGCATCTCAGTACATTTGGAAAACAAACAAGAAAATAACTTAATCTTTGCCTTTACATCCATAAACGAACTCTTCTCAAAGGCTCTGAATTTCTAAAGACTCCACAAACGTACAGGGGAGCAATTTCAGTAAAATGCTGAGTCTTAATACCAAAACATTGCAAGATTTATTCCTATTTCAGGTAGGCTTTCAGAGGAACAGGTTTTGAATTGCCCAAATTAAAACATTTACAGTTCTAAACACCCATTTGGGATCTATTGACATCACTGCAAATGTGAGCACATGGTGCAACATCACCCTGTGAATTACATCTCTTTTTAAGTCACACTGACATAAGCAATGATGTTTAAAGTATTGCCTGATTGTCGCTGAATTGCCTGAACCCACTTTATTTATATACCTCAAAGTCTCTCTGGATCTCAGAAGCACAATCTTTTTTTTAATACATATAACTAATTTTCAACAGGGACCATTAGATATTGCATAAGATGATTTGTGACACTGGGTTTAATACAAGATCGTGTTTCCTTGGTGTACATCACTATGGTTTAGCCATAAAACCATCAGGATGTCTCAGAGAATCACTTAGGGATGATCACTTACTAGGAAAGACAGTAACCTGTGAGGATGAATTCGTCTAGCATATGGATCATCTGCCTTTACTTTAATCAAGGAAGTTTTAATTAAAAATCTTAATTAATTTGTGAATCTTTGGGGGTCAAAATGGTGACCTGTTAGACAATAAACAAAAACACCTGCTGAGTCAGACCATTGGTCCTTAAGAGGAGACACTTTAGGGAGAATATGTAAACTTGGCCCTTCTCTTTTCTCTGCTCCTCTCATACATCCCCAGTATCCCAAACAGATTAGGGATGATGGAGAATACATCCCCTTGGTACCTCTTTATGAAACATAAACTTATCTAATCCTTTTCTGAACTTGCTGTACTCTCTGCTTCACAGTGTCCTGTGGCAGTAAACTCCAAGAGTTCACTATTTGCTATGTACAGAAGTACTTCTAGCTCTTGAAATCAGTTTAAAATGTCATAATCTTATGTGCTATATGTATGTGCATATATATATAATATTCAGTTCCATTCACAATTGTTCTTTGTGACAGACTCCCACTCAACTTGCATGTCCATATTCATCCGGGGGGACAACATAACCATAGTAGAAAAGCAGACTGAAATGCATATTTTGAGTTGTTCTGTACTAAAATACAGAAGCTCTGACATGTTTAGGCAGGGAACTTGTGCTTATGCTGCTTCTTAAGTGATACAGAGCAAAAGGGGTAGTGTTGAGTAATCTAGTGAAAAGATGTGGCTATAACTTTAATTTGCTGGTTAAAAGGACCCTGGCCTTTCTGAAACAGCATCAGGGCTCTGTCTTATCTCCTTCCTCCACTCATGTTGCAACAGAGGATTGCCTAAGTGAGCTATGTTGGATCTTTGCCATTCAATATTTCCCTTTACCGGGGAAACCCCCAAATGACTTTCAAAGCCAGCTTTATGGCCCCAGGACAGTGCCAAAGGCAGTATGAGGCACCTCACCACCTTCTTGAAGAATTTGAAGGCAAAGATGGGGGAGGGATCACAGGAGACAACCTAGGCAAGCTCATAGTGATCTATTCCTTACACTGTATTAGCTGATACTTCCAGATTAATATACTGATCATCCCTGCTTTTTTATTACTGGTATTTCAGGGGAAGTTGACAGAACTGATTCATTGTTTTTGGACAGGCAAATACAAAGCAGTGAGCAAACTGCCTTGTCTTTGACAAATGAAAAGCATATAAGCTTATAGAGAAAAAAACCTTCTGAAAGTGGTTTGTCTCTGCTGTCTAGAAAGAATATCCTTCCAAGAGGAAGATCTGTGATTCAGGGGGAAAATCCCATGACAAAGTCTTTGGGCCTAACAATTGCACATGAGAGATTAAATCATGGGAAACTGCTGTGAGTAGAGCTGCATGAATAAAAAGAAACATGCAGCAACATGAAACACGCCTAGCTTCAGGTCTCACTGCCAACTTGAACCACGGACCCCGTTCACAGAGCTGCTCGCTGGGGTACATGTCTCTTTTGAGCAAGCAGAATCCTAATTTCAGCGGGTAGGGCAGACAGGATGATACATGGCTTGGCCTGGCATCAAGCGTGGAACATTAACCTTCTCTGCCACGTGTCGATATGAAGATTAGAGGCACATGGGTATTCTCCTCAAAGGCTTACAGGGCTGCTTCAGGCTTGGGGTGGCTGAGGAGCTCAGAGCATCACACAGTGTTCATCCAGGTGGCTTGGAAGGCTCGGTTCTGTCTTCAGGAACTCGCAGGGCAAAGCACGGCAAATAACAGCAGCAAACTTCGATTGTGGTTCGGTGTTCTCCTGCTCAGTATCCAATGACCAGGCACGGGGGCTGGTGAGGGCAGGGCTGCCGGCGGGGTGACAGCCGGAGCTCAGGGCTCGGGATCAGCCCTGCCCAGCCCCGGCCGCGGTCCCAGGGCCGCCGGGGTGCCGTGGAGGTGCCGTGGAGGTGCCGTGGAGGTGCCGTGGGGCTGTCGCGGAGCAGCCGTGGGGCGGCGCCAGCCCCGGCAGTGAGGCCCACACCCCGCACAACAACGACGGGCGGGCCCGCGGCCCGCTGGGAAATGTAGTTCTCCCGCTCAGGAGGGCTCGGGGCCGTCGCCGCCCGTCCCCCCCCCCGGCAGGGCCTGCTGGGAGTTGTAGTTTTCCCTGACCCCCAGCAGGGCAGCGGCCAAAGGCCGCGCGGCCCGGCAGGACTACAATTCCCAGCGCGCCCCGCTGTGCCGGTGTCAACAAACAGGGCGGCGAGCGATGGCCGCGGCCGGCCCTGCCGTGTCCTGGGCGCCGGCTGCTTGACTGCCTATCTGTCTGTCCGGCTGTCTGTCTGTCTGTCTGTCTGTCCGTCCGCCGGGGCCTGTCTGTCCCTTCGCCGGCTGTCTGGCTGGCTGTCTGTGTGTCCGTCTGTCCTGAGCGCCGGCTGCCTGCCTGCCTGCCTGGCTGTCTGTCCGTCCGCCCGCCGGGGCCTGTCTGTCTGTCTGTCCGTCCGCCGGGGCCTGTCTGTCTGCCTGTCTGTCCGCCGGGGCTGGCGGCACACATGGATGACAGCAAGGTAAGGGAGCTGGAGCCGAGGGCGCTGGGTGCAGGGAGCCCCCGCGGGGTTCTCTCCGGGCGCTGCAGCCGCCGGGCAGGGGTTGCCGCTGCGTTCTCCTTGCTTGCAGCGCTCGCATGCTGCTTCTGGCCTTGCCTTGGAGCTCCGGGCGTGGGCCAGGGCAGGTTCGGGAGACTGCGGGTTGCCCTAAGGGTTTGGGGACTCCGTTCAAGGGATGCTGTTTCTCTTGGGAGGGCTCTTCCCATTGCAGGTTGCTGTGCCAGGATGAGGCAAGCCCTATTTGTACATCTTATAGCCACGGCTGTCTTACAACTGGAGGCAACATGTCCTTGAAATCTCCTAAAAATTCTACTGAGCCGTGCTTTCCTCCTGATTGAGAGGGTTGGCCTGCCTGATTATAGTGTTGTCTGGGAACTGAACAAATGTGACCGTGAAAGGCATTTTTCTGTAAAAACCGAGACAACTAAATGGCATTAGTAGTGAAGTAACCATTCTATAGCTGCCTCCACCCAACTTCAGTGTTTTCCTTCATTGGCATGACATAAAGACTTTAAAATTGGGCTTCCAGGCTGTAATGGTTTCCCTAATGCATAGTGCACTTTAATTTAGCTTTATTTGGTTTAAGAGAGCATTAGAAAAATGGTTCTTGTTAACATATTTCTTAAAATTGGAAAGAAATAGTAAGAAAAAGAGAGAGAATAGCTGAACATCAGATCTAGAAAAATTTCATGTTTCAGTTCTGCAGGATGTTCTTAAGTCATGCACACAAAAAAATCCACAAACCAACCCCCTTCTTTTCTTCTGTAGACCTGCCCTGAAACTAAGGCTTGTGCAGGTACTGATCTCACTCCCTGCTGTGGTTTGAGCTGTCGGTTGCGTAAGGGAAAGAGTTTAGTGATGCAGTTGTTCCTTGGCAGTTAATTCCCATTAAAACAACACTTGTGCACCTCTGAATTATGTAGACACAGGAAAAAGGAGAAACTCTTATAGTCCTTTCAACCTTTATAGGTGAAATTACTTGGTTAGTTTGCAAAACTACATGTAACTTATTGTGTATTTTTGTATACATTGGGAAGCAGAGAGTTTGAGCTAGGGTAAGAAGTATTTTGCACATTTGTGTTAACTGATAACTCTTGTTGGCATAAATAATTCTTGTTGAATATAAAATTCAGTTTTATATAGCTAGCTGCAATCTTTTGTATTAATTAGAGAATTTTTTACAGGGAATGCTCTGCAATCCTTATTTGGGTAATTAACTTTTTAGTTTATGGCTAGAAATGAGAAATAAAAAAAGTTTATACCGTCAGGTCACTTCTGTTATTCCAGTGAAATTAAAAACAAGAAAACAAAAACCAAACCACCACCAAAAAAATTTGGGGTTGCCCTCTCTTAATACAAATATTACTGCCTTGTGCTGAAAAGATAGCTTTAGTTTTCCAAAAGTTTAGATGAAACTTACTTTTCTTCAAAAATAAATTGAACTGACCCAAAATATCAATAATTAAGTTGAGTTTTAAGAAAAAGTGCATTTTTAAGACCAATATTGTATTTTAAACGTTATTTTTTAATTTAAAGTGAGGCTTTAGGGGGGAAAAATGTATAATGCATCATTCCCGTTATTAGCAATGGAATGTAGTAATTGATTACTTTTTTGAATGGGAATGAAAATTCAGTGAAATGCACACAACAGTTTTTTTAATGCCTGGCTAGTTCAAGGCAGCTTGATGTGTTGGATATACACAGGAAGGCTTAAGAAAACCTTTTGTCACCCAGTTCCGATGACAAACAGGTCCATTCTTCAGATTTTTGAGAGAGGAGATCTCAGTCTCATGCACTTTTAGTTCCAGGTTAGTTTCTCAACTTTGAGCAGGCTTTCTCTTGGTTGTTTGCTTTCTTTTGCTTGTAAATAAATTGTTGCATCCTCTAAATGAAGAAGCATATTCTTTTAGTCTTGTAAAAGAGGCAGTGGCTAACCAGCTCAGGTTGTTCGTTCTCCATCAGACTGGTTCCAGGGACTTGGGCAAGGATGTTGGTCTTGACTTTTTCTAAACTTCCTCAAACTTGTAGTGTGTGAAGTGACAGAAAAGCCTTTAAATAGGTAAGCTCAGAGTGTTTTTAGGTGTTACCTGAGTTTGAAAAAGCAAGCCCTCAGATAAACTGTTTGTATGGGGCATTTATATTTATGGATTGAGCACCTGTTGATGCTTTCTCTGGAGCGTTCAAACAGCCTTTCCATTTTGAGGGAGTGCTTGGTGTTAGAGCAGGGGAAGGCCTGGTGCAAAAGGCTGCACACAAGGAGTTGCATTGCTTTCCACACAGCCTAGCTTTGAAACATCCAATCCTGAGTCCTGTGTGGTCCTGAGTAATAATTATGGGGATACAGATCTCCTTGAAGGGAGTGTGGGAGCGAGTAAAATATGAAATCTTTTACTTAAAATAGAGTGCCTGATGAGTCTTCATCCTTGAGATGTTGTACAGCAGGTGTCTGTGACCCTTGCTGTCATGAGTGACTAGGATCACAGAGTGAGTGATCTCCTAGGCAAGCCTGGAATCAACTCTGGGTAATGCTTTGAATGCCACAGCAGGGCCTGAAAACTAGTGTGGAGATGACCTCAGTTGTTAAGGAGGTGGGCTACTAGGTTTTCACCCTTCCAGGGCTTTTTCAGGCTGCAGGTTTGCACAGTGCAAGATCATGTCTGAATGTAAAGTGTTCTCATTGCTGCTTGCTTGGCAATATAAAATGTAAACAGCTTTGGTTATAATTATATGTGAGCAATTTTGAGTCATTAATTGTTTTAAGGAGGTGCTGCTCAGCATTGCTCAGATGATGTGTCTGCTCATATTTGCAATGAGCGAGGAGAATGGATGAGCTTAGACCCTCTAAAATAGCTAGAACAGTTTTATTGTTGCAGTAAATTAGTAGTATATACATGGTAGAGTTAGCTGACCATTTCTGTGCCTGTTTTGAGCTCTAAGAGAGATAGGTTTAAAGAATTACCTGGTTTCTGTTAGTGTGAACTGGGAGAATGTGTGCAGTGCGTTGGTAGACATGTTCCCATGTGTGAGGCTGTAAGTCCTTCCTCAGGGGAGGAGGAGTTGAGCAGTAAGGTGATGTCTGGGTGATTGCTGCCCTGAACCATAGTGCTTACCCATCTTGACTTGCAGGTGCCTGTGGAACACCTTATGAAAACACTTGATATTTATTCCTAACTTATGCTTTGTTAAAGTAGACATTGCAGCAGAGGCAATCTTCATGCATCTGTGCTAAAGATTACATTCTTAGTACATTAATCACTTTGTATCATTAGAGTTTTAAGATAAATTTCTGTTGACTTAACTGCTTAAGACATACAGTGTTTGCTCACTAAGTAGTATCTTACATTTTTGGATCATTATTGGATGCATTTTGCCTGCTAGTGAAAGTTAAGTCTATGTTAAGCATATAAAATGTCATGCAAGGAGGAATAACAAGCATACTTTGTAAACTGGGTTTTGTACTGCTGCAGTGAGTGGTATACTTTGAATTGAAAAATCAGAAAGTTTCATCTTTATTAGTAGACTTGTGACTAACTTAATTTGCTTTCTGATTTTAAGAAAATATTTGGAAGTGTGAATAGATTCCTCCTCCCTGTACTGTAATACATCATTTAGGTTTTATTTCTTACTCATAATTTTTACAATTTTATAATTGTAAGTTAAATTCTGCAGACCTGTACCTTCAGCTGCTAATGCAATGAAAAGTCTGCTTAAGATGATTCTTTGAGCTGATCCTTAAGCACTCTTTGATGGAGCTGCTTGGTGAAGGAACTCAGAGCTGCTGGAAAATGGTGAACTGGTCAATGCAATCAGCATTGCTTCAACACTTCATATGGTGTTGTTTGATCTGCTGAACTGTTTAAAACCTGCAGATGTCACAATGAGGCCAGCTTTATCACAGTCTTCTATCCAAGGGGCTCAGTACCTCAGGGCTATATTATGTGTGCATGTCCTTCCAAAGGAAGACCTCTCCATCAGGCATTCTGGAAGTGCTTTTGTAGCTGCTGCATCCTTATAATAAAAAAATCCAGAAAAGTGAGGGATTTTCTATATCAGATCAAGTAATTGCATCTATTTCCAATTCCAGGTCAAATAACTTTGTGCCTGAACACTGATGACAGATAAGAATGAGGTTATGATCTAAGTACTGTATTAAAAAGAAAATTATAGACTCATAGAATATGTTGAGTTGGAAAGGACCCATCAGGATCATCCAGTCCAACTCCTGGCCCTGTGCAGGACACCCCAAGAATCACACCATGTGCCTGAGAAAAAATTATATTTTTCTGTTTTCTGAAGTCTGGGTGAACTGAAGTGGGGACTTGGTCAGATATCTAACTAGTGCATGCCATTACTAACATTTCTATGACAAATGTAATGATTGGTGTTGTTCTGGGTCTTGATTGCTTATGACTCTGTGAAAAAAACCAAATTCCTACTGCTGAATGCTAATAGATCACATCCCTTTATCAACTCCAGAGGAATACAAAGGGACAAAAAAATGTTTGCTTGCTTGTTTCTTGGTCTGTTGCCATGTTCAACATCAACTATCACTTCTGCTTTGTCTTCTTTCTGTCACATCAGCATAGCAACTGAGTAGGGAAACATGACTACAGGGAGATAGGGTAATGTTGGACGGGGGCAAAGGATTTCCCAGGACTTTTTTTCCCCCTGAATGGGTTGCTTAAGCTTACAGCAGGAGCTTCTAAGTATTGGTGAGGAAAACGTGATGAGGATGCAGGACCTGATTAAATGGTTTACCAAACTAACTTTATAGGGTGATGCTTAATTGTATGGTGACTCCAGGAGCTATGAAGACAGTATGAGTCTTTAGGGATGGTGTGAAGTCAGATTATTAGGGTCAAAAACCCGAGAGGTACAAGCCTTTTTCCTTCCATAACAGAGCTTGGTGTGCAGGGTTGCTGCAGTGGTAAAAGATCTTGGAGAGAGACCCTTTAGTACACCTATCTGTAGAAGGCTCTCTGGAGTGACTAGAGGGAAAACAGTTTATTGTTAATGGTGGATTCAGGATGCATTTGCAATGTGCTAAGCAGTCTTTAACTTGCTGGTTGTGACAAACAGTGTGGTGGGAACTATTCACCTGCCTGATGCTGTGGTGAAAGGGCATGGCTGTGACAAGCTCCCGTACAGGATTAAGACTCAAGTTACTATTTTGTTCATGCAATGGTATGGAGTGTGCTGGCAGTCCAGCCTCGAGTGCTAGCTCCGTCTAGTTCTAGAGGGTCAGAACTCAGGGGCAAAGGTTTTTTAAGAGAGCTGGAGTGTTACAAGACCTTATCTAGCTCTTGAATTTGAAAATTTACTTTGAACTACCTTTCACTGGCATAGAAAAGCCTCAGGTGCTAAAAGTCTTTGAGAACTGAAGTACTCTGACTGTAGTGTATAATATAATAACAAGAAATCTTCCAAGTACAAGTAATAATAGATAGCAAATTGTGAATGCCTACACCCCAGCGTGGAAGACTGTGAGTTTCTACCTCCTGCTAGCTGGGAGTAGAGGTTGCATCATGCATAACTATGAGTGCGTTTCAGTGAGATGACAGAGCTGCGCTTGACATGCCTGAAAGGGGACAGTCACTTTCCTTTCTTAGGAAAGTTCAATTTCTGTTCTTTGGAGCTTCTTCCCCCTGCCTTGGCCATGTGTGTTTAATTTTATGCTACTTTGAACTAGACTATATTTTCTGAACTAGAAAATCTTAAGGAGAGCACCTTGGTGGAATGAGTGGATTGTTCAAACTGTATTCAGCAATTAAAGTGTAAAAAGAGCTTAAATTTTTTTTTTCTTGGCTCTTCTGAATGTGTTGTGTTTGTTTCATTATCACAAATGTCCATTAAGTACTTTCTGTTCCTTCATTTGCTTGTGGTGGGCAGCTACTCCTGAATAAATTAGGAGAGACAATACAGAGCGGGTAGGATTATGTTGGCATGTGATTGTTGTCTCACTTTCCAAAGAAAGAATAGGCTCAATTGTATAATCTTTTTTTTTGCCTCTTCATTCTAGCACATCGATTCACTGTGTTATTGCTTTTATTACAGCCTGCTAAGTTTGTAGAACAAGTGACTTCTTTGAATGTTAAAAATTATTTATTTTGTAGCATTACACAGTAAAAGTGCCCTTTTTAAATGACGAACTCTGATATTTTGAACACTGCCTATTGGAAGAAGTCCAGCCCTTGTACAGGATGGTGAAATACTAAGCAGCAGTGAAATTCTTGTATACAATTGTGTGTGTTAGGTGTGTTTCTCCACACCCCCTCCATTCAAACAGTGTGGTCAGAATGCAAATAGAGAGAAATCACTTCAGAGGGGAGCTGGGGTGTGTGATTGATGTAATACTTACAGGGTGATACTACCCAGTGACCAGTGAAGTAAGCTTCAGACCATATTTAAAACTTTCTTTTGCCATGCTCCCATGTTAAGACTAAAATATTTGGGTGGGGAAGCATAAACACAGGAAACTAATCCTCTTTTCAAAAATGTATTTTATTTGTAGCAAGAGAAGCTTTCAGACCTATTAAAAAGGAGCCACAAATAGAGGGGAAAATGCTTGCAAAATCTGTGTTCCATAGGGCAAGAAACTAGGGAGTTCCATTTCTGTAAGGGAGTTCTAAATCAGGTACAGGGAGAGTTAACATTGGTAGGTTGTGTGAGGAGACTCACACCAGGCTGTGTAATAATGTTTTGAAGGCGAACATGGCCAGCGTGGTTTGGTACCACTGGAGTAGAGGCAGCAGAGGTAGGACCTGGTATGACTTGAGTTCCCTGTTCAGTGAAACTCCTCAGAAGATTCCTTTGAAAGAAATATGGCCTGAGGAAACTGAGATGGCAAGTGAATAATTCTAATAAGTTTCATCTTTAGAGTAGGTTGAATCTGTTGTTTGCAGCAAAGCTAAGTTTTGGATTATATTGATATAAATAAATATTTTTCCTTCTAAAATAAGATGGTAAACTCCATAATATAGTATTTCTAGATAATATAATTTTTCTGGTATTTCTGGCAAGTACTGGAGCATGGGTGGTTAGTAATATTAAACCAATTTCACTACAAGTTGACTATGTCTCCTCAATGTCCCAGATATCCTCCTAGATATCTGAGTAGCATGTCCAGTTCTGGGCTCCCCTGTACAAGAGAGCAATGGAGCTGCTGGAGAGAGTCTGGCAAAAGGCCTCTAAGATGATGAAGGGACTGGAGCATCTCTCCTTCTCAGAAAAGGCCATGACCATCTATCCTGGAGAAGACAAGGCTCAAGGAATCTCATCTGTGTGTACAAATACTTGAAAGGGAGGGTATAAAGAAGATGGAGACAGGCTCTGTTCAGTGGTACCCAGGTGGGACCAGAGGCAGTGGGTACAAACTGCAACACATGAGGGTCCATCTGAACATCAGGAAATGTTTGGGTTTTTTTACTATGAGGGTGACTGAGCACTGACACGGGTGGACCAGAGGGATTGTGTAGTCTCCCTTCCTGGAGATATTTAAAAGTCATCTGGACATAGTCCTGGGCAACTAGCCCTAGCTGGCCCTTCTTGAGCAGAGGTGCTTGGGTGAGATGATCTCCAGAGGTCCTTCCCAACTCAGCCATGTTGAGGAGCTCCAAATCAGAAAAGTAGCATTTACAACAGGACTGCCTAAGCACTGACTTCACTATGAAATCCTATCCCTCCCTTTTATTTTTAATGCCATTACTGTAAACTTCATACATCAGCATTCTTGTTTCCTCTGTTGCTCCAGAATCAGTGAAATTATAGCAAGATTTTATACTTGAGGCACTGAGTAGTCACAATCACATGGTCTTACAGCATTATCTTTGCAGAACAGGATCTTTATTATGCTGTTCTTTTCCAGGTGGTTGGAGGCAAGGTAAAGAAACCAGGCAAACGAGGTCGTAAACCAGCCAAAATAGACTTGAAGGCAAAACTCGAAAGAAGTCGTCAGAGTGCAAGAGAGTGCAGAGCCAGGAAGAAGCTGAGGTACCAGTACCTGGAAGAGCTGGTTTCAAGCAGAGAGCGAGCCATCTGTGCTCTCAGAGAAGAGCTTGAAATGGTAGGAAACTCTAATTTAACCTAACCCTCGCTATTATTTGGGACCTGTCCTGATGAGCATTTGTTCTCAAAATCACAGTGACTGACAGTGGCATTTGGCTAGGCAGAAGGTGTCAAAACATCAGATGCATCCAGCTGTTTGCCTGCTTCGGTGTGTAGAGTATGAACTTCATGTCACAAGTTATTTGCTGGTTTTTAACTGGAAGCAAGCAAAGAAAGTGCCATTGCATTTGAGTTGGTTATCTTTGAAATGCTTGTTTTGATAAATCTGACAGATACAGAAATAGGTGGATGGTGGAAAGAGATTTCTTAACATATCAAGGGAGAACATACATCCAGAGTGTGTCCCTGCTTCTCTGTTGGGGAAGCTGACTCTTGCAGCATGCTCTCTGTGTAGATGGTTGCAAAGTTGTCCTGTTTTCCAGCACATTTAATGTGGGTGTCTTGGCCAAATAAGCAGCACTGATCAAAGAGAATGTGTCATCTGAAAATCAGACACAGCTCCTCTGTGATATTGAGATGCTATTGAAATTTCCCTGGAGCTGAGGATACTGCCTTGACCTGGCTTTAGGTTGGTCTGAATCGGCAGGGCTAATCAGCCCAGGTGAATAGGTTTAGGATCAGGTGAAAAGGCAGCCAGCTGTCCACAGGTTTTTTGATGTGCTTTAGGCTTTGGCAGTGAAGAATTTAAGATGAGGGGACTAGGAATGAGGCACGTGTGCTGCAACTGTGCCTTGTGCAATCAGAAAGGACCTCTTAATAGTCAGTCAGCCCCACAGTCATGTGAAATATTTGTTTTTAATCGGCCATGAACTGGAACGGTATTCTCATATGTCAGCAGCAAGAAATTGCACAAAGTGTTCCATGTTGTTTAATAATTACAGTATTCTGTCTAGTATGGCCACTGAGTAGCAGTTTATTGACTGAAACAGGATTTGCTGAGGCCAGGTATGCAGCCATGGACACGTGCTTAGCTCGTTAGTGCTCTGCAGTTTCATAAGAGGCTTCAGCTCAGTAAATTCAGACCTTAAATTAATATACCGGAAGGTAAAGATTACAGCTCTGTTTTGTCTGCTAATGTGATCCTGGCAGTTTGCTTATGCCTAATGTGTTTGCATATTTCAGTACAAGCAGTGGTGCATGGCGATGGACCAAGGGAAAATCCCCTCTGAAATAAAAGCCCTGCTAACTGGAGAGGAGCAAGGCAAAGCACAGCAGAACTCAACCAAACTTGCCAAGGCTGGGAAGACAGAAGCAAACAGCAGCAATCCCTGTAAGTATCCAGCCTATGATTAATTCTGACTTTTTTTTACATTTTTCGTGGTGTAGGAGGATGGCTGTGGTGTAGGAAGAAACATAAGGATGTGCTTTTGGGCACAAATAGTTGATTGAAGGAAAGAGCTTAGTGGGTGGTACAAAGAGTCTGTGTAATGTTTACATGGACAGCACACGTACTACACTTGGTAGGAAATTGGGCAGTTAATTTAAAAGAAGACAGTCTGTGTTTCACCACCAAGGCCTCTGAAGACCTACAGCATTTTCTATTTTTTTAATGCAAGGTAAATGGGGCACATAAAACATAATTGAATTTTAAAAACTGCATCAAGAAAACATTATTCTAGCTGCAAGCACTCAGAAGTGAGAAATGCTGGACTTGGGATTTCCTATGGAGTCTTTTTTCTGACTCATTTGTGCTTGTCCAGGGAATGAAATAAGTTTCTTTGGGGAATTGGAGGGTGAAAAGTTCTTGTGATGTAAAGTCATATGCTGGATATGTATATGCAAAGGGAGAGAGTTAAGATGTAGCATGGGTAATTCTGTATCTTACTAATTCTAATTTTGTAATATTTCATGCTACAGGCTAAATTACACTCTACTGACTTTTTTTTTTTTTTAAATAGGAATTCCTAGCTTTTTGTATGAAAGAATCCACATGAAAACCACATTTTCAGCCGTAACAATCTTCCCCCGTGGTGCATCGCTCGCAGGAGGCCAAGGCAGAATGTTCCACACTGCAGCAGAGATAGCTTGGTAGCTCGCAGAAGAATGCTGTTCTAAGAAGTGGATGCATCCCCAGATGCAGGAGGAAGGATCTCAGTCTGCTGTCTTCACTTTGCTCCTCCCCACATGAAACTCTTTGATGGTGTTCCTAAGGCTGTGTGGAGTGGGGCTTTCAGGGTAATAGGTGTTTGAGTAAGTGGAGCATTGTTCTTTCTTTCACTACACCACCCTCCCCAAATACAGGTATGGCAGCTTTTGGGAGTTCCTAGTACAAGAAGGGGGCTGCTTTTATATCAGAGCCCAGAACTAGGCTAGTTTTGGTTATGGTAGTTATGTGGTTGTTAACCATTGTGGGAGTCTGGAGGTTCTGTAAAGTAAAAGCAAGAGAAGGATCTCGTAACTTTGCTAAAGCCAAACAGAGTACTGTAGGTTGAGGAGAAGGAACTGGATCAAAAGCTTTCAGTAAGAAGATTTATAGCAATGTAACTTGTAACCTAAATGAAGCTCTTGCTCTCAGAATCCTTCTGTAGTGCAGCATGTCTTATATGTGATTTGGATTCTTAAAGAGAAGTACTAGATGTATTTCCTGCTTCTGCCCATACTTCTTTCACTGAATATATTTTCCACCTGCCATTCTCCTGGTAAGATAGTCCAAGTATGTCCCTGCATCTTGCTTCCAGCCATTCTCTCTCACCCATGTCTTACTGTAGGTACCTATATTTTGGGCCCTAATACTTTCCTGGACAGCAACTTAAAATTAATTCTGCTGTGCCATCCTGGTTTCCCAGCCAAAGATAATGCCAAGAACTGGTAGCAAGGAAATGAAGTTGCATCAGTTTTATGGTAAGAAAAGTAATGGCAAAATTCTCATGGGCTGATTTACTCATCCTAGTTATTGACAGGTAATCTGCTGCTTTCTTCAGACTGCTCTTTCCTCTGGATATGCTTTTTGTTTTCATATGATGCAGTGTGGAGAGTGGAGCTCTCTGGATTTTCAGTGGGGGCTTGGCTTTCTTAACGTGTTTTGTTTATGGTAATATTTCTGTATTTTATGAAATGCATGGAACACTTTTTAATATCATGTTTTCTTCATTGTTTCATAGAATAAATATTATAATGAATGACTTTGCTAGACTGAATGTTGCCTTCTTTTTATTGAACTATTCGGGTCTGTTTAACATTATCTCAATTCAAAATGAGTTGAAAGCACTGAAAATAATGAAGTGCCATCTTTCAGTGTACAGCACAGTTGTTTTCAGAATGCCATTTTAAGCACTTGTATATTGAACCTTACGGCATGGTTGTCATTTTTTTCCTTAAACCCTCCAAGCATGTACTTAGTTAGCAATTGCTATAAATGTTGCACAGATATAGGAAACTATTATGAAAGGTTAAGTAATACTGGAATAGAGATGGGGAGGGATATGAGGATTCAGGTTGTGTTGCCCATGTCCCGCCCTGCCCCTGTCATCCACCCCATGCATTTGAAGTTCTGAACTGCAGTTTGTCCTGAAAGACAGCAATAAAGCCAACCCATAAGTCTGGGGATTTTTGTCTATGTTGAATGCTTGCCTGTCCATTTTCTGGAGGAAGAAAAACCCTAAGCCAGACATTCAGAACTATACTCTGTGAACCTTGTTGTTGGATTCTGTAACATCATACCAAATGTATTACTTTGGATTGGAATTAGTCTTACACAGTCTACTTTCAGGTGTAATCAATGTATTGTAACTAAACATATATTTCAAATGTTATCTGTATATAAGAGTCTCTCTGAATCAGGGACGTAGAAAACATGCAGAGGAGTTACACTATGTGACCAGAACAGCTCTGCTCAGCATTAGGTAATGTGACAAATGCAGCTCTGATCTTCCCTGTTTGGTTTCTTCCCTCTTTCTTTATTTTACTTGCTGTGATACCAAACAAGAAGCCTCTCAGCAGAAAGTTTTCTTTTCTGAAGGAAATGGAGAATTTGAATTTCTCATTGTGAAGGGCAACAATTTTTTTCTGTTCCCCATCGTGGTGGCTTCTGCTTCTTGGCTTAATCAGCAGTTGGCATTACAGGGTTGTATTTGGCAAGTCTGGGTCCGGCTCTGTGGCACTTATAGTGGCGTGCATGTTCTAACAGGTTTTTTGTACTTCATGCAGAGGGACAGGAGGCACGGTACAGCCTACATCATCTTAAACAATTTTCTTGTTTGTCTTGCAAGCAAAAATATTTGACACATAGTTACAGGCTCTAACTGCAGTTTTTAAATCTGCTCGAGATGCTGTAGTTTGTTACAAAATGTAGGATTCCCAGCAACAATGGTTAAAGTTCCATGCCTTCCATCATGTGACAGACTATGCTGTGTTACAAACTTTCTGGCCTTAGCTAAATCTCTAAGTCCTTAACTTTAGAGCTTGAAGTTTAGCAGTTCCCCTTGTAAAAACTAACAAATGTTCGTGGTTCAAGTTTGTTTGTTATTCTAATGCTTACAGTCTTCATCCACACTGAGGTGGCTCCTAGAAGTGATACCACCAGGTCCTCTGACTAGGAGTCTCATCCAGTACCCTAAGTAACGGAGGATGGTGTAGTCTTCTCCTCTCCTTGTGTAAGATGGATACAGCCTTTCACACCTTTCTTCTGCAGTGAGTGAGCATAGCTGAGTCCTTCTCACAAGTACTGAGGGAAGGAAATGAGCCTGGAAATGCTTAATTTTCCTACTTACCATGGAAATGTAATGCTCAGCTAGAACCATTTGCCCAGCTAAAGGTGAGTATCTTTTGAAAACTATCCACAGTCTCCAGAAAAGGCTGTCTGTACTATTTGCTGTCTGCAACAACACTAGAACTCTTGTTACAGTTAAGTGTAGTGAGACTGAACTCAGTTGATGATGGAGTAAGCAATGTACAGTTACACTAATCCTTTTGGGGAATGTAACCCAAGGATGTACCAGATAGTGGCAGCTTCATAAGCAAAACATGTAGCAAGGCTTGTCTTTTTATGTGCTGTATGTATGCTAACAGTGAAGTAAGTGTATTTAATTAAATTGTCACTTAACTGACAATGTTTTGTAATTATGTGTAAAAAAATAATCAAAGTCTAATTCCATAATCTGGTAAGTATTTGTCAAAAAAAGCAGTATTTTATTAAGTGCTTTTCAAAGACTGTTTTAACTTATATCAGAAGTTTGGTTCTTTAATGTGTTAGACAAATTTCAAAAAGCTTTTCTGTTTCTTGTCAGCTGGAGCCTAGCTAACTTTGTGTGCGTGCCTGTGACTGACTGGTTTTGCCTTTTTTTTTTAACTCTCTTTTACATTTTAGGTTGAAGATTCATCAACATCAATAATGAATCTAGTTTTTCCTGGCATCTCATGAAGAACTAGAGCAGATTTGAGATCATAGTTCCATTTGCTACTCTCCAAGAAATTATGATCTCTATAATTACCTATAAAATTATTGTCAATATGAGAAGCAAATGTTTGAGACTAGTCTCAAAATGCAGAAAAAAACAGAGGAAAAGCTGAAATAAGAACTGTAGTCCTCATCATGCTTAAGAGTTGCAGCATGAATTGAGAGAGAATTGGCTGACGTAGAAATCCCTGCTGCAGGTAAGCAAGGAAAAATACTGTGAGTTACTGCTGCTAGTGCCATTGAGCATTCATTTCTCTGTTAATAACTGACTTTCTTATATGACTCTGTGAATTTGTGTGAGAAAACATAAACTTCTAATCAACAGTAAAATCTGAGGTATCACCTACAGAATAGTGCATCAGCGGACTAAAATTCAACTGATTTATGGATTCAGCTGTATTTATGGAATGTAAAGATTTGTGTGTGTAGATGTATTTTGGCCTTCTGGTACCTGAAGGGAGTCCACAAGAAAGATGGAGAAGGGCCATTTCCAAGGGCCTGAAGTGACAGGACAAGAGGGAATGGCTTCAAACTGACAGAGAGTAGGTTTAGATTACATATTAGAAAACAATTCTTTACAGTGTGTCTGGTGAGGCACCAGCACAGGTTGTCCAGAGATGTTGCAAATGCCTCATCCCTGGATATGTTCAAGACCAGGTTGGATGGGGCTCTGAGCAGTCTTTCAATTGCCACTAGCAGATGTTGTCATTGTTTAGCTAATGATCTTCAGCAGCACTTCATTAAAAATACAGCTTCAGAAACCGGAACAACTGATTTTCAGGTTTGTTTTTTTTTTTTCCTGCATAAAAAGCACTTGGGTGGCAGAAGTTTTGCTTCCATAACTAGTTCAAGATTAACTCTGCTTTTTTGTGTGTCTGCCTGTAACTCACAATTGGCTTAATCAACGCTACTAACACTGATTGCTGCTTCAAGCAATTCCTGTGGATGATCTCTGTATGTTTGAGTGGGTGTTAGTGATGTTCTTAACTACACTACAGCTGATAGGTGTTCTGGTGATGAAATAGATTTGTGAATGAAAGACTACAAATGGATTATAAAATGTGTTCTTGTGAGACAGGGTATTCAATGTGAATAGAAAGAGCTGGTTGTGAAGAGTGACTTGTTTCCCTACCTTATTTCTCGTGGCAATGTTGAAAATACATTTTGATCAGGCTTTACAGTGCTGGTGACAGCAATGCTTCATGTTCCTGTGATAGAGCATACCAGAAGTGGCCTCCAGCTTCACAGTCTCCTTATGTGGCATGCTGTGAATGCCTGTGATGTAAGAACAATTCTTTCCTACTCTGTATCAAACACAGATCTAGCTGTATTGCTAGGTCAGTGTTTTCTGTTTTGCATTTCTGGGCTTTTTCTTTCCTCTCCCCTTTGAAATCCACTTTTGGGTATACATTCCATTTTTCCTACAGAAAAAGAGTATTCTGTGAATCTCCTTGTTTCTCCAAATGGCCTGACAGCTATTTTCAAAAGCTATCAAGAGTTCCTTTTTCAAAGGACTATATAAAGACATGAGTTACTCTGCTGTTTCTGCCTCTGCATGCACTCTGTACAGCACCCAACAACTCACACTCACTACCCCTTCTACATTTCAAGCTCGCAGTAACATCAGTTTAAATACCCCTTTTGCACTACAAACTCTTAGTAATATCATCACCCTCTGTAGCTCATGACCCTCTTGTTTCTCAGTCGAGGGCAAGCAGTGCTGGTATCGGCTCACCCTAGCATGCTTTTTGCTTGCTCAAGCATTCTTCTGATAAGCTGTATGATCAGGAGGAAGGCAGCAGCATTAGCAGACAGCAGTGATTTTGTTCAGTTGTAGATGCTGGGCTTGTGTTGAAACAGTTTTGCTACTCCCGAAGTTGTAAGTCTTCTTTCACTTGAAATGTTGGGATTTAGACAACTCTGTTACTTGTATTTCTGTAAAATTCTAGGTTGGCCAGTGTTTTCAGCAGTGATGGTGTTCTCAAACAAAAGGAGAACTTTAGCTTAGGTTTACGTAGCTGAAACAGTCAGAAACAGAGTTAGGGGTGGGGATTAATTTTAAAAATTTTGGCCCAGAGTGGTTTTATCTCAGGAACATCACCCAGAAAAAGTTTCATCAAAGTAAATACAATAACTGTTAGTTTTCCATTTAAATTTGGGGTCCTGTCTGGGTTAGTGAAAGGGGAAGGAGGTATTGCCTGGCTTTCTGATCAGCTGATTGTTCCTGTGACAAGTATTTTTGTAAACCTTCCCAAAGTGATGGCTTGCTCAGGGATGTATCAATAAGAACAGAATATTACTACTCTTACTTCAGCAAGCTGCATTTCTCATTACTTTATTCTTAGGGTTTATTATCTTCTGAAAAAAAATAGTAATTTTTAATTACTAGTAAGCAATGGAACTGAAGTGTAGGTGATTGAGAAACAGGCAATTAAATACTTTAGCTTTTTGGACTTACATAATGTTTTTATTTTTCAGTAGCTGCTTAATGTTGTCATCATTTCAATCCAATGCTACTAAATGAGTGGCATTGTTATTGGAGCTGATACTGTCTACACATGCTGGCAGATGAAAAAGGCTGACTGACAGCTGGAGGACAATTATAAAGGTTATCTGTTTTAATCCCTCTACCATGGCCTACTTGTGGAATGAGCACAGTTGCAGTCCTGTGGATGTATTAATAAAAGAATCTCGGCATAATGGTGAATGGCCTCTTGTTATTGCTTGCATTCACCTTGCATTTTTTTATTAATCGTGTTCTTTGTATGAAATAAGGCATAGAAACAAAACAAATATGCCTGTTATTAACACTGCTTTGCCTTGGTCTGTGAAAAATACTACCACCAGCTGTAACTTTATCTCCTGTTAACATGGATTAGAATTATTTTCTTTATTACTGTAAAACTTCTTTTCCCTGTCTTCATTCATATAGACCTGTTTTCAGACATCAGTGAGAATTTTATAAAGTAGCAATTTCAAGTTAATTAGAAAGGATGGAGAGAATTGCAAGGATTATCAGGGATGCTTCTAAGTGCGAACTTCTTCCATATATACCATTTTTCTTTGGAGCTTGATTTGAAGATCTGTGTAGAGGTCGGAAATCAGTGCTGATGCACTCCAGCTTTGTTCCTGTTGTTGGGAGCTGGCCGCTAGCATTCCAAGGAGCACTGATTGCTTTTGAGGACACAATTTTACTATAGCAAGGGCCAGGGAATATCTAGTAGTATTTCTCCTGCAATGATCAGGCTGCAAGAAAGAATCCAGTGTGGGGGCCTGCTTGGCAGCAATCATTTGTCCTGTGCGTAGGTGACATTTGGAAGCTTGGACCTCTGCAAACTCCTCTTCTGCCCTACAAAGAAAAGTGGAACTTGAGTTGCTTTTCATTAAACAATTAATCTAGGATTCCAAGCTCTCCTCCTAGCTTTTCTGTTCAAGGTTTTCTTGGACAGAATTGTCATTTATCTGCCTCCTTTGAATATTAAAATGCTGTTAGCTTCATCAGAGAGTATATCTGGTATTGCTGGGGCCACTGAAGGGCTGTTTTCATAAGGTGATTTTTCTTTGGGTTTGATTAGACTGTGCCTATTTAGAGTCAGGGTTTTTTCTCATCTGAATGGCAGAAGCTTCTTAAACTGCTTGAACTTGATCACTTGTAATCATACACTTAATTCGTACAGAAGGACATAGCTACCATCACTAGTGTTTTTTGGGGTGGCACCAACATTTGGATGAAGACTGAATATATAGTACACTTGTTTTTTTTCTCATCTTAACTTCAATAGTGCTAATGCATTAGGTTGTGCTGTTTTCATACACTGAAATTAGAGAGATGTTTGCATGGTAAAGTCTCCTGGGAAGGAATTCTGTGTCACTCTAAAGCAAGTTGTTCAGTTTGTGAAGTTCCAACAGTGTGCTTTTCTTTGAGTTTGTGATCTTTGCCTTACTCTTCCTTTTCCTTCCCTCAGTATCTGCAGCTGCCCCCTTCTGCTTTGACCCCCTGAGCCCTGCTATGGGTAGGAGACAGCCAGGTTGTGGCAGATCTTCATGGACACATGCAGTCTGGCTGGTGTGCTGCTCTCAGAGTACAAAAAGGGTCTCTTTTGCTTTCCCCTGCAAGTGGATAGGTTAGTCCACTCAGTCCTAGGCATGTTAGTTGTCCAAATTGCATTGGCTTTATGACTTTCCTTTCAAATTGAGTTGGAGTTGGTAAAGGGATCTATGAGTTGCTGATGCAGATGGGCTGCAAACACAATTAGATGAGCCCTAGTTTCCCAGCAAACCAGGCTGGTGATAAACAAGTCCCAAAATAAGCTTGGTGTACCCAAAAATCTGAGCGATTGTTGGTTCCAGTTTTCCATTTTGGATTGATGTCCAAGAGAGAAGACTTCTGTGTAACCAGTGTGGTTGAGGAGTCTGGAGGTTGCTCTATAAAGTTGAAATCAGCAGCTTGCTTACACTGGGTTTTCAAAACTTACGGCTCTGCTATGTTGATGGCTGAAAAACCTTTCTTTAAGGAGTTTTATCCATGTAGGGCATGTGATAAATTTCTCAACAAAAGAAAGATCTATGATTTTCAAAATTAGTGCTTCAGAGATTTTCTATAGAACACCTAAGCTGGTAAAGTGGTTTCTGAAAGTATATTAGCTTAAACTAAATATATGAATGGTAAAAATCTAGTCAGGTGAGCTTGAAACCCTAAATTCATTTTCTATTACTTTGACTTGGAAATAGGAGCATTGCCACTCCTATTGGCTTGCATTCACCTTGCATTTTTTTTATTAATCGTGTTCTTTGTATGAAATAAGGCATAGACGCAGCTTCATGCGGAATCACTCCCTCTCATAAAGGCATATTTGTTGCAGACGCTTTTGGAAACATACAGCCTCAGATAACAGCAAAGGTAAGATGCTGGTTACCAGGGGAGGAGAAAGCAATAGAAACCCTAATGATTTTGGGTAAGTTTCCCGCAAATTTATTGGGGCTAGACCTCCTGAAGGGAAAATCTTGGACGGATGAGGAAGGAAACATATGGGCTTTTGGAAAAGAAATCCCACATCTGCGTTTACTAAGTCCTGCCCCTGCTCTTCCTCCCTCCCTAGTAACCAATGTCAAACCTTACCCCTTACCTTTAGGAGCCAGAGAAGGAATCACTCCAGTTATTGGAGATTTAAAAGACAAAGGAATAATAATTGCAACACATTCTCCTTACAATTCGCCTATCTGGCCTGTTCGTAAACCAAATGGTAATTGGAGACTAACAGTCGATTACCGACGTCTGAATGCAAATACAGGGCCTCTCACAGCAGCAGTCCCAAACATAGCTGAGTTAATAGCTACCATCCAAGAACAAGCTCACCAGATCATGGCCACAATTGATGTCAAAGACATGTTTTTCATGGTTCCTCTCCAAGAACCAGATCAAGAGCGTTTTGCTTTCACATGGGAGGGCCAGCAATACACCTTTACCCGCCTCCCACAAGGTTTTAAACACTCACCCACTCTAGCACACCATGCACTAGCACAAGAACTGTCACTCATTCCTCCTGCACCAGGAGTAAAAGTATATCAATATATTGATGATATTCTGGTAGCAGGAAATGAAATTACACCTGTGCAGACAACCCAAACAGGCATTATTAAGCACCTTGAGTCTCTAGACTTACATATCCCACCTGAAAAAATGCAACCCCCTTCACAGGAAGTAAAATTCCTGGGGATTTGGTGGAAAGGAGGTATGGTTTGTATTCCTCCAGATACACTCACCTGCCTAGAACAACTTAAAACACCAGAAAACAAAAAGGATTTGCAGCATGCTTTAGGCCTGCTGATTTTTTGGAGAAAACACATCCCTGATTTTTCAATAATTGCACGACCTTTATATGACTTGTTGCGGAAAAAGGCAAAGTGGGATTGGACTCCCCTTCACGATGAAGCTCTACAACTCCTGATTTTTGAGGCCAATACTTACCATTCCTTAGGCCCTATTCACTCTACTGACCCAATACAAATTGAGTGGGGATTTGCAAACTCTGGTCTGTCCATACACTTATGGCAAAAAGGACCAGATGGTCCCACCAGACCCATAGGGTTTTATTCACGCAGTTTCAAAGATGCTGAAAAGCGATATTCTACCTGGGAAAAGGGCTTATTTGTGGTTAGTACTGCTTTTCGTGAAGCAGAAAAAATTGTTCATCAGCAGTCTCTAATTTTAAGAGGGCCCTTTAAAGTTATCAAACCTGTTTTGGCAGGGACCCCACCCCCTGACGGGGTGGCCCAGCGAGCTACTGTTCGTAA
>JAWWMP010000041.1:64629659-64655623 GCA_035047865.1 Dendrocincla tyrannina | reverse complement strand
CACGGCGGGGCACACCCGGGGCTGGGCCGCCCCCCGGCCTCCTGCGGAGGGTCGGCTGCCGGCGCTGACGTCCCGGTTGCCATGGCGAGGCGCGGATGCTGAAGAGGATGCTTTTCTCCCACGATGGTCGCCATGGGACCCCGCCGACTGAAAGAAACGGAGCAAATGAATAAGGCGAAGGAGGTGGAGAGAATATTTAATTAGCCTGCTCTTGGAATTTGTGTTCTTTTTTCTTTTTTCTTTTTTTTTTTTTCCCCTCCCGTTCCCATGTGGTTGCTGAAACTCGGGCTGTCTGGTCCCCCTGTTTAAAATCGGGCACCTTTTTTGATTTTATGTGGAATGGCACCGACACCATTTCCTTATGTTCTCTGCCACATACACTTCATTAAGCAAGTCAGAATAATAACAACCCTCCTCAAATCTCAATCAGTCAGCTCTCACAAATGATTCCTCCAGGGAAGTACAACAGTTCCACTAATTATATTACACTGTAAGTTTAAGAAGGTATCATTTTAGTCCTGACAAACTGCCTGCCTGTGGACCAACCAAAGAATTTGTTTGGTGTATGGATTTTTTGTTATTTCAGGACTTCTGACTTGAAATGCATGGGTAAACTGAACCAACAAAGGCTGGCTCAAAGGCTAGGTCTTTTCCTTTATTTTCCCTCATTTTTCAATGTAGAAATCCAAGTATATTTTTATAATTTTTTATTAGATGCCTTTAGGATATCTAATGGAGAAAAAGTACAGTTGTTTATTGAAAACTTCTTTCAAGGAAGAAAGCTGAAATAAACGATGTGGGTTTTTTTGCAATAATTAGTCTAATATAGTTTAATTTCCTATATTTTTACATTTTAACCTACATTGCATGCAGTGGAGTGGGTACACTGGGAATCAAGTCAGAAACATAGAATAACTTCTATACAAAGAATAGACTATGTTAGATAAAGGTTAGGACAGATTTGATAGAGTGAATGACATGGAGAGTGTCAGTATGTATTGTCTGTTCATCTTCCAACAGAAGAACTTGGAAGGAAGCATCAGATGAAGGAACAAGGTTCAAAACACAGAGAAGGGGGGGGGTTGTTTCCTGAAATTGTGGGTGTAAATTCCTGAGGTTCCTTGCCAAAGGATGGTGTGGGTGCAGAATTTCATGTGAAATTGAGGGGACATTGAACAAATATTTGGAAAAATACTAAATAGAACTGAAGTCTCTAAACAAAAAAAATACATTGCTTTCAGAAAATCATCTGAGCTCAGTACAGTTGGAGGTTGGGAGAACTCTTGGAAAAAGTATTGTACTGAGATTCAGTAAAAGGTATTTTTATAACAAAACCAGTAACTTTATGCAGTTTGGGCTGGGAATGTAACTTTCTAAATACATCTACGATATACTCTTGCCCTGTTGGCAATGGTAATGGCAGCTTGACTATACACCAGCTTCATTTCCAGATATTTCACGCATTGTATTTCAAAATTTCCTGGTTTTTTCCTAGCAAGTTTTTTTCTTTGTCCTTACTGTTTTCCTCCCTGTAATTGTCAATCTTAGATAAAGATAACCTTTCAAACTTGGTTTCTCTGGAGCGTGAAGGAAAGTTACCTGACACCTGTGTTGATGAAGTGTTGCACAGGGAGATGGAAACTGCTGGACCGACTCATACCTTAGTTACTCTAGTTTAGGAATGGAGCCTTTGGCAGGTGGTAAATGCACCATGTTTTGGAAGAAGGGGTGTCCTAGTTACAGTAGTGAGGACCAGTTTATCACTGTGTGGGTGTAACCGAAACTGTATTCTACACCCTCTGTGTCATTTCTGATGGACTATTAATAATGGATTGTTTGCAACAGCTGCCCAGGGCACAGCTGACCCCTCAGGCTACATTCTGGGTGTTAAAGAACCCTGCGAGGCATGGGAATGTTTCTGTCTTCACACCAATGACTCAGCTGTGATAACTCCCCTCTGGGGAGGCATCAGCACCTTCACACCCAGACTCAGGGATCATGTCTGCTAATGGGCCATTAGGGAGTGGCACAATAGGCAGTTGCAGTGACCTACACCACCAAAGAGTCCAAAAATATCCCATGACTCACAGAGGTCAATCACTCATTTTGAAACTCACCTGAGGGGACGTGCTGAGAATTCCCACCTGAACTTGAGCATGAATAATCTTGGGGTTTGAGGACTTCTGATAACACTCGTTGGATCCAGAGGAGGGCCAGAACCTCAGCAGGACTGTAACTGCCACTCTTAACAAGACTGTGGCCATCACCCTCACCAACAGGTTTTCCTTTCCTTTGTACTCAGGAGGACCACGTGGTGCTCAGCAGAGGGGCTAACAAACACCATTCTGTTCATTGGTGCTGGGCTATACATCTGTTTTTTGTGCGTTAAAAGCAATTTTTTCCCTGTATCATTGTATTTATTGTAATCTTTTTAGCAAATTGTAACTCTGACTTGTAATCTCTCTGGAGTCGGGTTCATTTCTCCCACCGGTTTATCTTTAAACCAGCGCAAGAGGATTCACTTTCTCCTTCTTGCAACATAGACATGAGGATCAAGGCTTGAAATATTTAGCAATATTTTTGTGAGTTTAGGTCACATTATCTACTCCAGTGTCTGTTCAGTTAATTGAGCCCTTATAAAATTCAAGTAGATCATTTTGGTATTGATAAACTGGATGAGGATGTACACATAATTCAGCATATCCAGAGGGCCTGAGACATTGAAATTGGTCTTTATTATCTGGAGTCTTGTTTCCTTGACAAGATCTAACCATTTTCTCATGTGTGCCTTGAATGACCCGTGTGATTTCAAATCTGATGTCAATTGTTGCCAGAGCCACAGTTGCTGTTGATTATTTTGGAACTGCTTTTGCAGAGCAAAGTAATTTTTGCTCCACATTGATCTGTTTTTATTGTGCATTTGTTTGACTAAAGCTGGAAGTAAATTTTTTTTTTTTTTAAACACCTGTCTCATTCGTGCCATTAAAGAAGTTTTTATTCCTGCCAATGAATCCAGAGACAAACCCAGGCAGAGACATAAGGTACCCAAACTGACACCTGACTGGTGACAAAAGGTGACAAATTCTATGTGCTCATTACTAGAAAGTTTGCCATGGGGAGGGGGAGCAGAAAAATAAGTCATATTAAGAGATGAGGTAATAAGTGCAAATTGAAATATATGGCATGTTGTGCCTTCTGTGTATGGGGGTCATTATAACTGAGGTACTCCCCGTGGTGCATTTGGATTCTGTGTTTGCAGGGTCAGGCAAGGGGAAAGTATTGTCATTTATGCATGGAGCCAAACTGTGATCTGTCCCTGATGGTCCTTGTGGGTCCCTTCCAGTTTGGGGTATTCTATGATCTTGAGCTTTTCCGTTTTGTTCAGTGGGATCAGGCTCTCGAGCTTGGTACACAAGGGTCACTAGCCCTGGAGAGCTGAAGGCAGCTCTGGGGTTTCACAAGAAAATGTCTGTCTTAAATTCCTGCCGCTGTTGATGTCCCTGACAAGCAGTTTGGGATACATAATTTAATGTCTCTGGGCCAAATTCGTCTCAGGAGCACTGGACTAAATTCGAAGTGACTCCACTGAAGCCACATGGCAAAGCCCAACCTCTTACCAGTTAAGCATGTCTCCACTGGTTGTCCTAGGGCTGAATTTGGCTCAGGGCTTTGAGCACTTGGACCAGTGTGTGAATGACTCCATGTTCTCTAAGAATGCTGCACTTCAGACTGGTTTTGTTTGAGGGGCGGACAATGTGACCTGGTATACCTCAGGCAGGATCCCCGAAGACTTTTAGATCTAGTGTGAACTGTACTGCTAAAGGGTAGCCCACCAAGAGTAGAGGGTTTTTTTGTTTATTTGTTAGTGTTTTCACCTGTTTAAATCTCAGCAGTGGTTCAGAGAGCAGTGAGAAATGTCCCGCAGTTGGAGTTAAAACCATAGCTTTGCTTAGCTGTGCTCAGACCTTTGTAAGGTCTGACCTTGCTCCTGGAAGGTCTGAGCACAGGTATGTGAAAAGAAAGTGAAATTCTGGTGTAATAAGCTCTGGGAACAACTTGTATTTACTTGGTGTGAAAATAGTAACTTGCCTGGAGGAAATATGACTCACTCTTATTGGTGTTTGGAAAAGTAGGGCGATGTCTAGGGTTCTGTTTAATTAAAGCTATTTATGAACTGGTTTACTTTGTCTCCTCCCCAAGCATTGCATGGAAAGCAGCAGTCACTGGCCATTGAAGTTAATATACTGTGTTATGCATTCTAATGGATGATATTTCATGCGACCTACACACACAGAGTGCAGCTGGGATGAGTCAGATTTCTGTGTCTGAGGCTGCCATAGCTCCTACATTGTTAAATTAATGCATATATTTGAAACAGAGGAGGACTGATGCCAAAACCATTCATTGAGAAGCAGTGATAAGGTCTGTACCTGCTTTAAAGAGAACCTTACTCCCTGGAGACATTGATCCTGTGCCTCTTACTCAGACACAGTTTCCAATCATGTGGTGATGTCAAAGTCAGGCCAAGAGAATTAGGACAGAGAAGATTTCTGGCAATGCTAGTCAGGGAATCCTAAACATGGAGGGAGCTGTGGCATCAGAGGGTGACACTGTGGCAACCACAGGAAGCATGGAGAATACAGTGCTAAGGGAAACACAGTCACAATTTGTTATTTTAGTCTGATACACACTCTTGGTTGAACATGACTGAATGGGAGATTATTTTTAATTGTTGGGGTCTGATGGATCAGACTCAGTGTAACTTGGGGGCCTTGTGTAGACCAGAACCAGTGATGTGAGTTGACCTTAAACCAAACCAAAGCAAAACAACTCTCACCAAAATCCAAACCTATGAATTGCCCCTATCTGTCTACCTTCAGATAAGAAGACTGGATCACCGCAGACTTCCACAACTCTCCTTAGAAGAACTATCCCCATTTTAAGTTTAACATGCTTATCAGTAGGCAGGATTAGTTTCCCACAGTGTTAACATGGCTTTATAGCAGCATCGCCTAATGGGCTGCAGAGATGTGAATGGGCTATACATCAACGCTGCAAAATGTAATACTCTTCCTGACAGCAGATCTAATTTTACAGGCTTATGGAGGGTGAGGAGGGGGTGGTCTTTAGCTGCTGTGTGACAAGCCTTGGCTGCACACCCCCTTAGTCAGATCGCAGTAATGTCCAACCCTGAATGTGTGCTACAGCTTAGCCCAGCAGCACAGGGGTCTGCCTGGTTCAGTGCCGTGGGCAAGTGCTCAAGGAGCTATTTAAACACATAATCTTACTACAGAGCTGTCTCTTATAACACACAGACCTGCTGTAGCCACAGAAGTACCATGCCACATCCTGCCAAACAGTAGTACATAGTCCTCAGCATCTTTTACCCAGCTGAGACTTTTACAGAAAATTTTTCCCAGTGAGGCAAAAGTGAAGCAGGCATTCAAGAGATCAGGACTTACAGGCAGGCAGTAAAGGTAATTAGTCTCTTTGGTGCTGAAGTGTCTCCTGAAAATGGGATGATAGGCTTGCTATGTTGAATAGAGCAATGATAAAATAGATTTTCAAAGTCTGGGCCAGATTCTCATGAGCTCTGTCTTATGCTTGAAGAAACAGAAGCAAAAGGAAGTTTCTGAAATGGTAGAGCTGTTGAGCCCTTATCAACCATGTCAACAAAGAAAACGTGTTTCTCACTCGGCCTAAGGAAATAAGAAATAGGACTTTTTTTGAAATTTTGAAATTTTACTCTTGAATTATCACTAAGATTATTCATATAAAAATTTCCATAAACATTTTTAAATGTTCACATTTAATGCATTGGCTATTTTCAGATATTTTTCAGAAAATTCTTGCCTTGTTTCTGCTTTGGTGAAGGAGGGCCAGGGACTCCCTTACCCTGCTTGAACCCATATGGGGTTCCTGTAACCTTCTCATCCTTTCTCAAGATGCCTTTTTAAACAGGTAGGCACTTACCTGTGCTACGATGGAGTTTGTTTAGCAAATTTGACATTTGGCTTAGAAGTTCTTGATGTTCCAGCTGTCCTTGTTCACACCCTTCTGGTCAAGCCTGGCTGACAATGGCTGGAAAATGAGGTCCATCTGTTCCCTCCAAAAGATGTAGTCAAATGGCTTTATGAGGAAAATATACCCGAGAAGTGCTACAGGTGTGTTTGCTTTGAGCCTGATGGCAGTCTCATTAAAATCAATAAAAAAATACTCCCACTGATTTCAGTAGGGAAATTATTTCCTACGCTGGAATTATCTGCCTGAGTTACACAAAGGAAACAAGGTCAGGCTTTATCTTGACAATGCTTATATAAATAACTTATTACAGGGTTAATAACTGATGAGGCAATTCTTACAGGGCCCCAAAGGTCAAAGGGTTGCTTATGACAAATCTTGACTGATATTCACACAGCATCCATGATAATGCTGATGATGGGCATATCATCCTCATCCATCAGCCTTTTATGAACTACTTATAAATGCCATATTGATATAAATCTCTACTAGTGAAACAAATAACTTCTGTGTCAGAAGCCTGTGCACAAAGTTTGGAAACTCAAGAAATTTTTGAGATCTGCAGAGCGTTTGGTTGGTGGATTGAATGTTACCTCAGTTATGAAACATATTTCTGGGAATATGAGAATATGAGATAGGAAGCCTTGTGGTTGGAGAACAATGTGTCATTAGAAAGCCAACTTCTTTTCTGGCTTATCTTTACCATTGTTAAAATAAGGGATGGGGGCACGACACGTCACATTTATTTCAAATAAAATACAACAAATGGTGGACAAGCCCTGAGAACAGACACCAAGTTTTGCCACATATTGGCTGTTGTTTCCCCTTACCTCTGAATTTGCTCTTAAAAAAGGTTGTTGAACTATTATATGTGTGTATTATAAAAACAGCCATCATCTGCCACTCACTAGGGGCATCGGATTTTCTTACTTGAAGAGATACGGTAATTTCTTTGCCCCCACTGTGCAAAAAGATATGAGGTTATTTGTGAAACACTACAGCCCTTAGTTTGAATCCTCTCTCACTAGAAACAGCCTAAAAGGGATCATCCCTTTGAGGTGTCAACAGTGGTGTTGCTGGACGAGGCCCTTTTTCTTCCCCAGGTGAAGCAGTAGCTGCATAGTGTATCCCAGTGTCAAAGGGAGAATGGGTACCCTGATGATGCAGGAAGGTAGAGGTGACCGTGGGGACACTGGCTCTGCCCCTGTACCAAGCCAGGGGACAGCAAGCCTTTGGGAGGCGGTGATACCAGGATGACCTCTTCTGCTCGTGGAGCACACAAAATGGATTTGGTGGGGAGATGCCTGTGTCAGGACGTAAATTCCTCTCTGAGCATCAGTTGAGCACCGAGGTCATTAATCCTTCCTGAGACAGGTTCAGTTTTTACTCTTTCAGCCACTTTCAGAAGGCAACTGGGAATGCTCACAGACACGTGGCTCTTAGGAACGGTTCTAGCAGTGCCCTGGTAGCTCCTAGTTTGCCTTGGGGAAGGACAGAGAAGGATGCACATTGCAGGGACTTCCACCTCTGCCCTATCTTCCCAAGAGATTTTCACAGTCTTGACAGAGAAAATTCTCATATGCATAAAACTGTATGAGAGAGAAATGTATTCCAAAGAGACACAGGAAACAGTGGCCGCAGGTGGTTATTGTTATCTACTGTCTATAGTCAGTAGGCTTTTGGGACAGTGATGTTCAGAAGAATCTGTTTCTTGTCCCAGCCCCCTGTCCAAGAAGGCTTCACCATCATGAATTTGACTTGAATGGTTTTTAAACCATGAGAGAGGTGCTGCCTTCGCGCAGCAGAAATCTGCCAAGACTGCACTTACACTTTCTTAGTGACACTGCTTTGTAACTTTTCTCACGTTCACCAAGACAAAAACCCACGGCAGTTTTGCGTTCGTATTTAACAAGCTCCCTGAAGAAGGACCGCACTTGAGCTCCCATGCACGGCACTTGGGAAAGCAAATCAATGCTGCCCTCCCGCGGCCCCGGGCTCTCTGTGCCAGGAGGATGCTCAGGTGTCCCTGAGCCTCTTCCCATGGTTTCTCTGCTCCGGAGGGAGAAGGCAGAGCCACCAGAAAAGGGGATTTCCACTCTGAGTTTTTTCACACCTCCTCCGATTCTGACACCCTGAGTTTGAAGCCCCTCCTAGGAAATCAGAGAACGATAACAGGTTAACTGAGTTGTTGGTCATTGCCCTTTGGAGGAATGTGCTTCTTCCCTTCCGTAAGAGGTAAACTCAAGACTGTGAATGCAGAATCAGGAGCCTGTACAGCCTCTGGGTAATGACAGTGCCAATCAAAATCAGACTTCCTTGAAGCCAATTTTTTTTTTCTGCATTTGCCTATTTAGGCCTTCTCAGTGATTGGATGGAGGAGGTGGTGACTCTTCGAGAAACCTCGCTGTCTCATTTATCTCCACTGTTTCACACATATACACACATTCCTTGTACTAAAAATCTCCAGGCCACTTCTAATGACCTGTGTCTGCTGGCCACCAAGGGCCAGAAATGCCTGCACTGCTATAATGAGACTTCAGGAAAGGAGGATTTTTAGTCAACGTTTAGACAACGGCAGCTGTAGATTAAACACATGTGCTATGCTGGGTGACAGCTGGAAAGCTGGGGAGGTGATGATACCTTAAGCAGGGCTAAATTCTGTACTAAGTTTAAGTCTGGAGTAACCACTCTGAAATAATTAAAGTAACTTTGGACTGACTCTATTGTGTTGGAGAGCAAAATTGGCCTTGCAATTACATGAAAAACTGCAGCAGAAGAAGAGTTTCAGAAAAATCTCAATCTAGACAGAGTGAAGTCCAACAACTCTGACCAACCCTTCTCTTTTCTAGCAGCATTTCTGTGTCTGGCTTCTTATACCACATTTCTCTATTTTTAGGGTGTTTATGGATTTGCTTTTGTAAAAGAGATCCAGACTCTGGTCTCATTTATACTGTCATATGCCTGCTTGTTTCAATGTAGTTCATCTCTACTTGAACTTTTATAAGCAAGACAAAAAAATAATTGGTCTGATTGTAGGTGAGCAGCAGGTGAACCAAGAGTCCTGTCTGATTCAAGAGACACCTTGAATGCCATGATCAGAAGACACCAGGCTGACTTCTGTCCTCATATGCAAATCCTGCTGACATTGCCATCTGAGGGTAAAATTTGGCGTCTCTTGCCTCTGCCTGTCCCCCAGCTTTGTAGCTGAGAATGGGAACCAAGAGGCATGAGGAGTATCTCGAGAGGGCAGGATTGGCAGGATTATTCTTGCAGGAGCAGGTTTTCTATATTTTTGGCTGGATTTTAATGTTTATCATATGTCAAGTTCATAGAAGGGATAATGAAGCCCAAGTGAGGTATTACTTATGCTGAGAAATGGCCAGGCCTGTAAATATGTTCATGCTGAGGGACCATACTTGTAGCAGACTAAAGTGCAGTATATACAGTACTATATATAATTAGGGTTATATTTAAGGCTGGTTTAGGGTTGCCACCTTTGAAATAAAAAGGGCACATTAGCCACATAACTGCTGTTCATACTCTGTATGTGCATACTGACTTTATAAGGCCCCAGCTCACTGCTGGCATGAAATAAAAGACGTGTGTGCCTCAACAATGCAGATCTCATGCTACCTCTAAGGCCTACATATTCTGATGAAATTCAGCATGTGTTTCATGATGTATTTCTTTTTTCAAACCAGCATCATGAAAAAAACCATCTGCTGATACCAGTCTTGATTTTCAAATGAACCAAAGTTTCACTGAGATCAGTGGTGCTGCACTGGCTTGTGCCCTGTAGCAATGGAGTTATGGGAATTTTTAAATTCTCAGGAAAGGAAAATCAAGACAGATGTCTCCCCTGTTGTTAATACTGTCTGACCTTTTTTCCTGTATATTGTCCTGTGTATCATTTAGTATGTGAGCACTTCAGGGAAAAGGAGGGGAAGGAAGTATCCTTAATGGGCTCTTTCGTGAAAGGAGGAAGATTAGGTGACTGTTTTCTTCCTGTGGAAGACTGTGTATTTAACACTGCAGACTTTACTCTTTCCAAGTGTTTAGCCCTCCCTTGAACTGTGAACTTAGCTTAGAAAGGATTAAAAGGTAGGTATCAAATTATACTTTTTTCCTTTCTGCCACCACAGTCTAAATGCCTGGGTCAGGATTTTGCTGCAAACCACAGAGCACTAAAAGCTCTCTTCCTATCTCTTAAAATGAAAGCAGTCACAGGATATCAGTAGTGGAATGATAGGAAAACTGCCAGCTCCTGTGAGACAGCAATGCAGGGAGGGCTGGTGAAGCTGCTTGGAGGTGTGGCTCTGGTTCCCCAGCAAAAACACACCTGGCTATGGCACAAATTGGTGCATAGGTGTCTCTTGGGATGAAAAAGAGTTTCCTTCCATCAGAGTTGCCTCTAGGTTGTAGTGCTTATACCTGAGTGTTCTGCTCATTTAAGCTTAAATCCTACCTTTCCACTTGTGCTGGATGGTGTATTTTTTAGGCAATGTGCCTGAAATCTGTGTAGGTGTTCATGGCCTGTCAGGTATGAGTCTCCATAGATGGAAATGAAGAATGATCTTATTGGAAAGGATTGAAAATAATTTCTCTTTGATACTTCTGAAAAGATTGGTTCCAAGACACCAAAGTGTTGTTCTACCACAGTGCTGGGAATCAAGGAGGAAAGGGCTTTTGAGCACTAATGTAAATACATGATCTCTGTAATACCTGGTACTACTTAAACAATATGTGTGTCAGGTTGTTCATATAAGAAGTACAAGAGCACTTTTGTCTTCCAGGGATACTGAATCAGGCCTGTGTATGCACTGTCTTGTGGAAGATGTCCCTGGCTTGCAGTGCCTGAGAGCAGGGAATGGCTCCTGTAGGGTAAATAACCAGGGGTGGGACAGTGGTGTGATGGGGACGGGACTATAACAGAGGTACCTGTGGGATACTGCAAGAGGACAGCTCTGCTTGGGTTTTAATTTGGACCCTCTGAAGCAGAACATGTGAGGTTCTTATCAATTCAGAGGTGGAAAAAGCCTCATTGACATAATTTCACTCTGCTTGGTCCCTGGGCAGCCAGAAGCCATGTCCTTCCTCTCCTTCCTCTCCACTCCCTTCCTTCTTCCCTCATTTCTTCAGACAGTCACAGACTAGTTTGAATTGGAATAGACTTTTGGAGGTCATCTGGTCCAATCCCCTCCTCAAACAGGGCCACCTCCAGCAGGCTGACCAAGACCATGCCCAGTCACATTTTCCATCTCTCCAAGGATGAAGACTCCGGAGCTTCCCAGGGCAGCCTGGCCCTGCCTGCTCCTGCTTCTTCCTCAGCCCCTGTGCACATCTGGCATCAGTCACTTAGTGTCAGCAGGCTGCAGCTGTTGCTCCCAGGGGATTCTGCAAGGCAAAAATCATGATGGGATCCACAGGAAATACTTGACAAGCAAATGAGTGGAGGTTGGAGTACAAGGATAATATTGTGACAGAGGGAAAAGGGATGTTTGGGGAGCTTTTCCTTGATGAGTCTGAGTAACCTCACTGACAAGGGCTGTGCACTGTGGAAAGCTGCAGGAGGTGGTTTTGTGACTGGTTAAACCATACTGAACTCCTGAGCTCTTTAGCATTGTAGACATGTCCCCCAGGTGCTTTAGACAAACTCACCTCATCCTGGCTTCACCAAGACGTTGTTGCCTTGGGCAGATGGCCTCACCTCACAGGCCTTGGCTTGCCCATCTGTAAAATGAAGCTGGTAACAGTCACCCTCTGGTGTCCCAGGGCTGCAGCACATTTCTTGTCTTACACCTGATTCAAACCATTACAGTGCAGTAAGAGCAGAGATATGACCTGGGTTTGTCCAGTGTCTGTGTTCTTACCCTCTTTGCGCTGACCTGCAAGAATGAAAAGAATAACCACTTTGCCAGCCTGAAAGGATGGCTGATAAGTATATTTAAGGAGCCATGCCACTTTTATAAACACACTGTGAAACCCATAGTGACTATTTTTTGAGATCTAGACTAAGAAATGAAATGGGTACAGGTATAATCAAGTTGCTCCTCTCTGGTTTGGAAGTGACTGCATACAGCAGGGTGATTGATGCAAATCCCTGTTTCTGAAGTGGTGAGCTAAAGAACTGTCAGTGGCAGTGTTGGACTGAGTTAGAGGTAGATGGGCTTTTGAATCTGTGCCTACCAATGCTCTCCATGTTACCTGTGTTGAGTCATGCACTGCTGTGGCTGCTGGGAGATGAACTCCAGGGTCTGGGCTAAAAGAGGAAATGAGAGGTTCTCAGCCCCTGCTCTCCAGGCAGGAGACAAATTTTTATATGGTGAGTGAGGTGTTGTGTTGCATTGTGCTAAGTTACTCAGGGAGGGGAACCGAATACAACTCTTCTTTTTAATGACTTCTTGGAGGGAGCCAAGGCCTGGCTGCCCTGGGAACAGGAGGTCTAAACAGTCCTTCAGTCTTTTGAATCACAGAAATATAAGTCTCTTACAGATGCCTTGGTAGTTGGCCTAACTATAGCCTTTAATCCTTCTGTGTCTCAGCTCCCTCTTTTTTAAGATACAGACACTTTGCTGCCATGCTGGCAGTATAAATACCTCAGGGACTGGGATATTCTCTGCTATCTTGTTACTGTGTTGGCAAAATATAGGGGCAGGACATTATTATTTACTGTTAAATTTCCAGACCAGGCATTTTAAGCTAGTGTGTGTTTTGGAAACAGAGTAAGGGAGGGCTAGAGACAGAGGAGACTTGCTCAATCTGGCTGTGGGCAGGGAATGGGCAAAAAGACTGCTCCCAAACTTCCTCTCTGGTTATGGAGCTGTGTGGATGGATTTTGAGGGGAAAACCTGCTCAGCTTACAGACAGTTTGCTGCTACAGCACTGAGCTCTGAAGGTCTGGAGCTGAGGAAGAGAGGTATCAGAAAGCTCATCAAAAAATACCATCAATCACTCATCTGCTCAAATAATCTTCATAAAATCATAAAAAAACACAGCATCTTCTGAAGATGTATCTTGACATTTTGGAGCATGAGGGATGAGTACAGGTCACAGAAATTTGGGGTCCTACAGCAGTGCTCTTAAGGGCAGCAGTACTTTGGAGCTTCACTGTTTTGTACGGTACCCGATAGAAGGTATGTGATTAATCCACTTAACTTGTGGGTACCAAATGCTTGACTTGAGGAGAGAAAGAATCTAATATGAGGCTTAATGCCTCAAGTGGATTTTCTGGCAAGCCTAGGCATGAAATTTTTCTTATGGAGATTAGTTAGATTACTTGGTAGAAATGGAAATCAGAAGACCTGGGCGTGGTCAAAGGACGAAACAGAATGGATGGTGTAACTTCAAGTTTTCCTATGGGGTATGGGAAGATAAAGAATGTACTTGGGGAAGTGGAAGGCACTTATTTTTAGTGATGGCAAAGGACTATGCTTTGAAAAGCCATGATATGAGAGGGATGGAAGAGGAGGATATGTAGAAATATAAGGCTCTGAAACCAGGAGAGTACATTTATGAAGAAGGTGTGTGGCCAAGTGAGGAGTAATGTAACAGTGAGAAAAAAAGAGCTCTGTATAGACCGCAGGTCATTATTTTTTCTTTAACTTTTACTTTTTTGTTTTATTCCTGGGATAACATGGAAGAATCACAAAATAAAATTGACAGTTCTTACCATGTTTCACCTTCTAGCTGGGACAACACTTGTTCTGCATCTGACACAGAAGCCTCCAAAATCTGCTCTGAAACTGAGGGATTATTTTATTTCTGTCGTGGCAACAACATCTCTGCAGTTAAGCAGAGGAGTATTAGAGCAGTTGCTCACAGTTCCACAGCCCAGGCACTGAGGCTGATTGAGGGGGTATCCTTCAGTGAAACTGCACCAATGGTCTTTAATAAGAATTTGGAGATGTGTAAGTGTGCATGGCATGATATATACATACACATATACACATTTATCTGAGGAAAATTTGTTGTGTTGTCCTGTTCTCCACCTCCAGCTCTTTCTTCCCAATGGTAGGAGGGCAAGAGGTCCTTCTCTGGCTCTTCCATGGTCTGCTGCCTGCCTAGAGGGTGAAGTGAAGGTGGAGGAGATGGCAGGGTTTTGGAAACCCTCTCAGTATGCTGGAGCCAGTAGACATCAGTTGTGTGGCAGACTCAGCAGAGGGAGCCTCGTGTTCAGTCCTGGAGCTGAGGAAGGGAGCAGATTTAATGCAGCCCAGAAAGAAAAGGTCACTTATATTTTCTTCCCTCCCTTCTCTGGGACCCGGAGCTGGCTGCTTGGACTGGGAATGCCCAAGCAACATCACAGGGTTCCCCTGTGTGAGTATGTTTGCACAACGTCTGCTGCCCATGCAGTTTATGAAGCACTTAGGGCCAGCCCCTGTGATGCTGTGCTCCAAACCTCAGCTCTCCCCCCACATCCCTGGGGCAGCTGTCATTCTGATGGCCAAAGGAGGAGAGCTCTGTATGGAGTCAGTCTGTGTTGTCCTAACTTGGTTGCTGCTCAGTGTAGTTCTATTGCTTTGAAACTGTCCAAACATCCTGCTGCCTGGCACTAGCTTTGCCACCAAAGAGCTGGCTGGGGAGGGAGGTGTTTCTCTTGTATGGCAGCTCCTGAACAGCCTCCCCGTGTTAAGTATTAACCTATTGTTGCTGATCTTGCAGGCCATTTTACTGTATCTCCAGTTCTTTTGACACACAAAGAGAGTGTTTGGACTGTAATGTGGATTTTCCATGCCTGGCTGCTTCACTGTTAATTTTTTTGTTGAAAAATCAGACTTTCAGCTAAATGAGAATTTTGAAGAAATTTTCTTATAAAATATCTTTGGTCAAAACCTAACATTTCTTAACTTTCATCTGCAAGGCTTTTACTTTTGTGACAGTCATTGTGTGAAGACATTTGCTTCTCAAGTTAACAGATTTTTTTTTTTCCAACAACAATTAGGGCTTTATTTTGGAAACTTCCTGTTTTCCAAAGGGTTCTCTGTTTGAGCAGCTCATGTGCCCAGCCCTCGTTCAACAAAGGCTGCTCATGTTTCAGGCCAAGAGGCAGAGGACTGGATGGATGGCAGTGGTGCCCTTTTGGCTGTTCATTTTTCAGGAGAGCAATAGTTAAGCAAAGATGGCTTTAAAACAAAATAAGCAAAGAACTAACTTTGGTGACATATGTAATGAAAAACTTTTCCTGCTTCTTTATCCCAGAACTTCAAGAAATGTTTTCAGGGAGGTCCTTTTCGTTTGTTTACATGTCCCTGACTTACCTGAGTTGAAGTAGTTCCTGTGTCAGTAGTGGGCAGGGGGTGAAGTCCCAGCCCAAGACAACAGAGATGATGTTCCTGTGAGTTCACTTCCTGTTTTCCTCACTTCTGAGGAAACCCCTGTTTTTTCTCTTTGTGGTGAATGAGGAGCCTGTCCTCTATGGGGTCCCAAACTGAGATTTGATGAAGTAATCCTGCAACTTGAGCTAAAACTGGTTTGCCTGTTCCAGTAGGTAAGAGGGAAGAAAACAAGCCCTATTAGAAAATGTTTTGGCCTGCCTATGATTTTAAACAAAATTTGGCATATAATTTGATTCTCTTTGAAACAGACCAGCTGGTGAAAGTCTATGACAGAAACTGGAGAAGAATCTCAGCAAGTTAACACATTTTTAACACATCCTGCTCCATTATTTATAAAGACTTGTTGGAGAACAAACAGTTGTGTACTCTCTGATGGTGCTGCCTGGTCTGCTGGAGCACATGGTGCACTTTCTAGTCCTGCCACCATCCTCTCTTGCTGAAACACAGAGTAATAAACCTAAGGAGCAGCTTGTGACCCTCTGTCTCATGTACAGAAGCTAATTGAACAGGACAGTTTCCACCCTTAAGTGATAGCATCCATGCAAGTGTGTCGGCTTTGATGGATAGATCTCCTTGCAGAAGTTTCACCCTTGATCAGAGTCATGGCCATCTTGGGCAATTGCTGTCCTGGGAGGACAGTAAGTATTCCAAAAGGCTGGTGGGAGAAAAGAGTGATCTTGAAGTCCCTGACCCCTTTAGAGTAATACGATTTGTTTTTTTCTGCAAGAACATCAGACCTCCTCATCTGACAATGGCAGCTCTCCTAAGTTGAACTGGCTGAGCCCATGGGCTAAAATTTTTGTGGACACTCTTATCTGGGCTAGCAGGCAGCTCATCCCTCAGACAGGAACGACTTCATGGCATTCCTTCCTGGATGTGGAGAATTACCATAGAGTTCTCCCATACAACCCTTAACGTAGGCTCACTGAAGCCAGTTATATGAGAAACAGAGGAAATACAGAGCAGTTGCTTAGATAAACAGGAGTGTACAGCGTTTTTTTTGGAGTGCCTCACGTGTACTGTGCTCCTTTGGCAGAGGGGCTGGCTGAGGCACGACACATCTCTATCAGCCTTTCACACACCTGCACTTCTGCTCTTCTACCAACCCAGCTGATGTGCAGTGAAAGGATGTCTTTGAGTTTCACCCACGTGAGTCCAAAAAATAAATGAAAGTTCTGTATGACTGACTTGGACAAATGTGCACCCCTGACTTGATCCCTGATGACTTACATATCCTCTTGTATGCCTGCACTGAGGGTCAGGCCCCTGGGCACTGCTGGCAGGCTGTTTGGCAGCACAGATGCCTCTGTTTAGGTGCTCAGATGCATCATAGTTTGTCTTGTAGCAAAAAAACACAGACCTGTGTAGCATTTAACTCAAGCTTACAAGCAAATCCTTCTAGCAGTGCGTCTGTCAGACAGTGCTCAGCATTCCTGAGTGGACCAGGCTTTAACCAGAGCTGACACAGAAGCACTATAGTTGTACAGCTTTGGTGTGAAGAGCACAGCAAGTCATGTGAGTTTGGGTCCAGGGCTACGGTAGTACGGTCGTTCAGCTCCCAAACTGACCCATATATGACAGTCATGTAGATGAATTGCAGCTGAAAACCACCCAGCTGGAGGAGGTCAAACCACTGTCTGGTTCATGGAAAACATGTAGCTGTGACCAACAATTCCAGGAGAAACACGGGAGCATTTCAAGGTGAATAGCAGTCCATACCATCAGTCTAAACTATTTTCTTTAGCCACACTGACTACAAAGGGTGAAGAGGATGGGCTTGAACCAGAGAAATCAATATCCTCAGCTGCATACAGCGAGAGCAGTCCCCAAGTGCTCTCGGAGCTTGTTTTCAGCTCCCTACCTTGTGGGAGAGTGCCTGCTGCTCTTGCTTGATGGATGTTCATGGTGTGCATCCCAGCTGGCTGAGGCCCAAGTATGGTGTGGGAGTATTTCATGGCATCAGCAGGGGAAGGGGGGAACAGCTGGGAGGTGGATGCCACCTCCAAGCAGTGCTGGTGGGAGGCTGTGAGCCACTGAGGGTGTTTGGCCAAGAGCCTGGTGGGAGGCCATTTATCATACACTGCACAACCAGCCACCCATCAACAGCTATTGCTGGTTTTTTACAGCTTCCAAACAATGTTTGTTGCAAGCTGTGTTTGCTGTCATAAAGTAAAAAACAGAAATAGGATGAAAAAAACATATTTAACCAAACCAAACCAAGCCAAACTACAGCTTTGCAGGGATTTTGTGCTTTTCTTTTAAAATTAACAGGTGTTCCTGGTCACCCTGCAAAACCACAGGGAAAGTATCTGCATACCACTGAAATGAAGCAACTCCAAACCAAACTCTGCGAAGATAATCCCATCCTTTTCTTTTGTTTTGTAGAAATGAATGGGTAAAAAAACTAGCTTCAGCTCTGGGTTTTCATAGTGATAGAGTGGAAGCTTTCACCACCATCACAGTTTTGGACTACATCTGATGCAGTCTCATGGAGACAGGGGACTGTTATTAGAGCTGCGTGAATAATCTACAGCAAGTTACTGAATGGAAGTGTTTGGCCTTTTATCTGTTTGCAAACTATCTGTGAGCCTGCCTGGATGTTCTTGAATGTGTTTGTTGTTTGAAATAATACTGCCCGTAATTTCTGTGAATAATCATTTATTTGTAGCTTGCCCATGAGCATTTAGATAGTCAAAATGTCATTTCTGTTCCATGGCTACATGAGTGCAACCCTGAGATTTCCACCAAAAGTACCCACAGTCAGGAGTGGTAAATTCACTATCTGTAAAAACCTATTGAAATCTTCTTGGGAAATGTATGTTCATCTGCAAAGTTCATGGGGGAAAAAGGGAGGAAAATGCAGTTAAATAACAAGGGGTTTTGGTAAAAATTTAAAAGTTATTTCCTATAATTCTTTTTATGGCTAATTAGATGATTTATGTTTTTATGGTTTGCAGTGTGGAACCACTCAATCAGAAGTACCTTTGCTCAGAAGTTTTATACTTAAGCCACACACAGTCCCCTGGCCCTATGACCCTAGAAGTGTCTCCACATGGTGTAGTCCAGATTTGAACTCCTTCCAGACTCAGGTCTTCGTCTGCCAAAGGACTGTTCAAAGGCTGAAAGAAAAGCTCAGCACTTGGTTTCTGAGCAGGGCTGTCCCTGACATAAAAGGTCACCCTGGCTGTCAGGGTGATGGTGTCCTCAGCAGAGCCTGCTGCCTCATTTGTTCCCCTAGCCACGGGTTTGAGCACCAGCACCACAGGCATGTTACTCAGCTCAGCTCGGCACGAATGACCGCAGCTGACTGCTGCTCCTTGCCAAGGTTTCAGGAGAACTGAGCGTACCCTTTCCAGGAGGAACCCAGCGTACCAGGGGTGTTTGCCATGCACTCATGGGGCCAAGGCAAAGACAAAGCAAACATTTCACCCATGTGCATCATAAGGCACCAGAGCTTGCAGGGATGCACCTGAATCAGCTGGGCAGCCAAGCAGCAATGGGGTTTTATAACCATTTTGCCCTCCAAAAAATTGGTGCATATTCAGTGACTAGAGCACTCCGAGCTCTGTCCTGTTGTGGTCACCTGTGCAGCAGCATCCAAGCCAGGTCTTTGGCTGACAAGCTCAGTTAGCAACTCCGAGAGGAGTTTCTCTGGTGGAAGTGTCAGGCTGCTGCCCATCTGCACAGACAGGATTAAGGGAGCTTTGCGGGGAAAGGGATGGTGTAGGAGCAACTCTTGTTTTTGTTTTCATCCGTAGTACTTCAGTTACCCCACGTGGTTGGATGGTTTTGTGATGAGGACATCTTGAGGAATAAATTGCATAGTTGTATTAAAGAAAAAATAGTCAATACTATGCACAGACTAAGTGCCTCTAATCAAAAATTGGCATTTATTTTCAGGGAAGGAGCAATATTTTGTAAACAAAAAAGGGCATGAATCCATTTTGGTAGTCTGTAAAAATTTCTTCTTTTCCTTTAATAGAGGTTTGTTGTTAACCCATTGCATTCTGAAAGAAGTGTACTACAGAAAAATCATTTTTTCTGAAAATATTTCCCAGCTCCTGAACCCTCTGTTCCCAAACAGCCTTTCTCTGAACTACTGTATGTGGGCAGGAGTTTTCAACATATTAGATCTCTTTTGGCTCACTGAAGAGTAGTGTGGGCTGTAGATACCTTTCTGTATGTATGTTGTTGTCTTGGTACAAGCTGCTTAGAAAGCTAATGGGCAGCAGATAAATGAATGGCAGTAACAACTCGTGTGGGCAAAGGTGTGGGTTTGGATTCAGGAGATGAAACAGGCTGTGACCTGGTAGAACTCACTTTACTCTGTTTCCCTTGCCAGGCTTTGTCTTTGCCACTCAAAACCATAAACATGTTGGGCTTTCTGTAACGGATTAGAGAAAATTAAACTTACTGTAGTGGGAAGGGGGAGAAAAAAATAGCGCTGCTCTTTCTTTCACACTTCTTGCTCTCCCTCTGTTAATTTGCTGGGTACTTTCATCCTCTTTTCTTCTGTCCTAGCCCTCACTGGAACTCTTTTACTGTCCTTCTCCTTTGTCTTACTCTTTCTTCCCCAAAAAAGGTTTTAATGGAGGGGAATCATTTGAGGGAGAAAATATCTGCCCATGGAGCTTATGATCAGTACAGACCGAAATGAGAGCTGCACTGAAGATGAGGCTTTTTTGTGGAAAATGAAAACAAAAGTAACTTTTTCTCATATTAATGACATTTTTCAGAGGGTATGGTCATTTGTAAAGTGAACTGAAGCCATAATTTAGGCTTTGGCTATTGAAATGTTTTGATGAAAATTTGCCAACATCTTAATTTATTTTTTCAATTCTGCAATTAAGGAAAAAAGAAAAAAAGATTATTTAAAGAATCTTTCCCACACAGTTCCCTCATTCCCCTGCTTTTTTTCTTTTTTCCTTTTTTTTTTTTATCCAAGAATCAATTTTCCACTTGCACTAGTTCAGTACAGTCTTTTTATCTCAGAAGCCTCATTGCAATAATGTTGAAAAAGGAGTCCAGGGCCAGCTGATTTAATGCTTCACTCATGGTCATTTGTACCCTTTTCATTTTGCTTTACCTTTTCTGAGCTGTGTTTGGTGAGGAGTGTTTTAAATGCTAAAGTGTACATGTCCCTGCACAATTCTGCTTTAATGGTGAGCTGTATCACTGAGCTGTAACTACATCATGTAGTGACCTCTTTCTCAGCCAGCTAATAGTTGATGGTGGAGGTCTGTGTGTACAGCTACTACATACATAATTTGGGATGAAGGAGGGAAAAGTCTTTTAAAATTGTTCCCCACAAGTTAGTCTGAATGTCCCTCTGTTATTTTGGGCTTTACATGATGTATCTGTGGAAAGTAATGGAGAATTGGGATTGATTTACACCTGAAAAATAAAAGTGTGAAAGGTTGGCAGGGAAATCATGGACCTCAAGATCAGTGCTTAAGCTGTGGGCAGCTACCCCAGGCTTTACTCTTTCTCCTTCTGCAAAGGGAATTATCCAGTGTCATTTGCTTACACAATCTTAGGTTCTGTTTTTTAACTGAAAGAAGGGTTTGGGGTCATGTTTAAAAGTGAGCACTGTAAGTGAGCAGGATGTGGTGGTGGGATGTCTCTCACAAAGCTGCTGGAAAGGACTGCAGAGGATCCTTGGACACAGCAATTCCATGAGGGAGGAGAAAGATTTATTTAAAACCAGCATGAACCTGCACCTAAGACACACTGCTGGTGTACAGCCAATGTCTCTTTGCCTTGCTTCACCACCTCTCAAGCTGTACTAGGCAGGCTCCGTTAGGCTACGTGCTCACAGCACCCAGTCTGATTTCAGCCTCTGGGCTTTGTCTCAGCCTTACAATACAGAGATGATGCACGTTCTTCAAGAAAGATAAAGGACATCCATTCTGGGTACAGTGGGATCCTTCTTTGTTGGTTGCAACCCTAAGGGATTTGGCAAGGGAGGCCTGAAGTAGTGCACAGCCTGAGTCCAGTAATCATGAGGATGGAGTGAGGATGGAGCAGGGGCTCGCTGGCAACATGTTTTTAATGACTGTTGATATTTAACAGTTGTTTTGTCAAACTCGACTGTGGGTATCTGCCTGCTCCTTTCCATTAGTTAAGGACAGTTGGTCACAGCAGGGCAACTCAGGCCAGGCTCGGAGAGTTAGCTACAGAATAAGGTTTGACTCTAATCCCTGCTGAGAATCACCATGTTTCTTTCACAGGGGATGTACCAGACTGAAGCAGATTTTGTATGTATTCTGAGTCTTCTTCATCTTTGTAACCTTAGGGGTTTATGGCACAATCTGGAAATACAATAAGAGGAAGGTCCTGGCAGCTCTGTATTCCTGTGACTCTGAAGCAGTGTTTAAATCCTGCCCAATTCCTGTCTTTTGTAAATCATATATTTTCTTAATATGAATCTAAATATCACAAACTCGTGACTTAAGTTGTCACTGTTTAGTTAAAGACCAAGTCCTGGAGCAGAGTTTGAACAGATGGACAGGATGGTCAAGGCTAAGATATTCAATAGTCCTGTCTCCAAACTTTCACTTTGCAACATATCCCAGCATGGGTGTTCCTTAAGTGGGTACTTAGGACACGACCAGCATGGGAAGAATCTGGACTAATTGTTCATGTTGCAAACTTCCCATCAGATGTAGGTACACCTGGACAACAAGCTTTGTTATCCTTCTGGCCAAGATGAGTACTCACTTTAATGCTTGACAAGTGAGAGTGAGGGAATTCAGAGGAAAAAACATCTTTGTCCAGCCCCAAGAAGAAAGGCTTTGTCTGGGTAACTGTGATTGGTTGCTTAGTGTTTGCTATGACTGTGAACAACCAAATAAAAGGAGAAGTGCATTTTAACTTGTCCCATCCCTCCTGAGGGCACATGTAGGATTAAATCAGTATAGTTGGATGTGGTGACAAACCAGAGAGCCAAGAAGGTGGCGATGATATAAGACATTTTTCAATAGCAGATGAAGAGGTCTGATTTCCACATGCACTAGCCAGGGAAGGGATGCGTGTTTGGCTTTGGTATGAAATGGTATGTGGTTGAGATGGGAGGCAGTAGTCCTTCAAAATGCTGTGCTCTGTGTGGCTACCTGAACACACGGCTGCATGGCTCCCCTTCCCTCTTAGGGCTGGCTGTAAACTACCTAGGCTAGGCCATACAGACAAGCCTTTATGTACTCGCAGTTGTATCTCCCATAGCATCACTTTTCGGCTGCAAAGACAAAGATCAGTGTTTAGAATGCTCCACCTGAAGGCCATATGGATCTTATGTGTTGGCACTTCATGATCCTAGAAACACCGCTCAGTTTGGCAGAACAGGCTGAAAAGCAGCAGTGCCTCAGACCAGGATGAAGGTTTACTGACCAAACAGTGTGGGGAAATATTGACTGTGCTTTAATTTATTATAGTAAATTGCTAGCAAAGCTAGATGTATAAATAATAGTGACTAATAAATCTGTTATGTCCTCCTTCTTTTCCTATTTTCAAACTGCCCAAGCAATTTTGTCAACTGCATTTGTTGTTCAGAATATTTCCCTGAGTAATTTCTGGAGATAATTCTTGTGTTTTTATCTTGTCTGGGAAGTTACGCTGAGTCTGACATTGAATCTGTTTTCATTAGAGTCATAAATCTTTCTTTTGTTGTTTCAAAATCACATTTCCCATGCTACTATTTGCAATTACAGATATGAAACTTGCTTTCTTTGACTGCTCTTCAACATCCATTTATCACTGGCTGTTTCAGCCGCTGTTGAAATGCTGGTAAACTGTACCATCCTCACATTTCAGACCAAACACCACACAGAGAAGCATGAATTTCCTTGCATAGAAATTAAAGAGAGTTAATGAGCATCTGTGAAATTTTCATTTTTTTGGATGGATTTGTTACTATTTATGTATACAGTACATATTTTTTCTGAGTACCAAGATGACGTGCAGCAGAAAAATAAGGCCATCCATGGGCTGCGTATGTTGACAGCTTGTGTTGAAACCTGTATCATTACCACCATGTTTGCTATTTGCTCATCAGACCCTAATGCATCCATCCCTAACCAAAATGGTCTGTACAGGCATGGAGTAGGCCTGAGAGGCTTCTCCACTAACTAGAAAACAGAAAGAAATAATCAGTATGGCAGTGACCCTTCACATGGGGCATATGTAGTAACATAGTCTTCTAAGCAATGCTGGCCTGGGTTTGGCAAGAGTGATGAGGGACAAGGCTAGCTGGACCTCTGGTCCCCAGCTGGGTGGAAAATGCTCCTTAAGGGCATCCTCAAGAGTCTGAGTCCCTGCAGATGGAGAAGAGAAAGCAGGTACCCACCTTTCTAAACCAGTTCTCTAAACAATGGGAGGAGGGGGGGTTAAAGAAAAAGGAAGGTGAAAGTGGACTACTACTTCTGTACTTCAAAAGAAAGTGTTGGCCACCATGGCCTTTTGGAGGGAGGAGAATCCTGAAAATATGCTCTGAGAATGGTTACTAGGTCAGGAGTCTCAGGGAGAAGAGGAGGAGAAATATTTTGTTCCTTGATTGTAACTCAACTTAGACACTAAGCTGCTCAGACATCTTTGGGCATGCAGAAATGGACATTACTTTTTTCCTGGGATCAGGCTTCAGCTGAGAAAATGTTTCACCAAGATGCAGATTTTGGAATTGGGTACCCAAATTCCCCTGAGGTCTCACTGGCCTCTTTGACCTTGTTTGATGTAAGTGTAAAGCTTTGGGGCATACTGCTCCAATGTCAGCAAAGCATTTTGTATCATGAAAGAAGAAACCGGGACAGAAAAACTGTTTGCAAGGAAACATCTTAGTGGAGGAATTTTAACATTGTTGTATATTTTAGTTGAGTAATAAAGGGGAAATTTTCTGCCAAGCTTGACATCTAGAGCATTCACCTTGAATTAAGCAAAGGGTGGCAGTGGCAGTTGGTGAAATAAGAATATCTGAACTCAAAAGCAAGCCAATGCTTGCATGCAAAAGTTTGCAATTGTTTAGTGGAACAACAACAGCCTTAATAGCACAACATTAGGCAGAGGGCCAAGAGACAAAAATATTTGTAAATAGGGTTTGCTAATTTTTTCCACTGGCAAACATAGGAAAAGAAGGAGGGGGGGAATTAGTGTTCTGAGGAGACTGTTGTCCTGTGAGCACAGGTCCCTCTAGTTTTTGAACAGAATCCCTCTGTAATCCATGTCCCAAAGGCATATAAGGAGTTTCTTTGTGTGCGTGTGTGTGTTTGTTTGTGTGTGTGTGTGCATAGCAGAGGGATATAAAGAGGACATGGTAAGGAGACATTTCTCCAGCTCAGGAACAGGAGCTGGAGAAATACAAGAAAGAACTTTGCTTTTCCTAAAATGATGTCAAGGACTAATTGTGAAACCAGTGCTGACAGGCAATGCTGAATGTTTCTGCCTGTAGACTTGTCCTTTTGAAGGCTCTCTCACAGTGTTGATTGTGGGAGCTGAGGAGGTGGCTGTGTCTCTGTCACAGCTCTCCTCTCTCCCCTTCATGGCTTCCTCCTTGCTGTGGCTGTATGAAGGATTTATCATCTTAGAGAGGTACTCTGAAGCACACTGAGATAAATTGATTTGGGAGATCTGTAGCAGAACCAGTTAGCAACTGGGCCTGGAGGGTTTACTGTCTCACTTTGACACGCCACTTAGAGTTGTCTCTTCCACAACCCCCTTTTCATTTAGAAAGGAAATCTTCTGAGCACTTTCTGTCTACTCTGTGGCTGTTGCTGCTGCTCACACCTATGTGGTGAACCTGACCTATGTGCTGCTGACAGAGAAACACATGGAAATCATCAGGGATGCCAATTCTGTAGAAATAAAGAGATTAATCTGTCTTTGAACACAAACTAACAGAGCTCTTCCAGTTTGGTTTTGGTCACTAATAGAAGTGTTTTTTCACAGAAGTATCAAAATATGGGCTGCAATTTTGTAAGAGCATTCATTTGTCTCCATTCTGAGATTTGCTCATCAGATGACAAGATCTACTTTTGTACCCGCCTGTTGCACTTGCCACATTAAGAATAGACTTGACTGAGATACATTTTATTTCAGAAAAGATCAGGCTATGAGGATTTTTTTCTAACTTATGCAATGGATAAATTGAATGATCTCCAGAAATTCAACATCCTACAGTTAAAGTTTCCTCTTGAACTTGAAGCACAGTAATTCATCTATTTGACCTGCACACATTTCGGTATCCACACAGGTAATGCTTTGTATCTGAGCTGGACTTAAATTGAAGCCTTTTGAAGTTTCTTTTTGAGGAAGAACTTATCTGAAAACTGAAATCAGTTTGGCTTCAGATTAGACAAAACTCAAGCTGTGAATAATTTGTATCTAAGCAGTGAAAAAAAGAATCTTGCAACACACACTGTTTTTGTGAAAAATATAAACTCTTACAAAACCCCAAAGGTGGCTAATGATAAAACTCCTGTTAATATTAATCTGGGGAAAAAATAAAAGAGGGAGGGAAGGAAGGAATTCGGAAGGAATTCGGAAGGAATTCGGAAGGAAGGAATTCGGAAGGAAGGAATTCGGAAGGAATTCGGAAGGAATTCGGAAGGAATTCGGAAGGAA
>JAWWMP010000041.1:64608177-64629559 GCA_035047865.1 Dendrocincla tyrannina | reverse complement strand
GAAGGAAGGAAGGAAGGAAGGAAGGAAGGAAGGAAGGAAGGAAGGAAGGAAGGAAGGAAGGAAGGAAGGAAGGAGAGGTGATGAGAAGGAACTAATGGGTGTTTTACACAAATAATGCCAACATTTCAGCAGTACTCTCTGAACCACGCTCTGCCATGCTTCCTCCCTCTGAAATAATATGAGCCTGTGCAAATGAAAAAAAAAAGAAAAGCATTCAAGGCAGAGCTTGCACACCTAGCAGCACTTTCAGAAGGGACTGGGAAGAGAATGAAACACGAAATGTGTTAAGCTAAAATTATCACATGATGGCAAACAATGTCCTGCTGGCATATTTAGTTTTCCTTTAGAATATTTTGCCCCATGAAGTCCTTAATTGCATGAGAGATCAGAAAACGTGTGACTGTGTGAAAAGCTTTGGGTGTCCATCCTTTTAAAAACCAAACATTGTGCTGCCTCCTTGCTGATGTATGGACATGAAAAGTGAGGTTTTATGACAATTGGATGGTTCGGTGAAGGTCCAAGCACAGATTTTTACATCTCCTTTTCAACTTCTCTGCTGCATGCCTGAAAACTTCAGGTTTTGCCCACCTAGTTGTGGGAGTCTGGGCCAAATTCCCTCTGCAGTTCACTGATGTTTCACTACAGCTTGTGACTTAGGAGAGCATGCAGCACCTTTACACCTTTCTGATTTTGGAGAGGATGTGGGAGCCATGTAGGAACTAAAACACCTTTGGCCTCCACCACACCCCTCCTGTTTCCCCAGTTTGGTATGGGGACTCTGCCATTCACATTTCCCTGCAGACTTGAGATGTAGAAGCCTAGAAGTTGGTCCTGGGAGTTCAAGAAGTTATACTTATTTATTAATGCATTTAATAAATACTGAAAGAGCAAAAGGTCATGAGCTGACCTTGATGTTAAAGTTTTGCTCCTTGCAGAGAATACAGAAGATTCCTTACAGTGAGACTGAGAAGCAAGCCCCTCAGCTCACTGCTTTTGTGGCTTGTGACAGAATCCCACTAAAAACAACTTGTGATTTATTTCAGCTGCATAATAATATTACAAAGTAATAAAAATAAAGGCATATTTAATGATGTCCTTCCATTAAATGGTATGCCCTGGCTGTCTACCAATGGCTCTACAGACCTACTGGCGCCTGTGTCAAGACTCTTTCTTTCAGCGTGGGGAGAGACATTAAATACCATGATAGAGTCCTGTGTACCACCAGGTTATGCTGTACAATTCATTTCCATTAAGCAAGTAATTTTTTCCTTTCCTTGACTTTTGCTACTTTGTTATGCTAATAAATATGCTTGTGCAGTGGGACCCAATTTAAACAAAGACTTGACATAGTAACTTTGCTGGACACATCTAGAATGGGACATCTGGGTCTCATCACAGCCAAAGGTCTCTTCTCTCACCCTCTCATCTTCACAACATATCAGTGCCCTCAAGCACAGCTCTCTTCAAGTCTCCAGAATGCATTTGTTATTTTCATTATTAGCTGGAAAAAAAATCCAGCAGTCCCTGTTCAGAAAAAGGAAGGAAGAAGGATTTTTGATATAAAATGAAACCACAGTAAAAATGAGGAGAGGAATTACTATAGTGGGATAGAAATAATTTATTGACATGTTCCTTCTCAAAGGATTCAGAAGCATTTTACGAACTGAATCAGATCACTTCTCCAAAACAAAAAAATTTTGTTATCTCTGGGGTAAAAGCACAGTGGCTGTTTGGTGTTCCAGTATACAACACAGTGCATCAGGTAGATATTACCCCAAAGAGCAATTCTGCAGGGGAGGGCTGAGCAGGCAGGGTTACAGCTCACTGATGGTTCAGAGTCTCGAAAGCCAGTTTCAGAGGAAAGGACAAAGGGATGTGCTTGTTGGAATCTCCATTTTTTGTCCTTGATGAGCTACTTGGGAAAGACTGGAAGTTTCTCTCAAGCAGCCAAAGTGAAGTGAGCAGCTTTCCCCCATATGTACTATCACGTGCTGATTTAATGCAGAAAAAAATGGAATTGTATGTGCTCCCATTGCATCCCATTGCATCCCATTGCATCCCATCACATCCCATCACATCCCATCGCATCCCATCACATCCCATCGCATCCCATCACATCCCATCGCATCCCATCGCATCCCATCCCATCTGCTGTGTCCAACTTGGACAGCACCCAGTACCCAGCACTAAAGCTACACACACCGTGGGGGTCAATCTACTTAACCAGCCTGCTCTGTTCCTGTCTAGGGGAGACACAAGCAGATAGGGAGGTGCTGCAGTGCCTGGAGGTCAGAAACAGAGCATCTGAGGATGGCTGTGCTGGATTTCCCCCACTTGAATGAATGCCAAATGCATAGAGGAGGGAGGCAGGGAAGAGGGCTGGCATCAGACACAAAACCTCATCAGAGTTTTCAGGGCTTGGAGCTGCTGTCGGGCTTGTAGTGTAGATGTTGTGTGGTGTGAGATTAAAGCTATGGGCCAGGAATGACAGCACATGAAGGTCCTTACTGCTATGTAAAAGGGCTCAGTTCATCTCTGACTCAGGGATGGTTTCCCACACACACACAGGAACCACTTTTGCAGTGCTTATGTTTTTCTTGAAGCTTTCTTGTCCAAGGACCCAACAGTATTGACCTGGGTTAATTATTCCTAGAGGGAGCATATATACACAGCATTCTCCCACATGAAACTGCACTGTCAGATGAATCCCAACCTGTTTTAGAGGTGCAGAAAAAGGAGCCTAGGGGCATGGACAGCAGCTCTGTTCACTTGCAGCATCTTGGTTTTCCCCATTCTTAAAACAGACATGGAACTTTTCATGCTTTTAGGCTGAGGAGCCTAGTGAGTTTGTCACCTGTCACTTTTCCATTTACAAATTAGTAGCCAACACAGAAAATGTTTTATTTATTTATATATATATAATAAAAAAGTATTCTTCACCATAAAATATTTGGGTTTTTAGTCACAGGAACAAAGCATAAATGATTACAGCAAGATTTCTGCCCAACATTTTCCAGAGAGTGCCTCTTCTCATGCCATGATTGTATCCAGTCAACAGTAGTAGAGACTGGTCCTGAGAGGGGTGAAAAGACAAATTCTTCAGAGAGTCTTCTGGCTCTTCAGGTTCCCAGTGATGGAAGAGGAGGAGAAAGGAAAGGGAAAAGGGAAGAAGGAGGAGATGAAGAAGAAGAAAAGAAGAAGGGGTAGGAGAAGGAGAAAAAGACAAGAGGAAAGAGAAAGAGAAGGACAAGAAAAGGGAGAAGGGGAAGAAGGAGGGAAAAGGAGAAGGGCAAGGAGAAAGAGAGCCCAGTGTTTTTCCCTTCCCACTTTGCATTTTACTGAAATTGCAGGTCTATCCAGTTCTTTGATAAAAATACAAACTCCCGAACCGGGGGTGTGTGACTCAGGAGGTTGCCTGGCTAGGTGCAGGGCCTAACCTTTAATCTGTGTTGATTGCTCCTCCAGGATCTCTTTCCAAAGCTTTTTTTCTGCACCGAAATGTTCTGCCAATCATAATTTGCAGTTCTGAACGCATGAAAGGACTGTGTCCTGTTTCTGGAGGAAAAAGGGAGGGGGGAAAAATTGGTGTTTAAAGTCAAAACAAGATTTTTCTTTTAAAGCCTACTACAGGAAAACAAAAGATGTTTCCATTATGGGCACAGTTCAGGCACCTCTTTAAAAGCAATCTCACACAGGAGGTGTTAACAAGCCATGTGCACAGGGTTACATTCTCTTTTCCATTCAAGTGTCAGCTTTGCTAGCTTGCAGTCGGAGGCAAGTCAGTGATCCATGGCTGAGCACATCAGAAAGGTATGATGTAATGGGCCCCGCACTCAATTCATCCCTCCCACGGCCGTGGAGCCCCCGTCCCACCGAGTTAATCATTGACGTGACAGAGTCACCCAGGCACTGACGTGGGAGTGGGCTGAGGAGGGCAGCACCAAACCCCCCGAGCTGAAGTCGTAGAAATTTTTCTCCCTCCTCCATCCATCAAAGGCTTGAGGAAGTTCTCAGCATTGCCAGGGAAAAAGCTCTTTGACGGGAATGGTGTGCCAGGTCCCTGTTTGGAGGTGCTGGTTACGCGTAGCAGCTCCCCACCACCACTCGGCTAATCTCTATTACATATCTACAGACAAAACAGCTACTTGGCATTGTGTTGCGGATGTCTGCAACTTTTGCCAGGACGTTGAACAGAGGCCAGGAACTTGGGTGGAGACAGGAGCCAGAAGGTCATCTGGGGTTGCTGCTCTTTGTTAGAGCTAAAGAACGATGTGAATGTATTAAGCCCCTTTCCACGCACTGATTTTATTTTTTTTTTTTTTCCAATGCCTTCAATAGTATTTTTTTCCCATTGGGCTGGATTCATGCAGAAATATGCAAGGCAGAGCTGTCTGCTCATTTGCACTTAGCATGAAACCCTGAGTTAGAGGCTTTTTTGAGAAAAATGAACCAGCATTCTCACTGCAAAGGTTTGCTCTGTGAGAACAAGAACTTGGGTGCTTTGTCATTTCCTCTCTTTCAGACACTCACCTTCACAAAACTATCAGATGATCTCATTATTGTTCCCTAAGACATGAAGTGGTTTTTCACTTGGTTGTTTTTTTTGTGTGTTTTTTTTTTTCTGTTTGTTTATTTGTTTTGTCTTGTTTTTGTTGGTTTTGGGGTTTTTTTGGTTTTGTTTTTGCTTTTTTAAGTAAAACTGGCAGTGGGCTGAAGCAAATTGTGGCACCTGGAATTGCAAAGTTGTGACTGGATCCTAAAGCCCTGCTGAGTATGGGCACACTCCTGGAACCCATGGGGACTGAAAAATGGCACGAGTAAGATTCACATTTTATACAACTGATGTTATTAAATGAGTCTGTGGCTGCGTGGATGTATCTGCTTATTCTGACCTGCTAGATGACAAAGTTTACATATATATTATTGCGTTGTTCATGTGGATCGCCTTCTTAAAACAGGCTGCAGATGAAAGGAGGTTAATACCTCAGCAATCCAAATTACAGTTTCATTCCATGTTAAATTACAGGAAAATAGTTCCTGTCATGGAAACTGTAAACAATGTGCTATCAAGAAAATCATGTTATAGTTGTCTTTGTGACACCATGACAAGTGCATGGGTGGGTGAACATGTGGAGTTCAGGGTTTCATGGCAAAGCCTTCTCTACACTGATGAGACTGATGCTCCTGTGCCTTCTTTCTTTTTTTTTCATTCCAGTATCCTTTTGCCTAAACATGTGTTGACTATTGAATTCCATCTATTTGCTGCTCCACTGCCTGCGATTCAACAGTCATGGGAGGTCTGTTAATGAGGTTGGTATCACCAGGCTTTTTGGAGATGGACAACAACTCTAGTCCTCTCCAGAACAGACAGTATAAATGTGAATATCCCCATTTTTTTTTCAGCTAGTCCTTTCCCTGACACATAGCACACAGTAAGAGAAAAATCAGAGGTCCTAAAACATCACAGGTGTCCTTTGCAGTCACTTCTGCTGAGCCTGTCATGATATATTTGGCCTGGAATGGAGACAAATGCCTTTGGACACTAGAAAATCTCATCATGGATGTGCTTGGCAGTCCTGGGGGAAGTTGTGACACATCTATTGCGAGGTTCCTCTCTCAGGAAAAGCTTTGTTTTGCTTCCTTGTCATATAAAAGGCATCATGAGTGTTATGTGTTACTCACCTGCTGCTCCACTTCATCCCTAGGGAAGGATAGCTTTGTATCAGGCCAAAAAGTGTTTGAGTCTAAGATGCAAATAAACCTGTATCTCTATATGCTTATATAATGATATGAAAACATTTTATTATGTATTAAATAATAAATATGAGCATTCATAGAGTTTTTGTGTTCCCCTGAAGCCTTGCTGGATGAAAAGTGTCATTAAATAAAATATTTTATTCATGGCTATGTTTATCCAGACTGTGACACCCTTTTCCAGAGACATTATCTAATTCTAACATCTGAGAGAATCTGTGAATAAGATTTTGTGGTAACCCCAAATAACAAAGGAAGAAATATTGTGGAAAGGTAAAAAGGCTGATCTTGATTTGCAGCAGGCAAGCAAAAAATTCCCCCAGTCTCTCAGTCCTACATCCCAGTCTCTTAATGCTACTTTGCTATTTAGTATGCCTTTTATTTTTTTATGTTTTTTAAGGACAAGACAAATTGTCTAGCCACAAGAATTTAAACAATCTTTTTAATTTGAGCTAAGAAATGTACTGCACTGCTTGGCTGCCTTTGAAGTCTACTATTGCAATATCTCAGCAAAAGGTATATTTGTAGAAGGGAGAGCTGCAGCCTAATATAGCTGCACCATAAAGCTTATTTATCCCCACTGCACTTGATTTACAATTCTCATTAACTTTTTTTTTTGCTAAGAAACCTTCAGAGGTGGTGTCTGGCAGAGGTGGAAGCAGGGGGTAAGAAATTACTCCCCACCCCTGGTGTTGCCCTTGCTCCACAGCCAGTCAAACCAGTCGATGATTGATTTGAATTATTTTTCAAATAACCTGAGTTTTAAGAAAAATGAAATTTCACTGCACCTTTTTACTCTGAAACCATGGGGAAATGCACTGAACCACACATATTTTTCTTGAATGGAAACAAACCTTTACACCCTGAGGGCTGGTGACACGTTTATCTTCCTTTTACACAGTTCAAGTGCCTGACATGGAACTCTCCACCCTTTGTCTCCAGCTCTGTCCTTCTTCCTTTAGCCCAAGACACTCTGGCTTACAGGGCCCTGACACTCCAGTGAGATCTTGTGTGCACCTCTGCCAAGCCACAATGGCACATGCAAGAGGGTTGTATAGGACAGAAATTCAGATAATGTCTCATTTCCCATTAGTGCCAGATGCTGCTTCGGGATCCAACCCAGTCCCATACCCTGGCAAAGGGGTGGTGTTTCAGTGGTGTTTCCCATTAATTCCTGGAGTTCCCCACTTTCCTCAACACACCCAAATGTGCCTCTTGTGGTTTGCAGTTGTATGAAGAACTTGATATATGGCTTGTAAGGTCAGAAAGTTTGGCCATTCCTGGGTACACACATTTTCTTAACACGCATTTGGGAGGGTCTGTGCACTGTGTTAGTGAAAACAGCTCTGCACACAGATATAAATCCATGTATTGGAAAGCAGGGAGACAGATGGTCTCTATTACCCCATGTAACCAAACACAGGATGCAGATGATCTGAAACAATTAGAATGGGAGTTTTCCTATCATAGAGTTTTAAAGGGATTTCATTTATGATATGTTTTAGTGGCATGGCTGCAGCTCCAAGGATATATATGAAACAGAGATTTTAAAATACTCATAATAAGGTTTTTCTGCTCACCAAAGCATTATGATTTTAAACTGTAAATTTGCTTGAGCCTTTAAAACCAGAAGCAACTGATATGCATCACGTGACTTTCCCTTTTTCAGTGAAAAAATGAGAGTGTTTCTCCCCTTTCTTGATGACAAAAACCACCTTAATTTTTATGAAAATCAGTCAGCAGACTAATTATATTACCACTGCCACACCAGTTTCTTTTACAGCAGCTAAACACCAGGCTCGGTTTTGCACATCTATGTATTTTCTCCATTTCCCCCCCTTGCTGTTATGCTGTGAGAATGTTTTTTTTGAATTTTGGAAGCGGTGCATGGATCCTTTCCTGAAATTTCAGGCACCACTAGAGGTCCCCAGACAGTGCTGTAAAACTCCTGTCCGGGACACTCCTTTCGAAGGGCCAGCTTACCTTGGCTCATCGGCATTGCAGCCGGGCAGACCAGTGTTTTCAGCCTGTCGCCGACCAAAGAGAAAAATTGTCATGTTCATACCAAGCTGGGGAAAATATTTGTTTAGCAGGTGTGTATGTGCTGGCTTTACTCCCTGACCGCTGAAGCTGCTCAGCACTTTGGAATGCTCTTTGCCTTCACGGAGGGGATTACTGGGCAGTGTGAAGGTTATTATCCTATAAACACAGCTGATCACATGAACATGCCACTTCTCAGCACCACCTTATAAGACAAAGGGATGGGTTTGGAAGAGATCATCTGAAAGAGGGATCTAGAGAATCAGATCCTGAAATCCATATTTGGTTCCTGAGCTGCTATTTTTTTCAGAAGTGCTGCTTCTAAGTAACTCCTTGAGTTCAGTGAAGTCACTGTAAAAAGAAAATCAGTGTATATGTATGTCATATATTATATATCACTTCATCTCACTTTGAAGCATGGCCACTCCTGGGTAAAAACAAGGCAGATGTTTACCATGTCATGTCACAGCAGTTTCCCATAGCAGATTTCAGCAGGACAGGAAGAACGCCATGAAGCTGCAAGAAAGATTGCATTAGGCAAGATGCAATTACCAAAGTTGGACTATGTCCAGGACACTGGGGCAAACCCTCCTGCCTTTGCAAATTTGATTTCAACAACTTTAATTTTAAACAACTGATAGTCATATTTCTTGCCAAGCAAACAGATTGCTGAAAGTAAGAGAGGCAGCATTTTCTAAATAGAAAAAGCTCAGAAAATTAAGAAAGGGAAAAAAACCAAAAACCAAACCAAGCAACAATGATTTGTGACACCTCAGTGGGAAACCGTGAAACATCCACTTCAGAAAGACATTCTGTGGGCGGTAGGTTAGCTTAACTTACAGCACCCCACAGCTCGAGCCAATATTTTGTGCATAGAAATGATGAATTATAGACAGTGGAACTTCAGGGCCATCAGTGCAGGCAGGCCAGGTCAGAGCAGTACAGAAACAGAATAAGGAAAACCTACCTCAAAAAGAAGAAAATTCAACTTCTTTTGCTATTATAACATATTTATGCACCAGCATTTATTGAGGGCTATGCAAATATCCACATCTGACAACCAAATTGTTCAACACACCAGCTTGCTTATGTGGAATTCCACTGTGTCTACAGCCTTGCAACAAAACAAGCAAAGCAAAATGGACACCTGAAAGAAAACATCTTGCGTAACACAGACCTCTGAATCTCGGAAGGAACGCTGTTGACCTTGGTTAGCCCTGAGATTTGCCACATGAACAGAGCAAACAATTTCTTACAGCAGTTTGCGAGCTTTGGAATTAGCAAGTCCTGATCCTGCTTTAATAGAGTGGGATGGAGTAGGTGATTTTCTAGTTTCCCGTCTCACCAAACATTTCTGTTATGTTAAGACCCATGCCCAAAGCTTATGAACAAACATCCAAAAGATAATGGTAAAATAATAAAGCATATATATTATTGCAAGTTGGTAGGTTCTCAAGGAAACCAATCCTACCTTACTTCAGAATAGTTTGCAGAGGAGTAGCTTGAAGTAGAAGAAACTGTACTTGCATCATGCTGAAGTAACTAGAAGCACGTGAAGAATCTCTTTTCCTAGCTTTTTCATTCAAGTGAAACAACCTTCTCCAGTTGCTGCTGAAAGGAATTTAATGCAATAATCCATACTTGAGATTATTCTCGTGTTTGCACAAAACATAAAACAAGTGTTCTGGACTTGCTCTGTCCCATTTTCAGCTCAGGTTGTGTTGCACATGGGACATATTTATCCCAGATGGAAAAAATCTGAACTATGATTTCCCTAATGTACATGCTGGTCACACCATGGTATGGGACACCCCCACATCAGCAGGAGCTGAGCTGTGGCTGTTGAGTACCTGGCCCCAAGTCACACATGCAGTTTAGACTCAAGAAAGGAGGAGGAGGGCTCAGGAAGATGTAGCTGTACCTGTTTATAGGCATCTTGAGGTCACGGCATGCTGTGACTCCTGTTGCAGTCTCCCTTCTGCTCAAGACTTTACACCAGTGCTGTGACCCTGTCTTTAATACCTGAAGTCTGAGCACATCACTTTGCTTCTCACCATTAGAAAGTGCTGTTTTGGAGTTTGAGAGGTGGCCACCGACCCCTGCAGCCTACCAAAGTCACAGGTCAGCACATAAGCCCTCAACAGTTTTGTTACAGGATTAGGCATGGTATGTTCAAGGCAGTTTTTGCCCAGGCAATGTAGCTCTAGTGTATTGCTTTTTCAATCAGATCTGCTGCCTCCTTTAAGGAATGGCAATGTTTACACTCGCTATTAAAAAAAGTATTAATATTGCAGCTTTGCTACACACTGACATATCCCCATGGACGTACTTTGTTAAACAAGAAAGTTCAATTCACAAGCTGCACAAAATAGCAAAAAGTTCCCTGTTTCGCAGTTTCTTCAGCAGCACGGTAACAAAACACAGAAATACTTTATCTACCCTGCTGGTGATGAAGCTCAGACACTAATCAGAGGTTTGTTGCTATTTTTAGCTGTTACACAGAGAAAACTGTAGCAGAAACCATTTTCTTTCCCTTTTGAAACCCTTGTATGTTGAAAGGAGGCAATGGCTTTAACACAGCTAGCTTCTTGTTTGTTTATTCTGTGGAGCAATGAAAAGGATGAGTGCAAAACACTTCAGCTTCAGTTCTACTCTGGTGTAAATTAAGACAGTTCCACCACAGATCAGTGGAGCTGTAATATAATGTACTCCAGGGTAGGGTTGGACCCTCTGATACAAGTATAAGTATACAAATTGCAAACACTGGTATGAAAACTGTATTTTCCTTCTCTTCTTTTGTGTTACTGTATATCCTCATCTCCAACATTCTGTCACTTCCAAAACTATTAATTAATGTATAATCAGCAAGCAGAAAGATGTCACCCTGTCTAATCAGCAGAAAATTCTTTTCTACCCTAGCCCTGAACTCTCAGCCACAGTCACAGCTGAGATCATCTATAAACATAGACAGGCTGACTGTTCAGACATGTTCAACTGCCTGTCAGTCGCAGTACACTGAAATTCTACTGTAAGGACAGTATCTGCATTGGTATCCAAACCCTGTGTTATTGGTCATATAAACAACTGTTTTACGAATTCCTATGACATTATAGTGTCCTGCTTACAAAATATTTCAGGCAGATACTTCCTTTTAAATATAGGCTTAATTACTGAAATGTTTTGAAATTAATATGAGAAAAGTAAATCCTGTATTTTTTCTTTGGGGCATTGAGTTGTTATTTCTTCTAAAAAAGAGGAGCATTCCTTTCTCCCTTAAAGACTCAGCTACTTCACAATAACCTCCTGCATGGCCGACTTCAAGGCTTTTATGCACAGCTCATGTCACCCCACTCAGAAAGTAATTCTGCAATTAACCTTACTACAAACCAAAAAAGTGCAGTGTCATCAGTCTGCTTTAAAATTGCAAACACATGGAGAAACAGTTGTGCAATTTTCTTAATTAGAGACAATAACCACACTTTAAAAAAGAAAAATAGATTAGACTGTTCTAATCATGAGTAAAGTAAAATTTAAAGCAAATACACAAAAAGCCCAATCCCACACCTTTATGCTACATCTCAAGCATCTGAAAAGCTTGTAACAGATTGGCCTGGCCCACAAACACACTGAAGGCTCTGCAAGCAGCAGTTGCCAGGTTGATCCTCATCCTGCCTCATCTGGGTAAAGCTATCTTGGACATTGGCTGGAGCAAGATTTGTTCCTAACTAAAGCAAAATTCCAACAGGATCCAACCCTGCAATTTGCAGAATAACCTCATCTCACCATACAGAAACAGACTGACATCATTGCCTTGTGCCATTTGGGGAAACCCAACCAACTCTTATTTATGTCTAAACACTCGTAGCTCTTAATGGGAAAAAGCCAAACACAGTAAACCTTCCTGATATTTCCTGTAATGCAGGGGGTGTGACTCACACCGCTTCTCATGCATACACCTGACATGCACACACAAGCACAATAATTTTTGCTACTCAAGAGAAACCTTAGTTTATGTTGTTTTGAGACAAAAAGCAGCTGTCCATCATCTCACGTTGTTCTAAAAACCTGACATTTACAGGGCTCTTTCTAAACGAGTTCATTAAACACTGCATGCATCTTAAGGCCATATGCAGCAGTATAATTTAGACTGTATATTTTATAGGTTTCTTTTTCTGGTTTACCTGCTGACTATTATGTGCTGTTAAAATTCAATTACCCTAACTAATCAGGGAATAAAAAAGGGAAATAAAAAGTAGGTGATGGAAAAGTGTATGTTAACAAATTCCATAGAAAAGCAGTCAATGCAGCACTAAGATTGTTGCATGTGTAACATTTCAGTGTTATTAATGCCCTTTTCTCTTCTCCTAGACAGATTAATAGTATGAATAAAAGGCACAAAATGGCAACTAAACCACCTCCCTCACTCTTGCAAGCAACAGCATTTCAAAACACTGTGGAAAAACACATGACAAATTTTATCTTTCACTGTGTAAGTTCATAGACTTAAGAGGAACAACACAGCCCAAATTAAGAGCTGGATTTGGCCCAGTTGGTAACAGGAAAGACTTGAAAGAGACAAGAATATGCCTGCAATTTTTCCACATAGCATATAAGTTAACCAACCCAATTCTTGTGTGTGGGGCAGACATACCAGGCTAAAATGGCCATTGATATAAATGGAAATGTTCCCAAATAATTTTGGCTTTCTCCATTTACATTCCAACATTTGACACCCAATGTCCTGAAGAGCTGTTAGCACAAAATGCTGTACCTGGAAAAAAAAAATCACGAGAAGGCTGGGATTTTTTTTAAGTGTGTCAAACATTTAAAGCTGAGATGGTAAAAGTTGGTAAGCCATCCTTGCTGAATCCAAAAAAGTGAATATGTAAAGATGTGACAATATGAAAGGCCCCAATTGTACAGTGGATTGTCCAAGTATATTATTACAAGTATATTATTACACATATACAATTGTTTACTTTCTCATGCACATTGATTTTTAATGCATATTAAACTGTTAGTCTTAGCTAATTTCTGTAACATCCAATTTGTTAATCAGTGTTTTTTAAGGCAAATAATTTCTTATGAAAGTGATTCCAGTTAATTTGGCCTGACCCCAACCCAATGAATCTTTCTGTTTTCACTTGCTGCTGTTAGGAATACATCTCTGTGGGATGCCCCTAGGTTTCCACAGCCTGCACACACGATTTTTGAGGGTTGAGGAACCTTGGCAGATGTTTCCAATCTCTCTTTGCTTTCAAGAAGTTGCCTTCTTTCCAGCAGCTTTCAAATGCGTTTTGACTTGCTTCTTTGCTGAATAGTAACCTGGAGAACAGCACACAAACAGAATTAGGGCTACAACACTGAAAACAGCTGCTTTTCAAGAAATCTCTCAAATCTCATTTTTATGTTGAAGAAATCATTTAGACCTCTCTATGGCTCCTGAATGAACAAAACTAATACCTTTAGCATGTTCCACATAAAGATATGTAATACCAAGCAAAAGAAAGGAAATGTGCTGGCTTTTATCCAGTTGAGATCAAAAGACTTTGGACCCCCTTATGCAAGCTGAGCAAAGCAACATTTCACTCCGACTTTGAGATCCACTGCTGTAGTGCTTCCTGACAGAAATAGGGGTGTGGGGTTTTTTCCTCCTTAAAAGTAACAAAAAAGACAACATCAGAAGGACTATTCATATGGGGCACTTTATTTCTGCTTAGTAGGTCAAGCTGCAGATTCAAGGACTGCATAAAACCTTGCACGATCACTAACTCCTTACTCAGAGAGTATGCACTGTGGCTCACAGAGAGAGCATTCATTAAGTTTTCAAACATATGTGCAGCTGAATCTTTGTTTCAGGTGCAATTCAAATCATCCTTAACTACAGAACTGTTATTATAGCAAGGGAGTTTCCCTGTGAGTTCCTTCTCTGCTTTCCACTCTTGCACAAAAAAAAAAACCCAATCTTTTTTTCAGGTCATAGGGCAGAATTCTTCAGAGTTCATGGGATTTACCTGGTGCAAATTGTTTATATTCATAGAAATGAATCTATTTCAATTTCAGTTGAGGATGTTATTTAAACCTGAGCTTTCTACACAGACAAATTGGCAACAGCTATCAAGTATTCAGAGCATGAAGTCTTGCATTAATTTCAACACAGAACATTACTGGAAGGATGACTGGAATTCTGTAGGCTTTCACTGCCAAGTTTGTGGGGAGAGATTTCTGCAGTCAACTTCCTTAATGATATGTCTACATGGCACAGTGGTACCTGAGCTAGCCCTAAATTAAATTTCTGAAGTAGGTGATCCCAAGGAGAGTGCATTCTCCTGGGTAGGAGCATGCACTGTTCACTTGGCAGAAAATCCAAACCTGCTATTACCTGCTGCAGTCTCTTGGTGGAATAGCAGTGGAATGGAATAGCAGTAAGAAAAAACCAGCTTACATGACCAAATGTAATCCTTACTACTTATTTCTTCCATTTAAAAGACTTCTATCTAGCTATCCTTTATTTTATGGAAAAAGAAATGCATTAGAAATATGCTTTGTAGATGAAATTCAGAAAATTGAATAGTCAGTATTCCCATTTCTGCCTGTGAAGAATTTTAGCAAGAGTCCAACTGCTCAGATGCCCACACAATGGAGCCTAGTTTCAAAACTGAGAAGCCAGGAGGCTGCAGATTGCACAGAGCCATATTCAGGTGGTCTAGACTGCATCTAAGATGCTAAACAGAATCCATGGGAATTGGCTGGTTTGCCTAAGGAATCCTAAAGAGCACTTGCACTGGCATAAGTAAGGTAAGTGAGGATGTTGCAGCCTGTCAGTAGGAAAAGCCCGGCCGGGGAGATTTGGGAGGGAAAGATTTCTGTTATTCAAATATTCCTGCCTAAATATTTGTTTTCCTTTTCTCCTGCACTTTTCCCCCAACCATCTTGCATGAACTGTCTGCTTCAGAAGTAAGATGATGCAACAAAAACACAGGATTCTTACTAATTTTCTCTTTGACTGTCAGCAAAGGAGGCGAGGATTTATGAATGACTCCCAGGAGAGCCAAGGTCTAAGTGTAGCAGACAGAGGCAAGCCACAAAGTTTGGAAGAGAAGAGCTGGCAGGGACTGCCAACCTTGAATAGTGATAGGGAAAAAAAAAGAAAAAAGTGAGAAAGGCTTACTGGCCTGTATTGGACCTGATTTTTGAACTTGAGACTCTCTCAGAAAACTGAGCAGAACCATACTGGGTCCACAATGAAAAAAGAGAGAATGGACATGCAATATGTCTATATAAAAGGGTTGGGAGATAAAAAGAAAAACCTACTTTCATATTGGTTGGCTTTCTGCATGGTTGAGGAGCCGAATGCAGCAGGAAAAACTCTGCTCCTTCCATTCTGGGGGCTCCAATGTCCACAAAACCCCATGGCTGGATTTTAATATATCGATAGTTACTTAATGGGCCACAGCTGCCTTTGGAAGTCTAAATTAGATGCACATTCTTGGATCTTAATGTAATGCATTACAATGTTCTCGTTGACCAAAGCAGAACACAGATAACCAGGATCAAATTCAACCTCAGATCCTAATCATAAACTAACCTTTCATTATGGGATGGCAGAAGATCAGTGAAGGGGTGGAAGAATAGGGTCAAACCCTATCAGTAGGTATGACTTTCCCTGGCTCAGTTTTGCCTGAATTACTTCAGTTGTGCCCAGAGGGACAAGGTACCTCCAGCCAAAGGGAAACATCTAATGCATCCCTCAGCTGGCAATAAGAAGGGGTGTATGTGAGGAGGACTGAGGGACTGACTGATCTCCTAGCCTTTCTAAAAGAAAAGACTGCAAATGATTTTCTTGGCCCATCTTGCACACCTAGATTCCCTGGGGAGAAGGGTACTGGTTGTTAGACTAAAGTGCTTTCTCTTATGAAAACACATGTGGGAAAGTGTTAAACTGTGCAGTGTGGTATTTTGGTTTCCACATCCCCTGACGAAATGTTTCTTGCCTGGGGAAAACAAAACGGAAGAAAAATATCCCCTGGAAATATCTGCATAATTTACTCCCACACATCTAGTGAGAGATTTACAATTGAACAGCAGTTCCCCTCAAACCATCACAATATTGTGCTCTGAATTGCACTGCTGTACTCCTACCTGTAAATTATACTGTTAATTAGTTAATGGCTGTAAAGTGCTTTGGAGAAGAAAAGAGCACTCATTAAATACCATTGTTCTGCACTCCAGTGTGCAATGTTCCACTCTTCATTAATCTCCAACCTCTTCCCCAACCTCTCACTAGCAATTAAGTTTCATACCCTCAAATAGCAAATTAGTCTGAGATCAACATCAGTGTTCAGAATGTGTTTCCTGAAACCCTAGTTCAATTGTCTTCTAGACAATTTCAAGCTGGTGTCTTAAACAAAATTCCCAAAACAAAATCCTTGGTCTATGCCATGAAAACCTCTGTCTTGGGTAAACCAAAACCTGCTTTCCTTTCTTTGTCCTTTCCTATGGACAAGGGAAATCTAATATAAGGGGTGAGAAGTTCAAACCCCATTAAGGAGAGCAAACAAGGGGCCAGATGTCCAGAAGAGTTTAGCATGCAGAATACTGAGGACTTTCCAAAGCCTAAAGCTTTTTCACCGGTGCTGAAACCCACTCCTGGCAGCAAGTCCTGGTGAGAGGCATTTGAAAATCTAGACCCTTCTTCCAACTGGCCAAGTTTAAGATCGATTTGTCCTTAAAATTCCTAGATGTCTTCACTGAGTATAATATCCAAGCTGAAGTTAGCAGGAGATCTGTCTGCTTTCTCTAGTTTCTGGTCTTCCTGCTGAGGTTTATACGGCTGAATGGTGTGTCTTACAGTATTTAGTAAAAAAATGCCTGCAGCCAAGCCTATAAGAAAGCAAAACCCCAATGGGCTCCTCACTATTTTTCTGCGACTGCCTTTTTAAAAGTCTAACCATCACAACTATCCTCCCACAAGAAGTGATCATGATCTTACAACTGTGACAACTCCTAAGCAGACAAGAGCCAGGAGGGGGGGTGTGGCACAGCACCTTTGAAAGACACAAGCCCCATGCCCATCGATTTAAATGTGCCTTCCTTCTCTTGCAGTTGCTTCCTTGACGGGCTGCACTTCTTAAAACAAGAGTGACTTACAGGCCCAGCAGATAATTTCTTAGCAGCTGCTGGGACCAGGTTTGATCTTCTGAGCCACACTAAGGTCTCGTACACTTGTTAAAGATATATGTCTCACTCTCAGTTTAGTGGGCACTGCCTAGAATTTAAGGGGAGTATGGCAGAAACCTAGATACTTTTGATCCTGCTACAGGAAATCTTGGCTTATTTTGGAAAATACTTATCCTGGTCTCCAGTCCAGAGTGACAATTTCCATCCATAGGAAGTGGCTATAGAAGGACAGGGAGTCATGAAAAGCCCTCACCTCTTTCCTGCATTCTTATTTCAGTGTACACTGAGTGAGGGTTTCCCCTAAGCAGACAGAGACACATGAGGAACTGCACAGTGTCCTTTAAGGTAGTGCAGCAAAAGACAGAAATCACAGAAGTGGTACATGGGGAAAACAACCATGGCTATCACGTTAAACAACAGAAAGGGCCTGTAAAAGAGACTTCCATGACAATGAATGCTGATGGCAACAAGTAAAATACAAAAGACATGTTTTATACTGGAGGTGATATGTCTGTCCTCACTGCTTTTTACAAAAATTTGGTTTGCAGTGTTGACCAAGCTGGAAACCAAAGATGATCCAGGCAGTCCCCTGATCTTTGCCTGGTATTTTCATTCCCTTTTCTTGAAGCAATTGCCTGAGAAATGGTCACAGCCAACAAAAACACTGCCCTTCCTACAATGGCAAATCCCATGCAAGCAACGAGTAGGTGAATTTCCCATTTGGTAGGCTGGCATTGGGACAGAAGAAAAGGGGTTTTCATCCTTCTCTGGTAGGTAAGGTGAGGGGCATGGCAAGACAGAGGAAATACCAGGTATTTTGCAGATGTTATAAAGCAGAAGGGCAAAATACACCAAATATATTCACACACTAATTCTAGATCTTTACTTTCTGGAAGAGCTTAGAAGTATATGTTAAAGGTCATTCAATTCTTTATCTATATTCACAAAACTCAGCCCCAAAAAATCTCAGAGAAACATTAGCAAACAGCTGGTTTCTGGATTTTTTGTGCTGCTGAATTCTAAAGGGCATAAAAAGTCTGGGAACAGAGCTGAGAGAGGTCCACTGATGATTTGTCTACAGAAGATGCAGATAGGAAGAGTTCCTGCAGAATCTGAAGCTTCAGCTTTGGTCTGCAAGATCTCAAGGGTTGCTTCAGCCACAGCAAACAGCCACAGCAAACAGATGCGACTGGAGTAATCACCACCCCATATTATCTTTGCAGGGTTGTACCTGATCCACCTGAACTCTGCCCATCCTCTCACAATCACACACCAAGTGCCTACTCTGAGAATGTCACTTAGTGGCTTTGGTATCAAGACCTTGTCAACAATGGGGCAGTGTTGGCACTTAGGTGGTTCTGCATACTGTCTGCCACAGAAAACTCAGATACTGAGGGATGTGGCTTCCTCCTCCTCGGTGGAAGCTGATTGTCAGTTCTGCAGCTGGTAACACTGATAACACCTAAGCAGCAGAGGTCCAAAGAGGTGGACTGGTTCCTGCATCATTTATAGATCTTATTCCCTTGCCCTTACTGACTCTGAACCAGCACCCTGCAAACACATGGCCCAGAGCCACAGGAAATTAAATATTTTTATATTAAATTAAATTTATTAAATATAAAGAGAATGACAGGTCTGCGTTGCCCTTCTGGTGCATGGATTAATTTCCAAATGTTAGGTATGGTTCTTTGGAGGTTGATATCTTCCATGTTGCTCCAGGATGGAAAAGAGAGTAGCCTTGTTAAGTCTGGGACACCGTCTAGGGCTGATCATTAGATGAAATGAGACTATGGTTCCTCCTGGGCACCAGCCAGGTCTCACTGGTGGTACTGCATCCTCCTGCATGGTTACACCTGCTGATTTAGTGTGAGCCTTCAGCTGCCAACAGGAGCAAAGCTGGCAGGTACCAACCAGATGCTCCTTGCTCCCTGAAGGAAAGGTGAAAAAGCACATTTCCTGAGGAAAAGCAGCAGAGAGCACAACGACAAGCATAATCCTCTAGGTGGCATCCAGAAACTCCAAACTTCGCAGAATACTTTGCACGGCCTTGCCCTTCACCATCACCATCAGGATACTCGGCAGTGCTGGCTGTCATTCCAGCTATTAACAGTCACACCTCCACTGCTTCTTCATTTGGTGCCAAAGCCCTTGGCAGCTTAAACTGAGCTCATTCTAAGGCAATCAGGTTTTAGGAAATGGCAAAAGGTCTAAGAAAAGGTGATTTGCAGGAATGTCTGCATTAGAAACTTTCCTCATTCATAGGAGGAATGGGTTGAAACCAGTGAGTCAGGGTTGGGAAGAAAGAAGGTATTTATCAAACAACCATGGCCATTCCTATTAGCACATTTTAATAACACATAGGAATAAAGTAGAAAAGACTCTGTTGTTCTGCTAATGATTATGTCTATTCCAGAACAACTTACAAATCCAGGGCCTTGTCTTTAAGACTGTCTAATTCCAGGTGTTTTAAAGGAGGATAAAATGCCTGCAGAGAGGATAATTATAGAAGAACCTTTCCCTATGGAAAATTTCCTCTTAATGTGCTTAGTTATGTCATCAGTCACAAATGCTTCTAACTTCTAAACTTATGCCATGTGTATATACTGCCTGTTGTCCTTTTCATTATTTGGAGTTGCATCCAGGGTGAAAACTACAGTGTCAGTGCAAGTTCACTGCAGCACGACCAGGATGTGACTCCTCACTTTTTTCAGGAGTCTTTCCAGGTCTTGGCTCCAAAGCTGCACTGTCACTATTCCCACAGCTTAGTCTGAGTTGCGTGGGTGTATTAAGACATCTCTAAAATGAGACCAAAATGTTTCTGAAATGCAAAGATGTTACTGGTAGGGTCCTTTCTTTCTCAGCCCATGATTTCTGTGCCGCCTCAGAGCATGCTGTAAGCCCTGCTCTGTCAAGCTCATACCTATCCATACATGCCTCCTGACTGTGCCAAGATGTGGAACAAACACTGGAGGCTTGAGTCCTGCGTTACCAGTGGCCAACTCTGTTCCCTCCGGTTCTGCCCTAGCCTGGATGAATTGAGAAGAAACACAAACTTCCCAGGCAGTTCAGTGCCTGCTCCCTGCATCGAGCTTTCTGAGCATCAGAGGAATGTCACCTCACATTTCTTTAATTCCCTATGTATGCAGGAGTTAAAGAAACAGATGACAACAAGCAAGGGAATTAATGCTGTGTACATTCTCCTTTCTTTCAGAGAAGGTCTGGTTCCTAAATAATTTTGATACTGAAAGTTGCTAGCTATAAATCTTATTTTCAGACACACTGCTTGCCTGTGGCAGGTACTTTTAACTCATTCCTTTTTAAACCACAGCTGGAAAAGCGGTCTCCCTGTCCTCCCAGGGTGCGATGCCAGGCACTGCTCTTACCACCATTTTTCAATCCTTTTTCCTCTCTTCTGCCTCCCCCTGGGCTCTCCGGGGACGGGGCTGCGGGGCCGGGCGGTGGCAGGGCCAGCGCTCCGCTGCGCCAGATGATGCTCTCCGCTCGCCGGGCATCCCCGCCTGTTCCTGACAGCCTGTTCCTGACAGCCTGTTCCTTCCAGCCTGCTCCTTCCAGCCTGTTCCTGACAGCCTGCTCCTTCCAGCCTGCTCCTGGGCAGGGAACGGGGGTGCTCGCCCAGCTCCGGCCGGACCCGCAGCCTCGCCCCGCTCCGCTCCGCGCCCTCGCTGCCCGTGGGCACCGGGGGGACAGCGGACAGCACAGGTGGGACCCCGAGCCCTTCCCCGGCACACCGGGCTGGGTCAGCCCCGCTCGCACAGCTCCAGGGCAGCCCTGGCTAAAGCACCACTGCCGCCCTCCCGCCCCGCGTGGGGAGGAGAGTTGCAAAGAAAAGGTAAACTTCGTGGGCTGCGATACTAACAACTTAATAATTAAAACAGAACAAAATCTAATACTAATGCTATTAATTGTAACGAAAATGAGATGGAGAGAAATAAAACCCAAGGGAAACAAGTAATCCACAGTACAGTTGCTCACCCCGTGCTGACTGATGCCCATCCCATCCCCCGGCAGCGATTGGTGGCTCCTGGCCAATTCCCCGCAGTTTACATACTGGCCATGATGTTCTGGGGTATCAAATATCCCTTTGGCCGGCTCATGTTGGCTGTCCTGTCTCTAGTCCTTCCCAGCTTCTTGTGCACCTGCCTGTTGGCAGAGCATGAGACACTGAGAAGTCCTTGACTTGCAGAAAGCACTGCTTAGCAGCAACTAAAATGTCAGTGTGTTCTTATCCTAAATCCAAAACATAGCACTGTACCAGCTACTGGCAAGAAAATGAACTCCATCCCAATCTAAACCAGGACACTATCCACCCCTTATTCCATACCATTTATGTCATGCCAGATCCCACACTTCCCAATATACTATTGTCCTTCCTGTCCTTTGATATCTA
>JAWWMP010000041.1:64587818-64608077 GCA_035047865.1 Dendrocincla tyrannina | reverse complement strand
TATCTACCTATCTATCTATCTATCTATCTATCTATCTATCTATCTATCTATCTATCTATCTATCTATCTATCTATCTTTACACAGGTATAATTCCCTTAGTCATGGACCTTACCTTAAAAGTCAATTGAGTTCATTTAGTCCACAACTTGGGCTCCAAAAGTTGTAACAGTCTTTCAGAACAGGAAAGATGGCACTGAGCAGCTTGACAGCATTCCCTCTTCTGCAGATAGAAAGAAAGGGCTGAGTACTTTTGTAGATTTTAGTGGCACCGGGGACAAGGGCTGGTGGGGATCTGGACAGGCTGAGGTGCTACAGGGGCACCAGAGCCCCTCTGGGTGTGAGTGTCTAAGCCAGGCTTGAGTGCCTGGAGGTGTTGATGATGACCCTTGTGGTGTGTACATGGGGACAGTTCATGTTCTACACATGAAGTTCATGCTCTACAGTGGAGATATGAAGAAATTACTACTCTGATGAACAGATTACTGATGGTCATGGTCAGTTTTCATCAGAAACAGAATCACAGAGTGGGTAAGGATGGAAGGGACCACAGTGGGTCATCAATGATCCTCATGGGTCCCTTCCAACTTGGCATATTCGGTGATCTTGTGATCTGGTCCAACCTCCCTGCTCAAGCAGGGTCAATCCTAGAGCACATATACATTTATATGCCATCATAATCAACACTATATTTTCTTGAGTTTTAATAAGTTTAAACATTTCTATAGAAATAAAGTGTTTCCATGTTTTAATTTCCCAGTTGCTCTCAGCAGACTTGTGAGGCAGGTTAAATAATCCCTTTGTGGGAAGGTTGGACTGTATTATTTACACCATTTTTCTGGTTATGATACATAGAAGTGGGCAGGGGTTTTATTAGCATTGGGGGAACTCTGTCTTTGGAGTTTTCATTTCTGAATTTGAAAGGCCTGCTTGTTTTATCCTTCTGTGTTTCTGTATTTGTGTTCAACAGCAGAAAGAGAGGGAAGAACTGGAGAAAGGCTAAGGGTTTCTTTAGTTTACAAACCAGGCAGAAAACTATCATTAGTAATCAGAAAGATGAAGATTTAAACAGAAAAGGTGGGGAAAATATTAATTCTATGAGAACATGACTATTGTTAAGTTCAGTGGGGCCCTTTTTCTCCATCTTCCCCCACCTCAATGAATAAAATGTACACCATTCTTTCATAATCCACTCGAGTATTACTCCTGCAAAGGCAAGGTCAAAACTTTCCTTTATGTCTCCCCTATTTCAAACCATTTTTAAAATCTTGTGAGGGAAACTGGGCATGGCATTTTGCATTTCCATGTGTATTGTGACCCTCCCTAGGGCAGGAGAGCTCTTGCAGCCAAATCTAGCAATGAGGAACAGGGCAGAGCAGAGTCCTGTGATGTTCCTTCACACCTCCCAACCAAGGGCAGGATGCAGCCCACTGGTAGCACTGGCCACGTCATCATCTTGTCTGCCTTTGGTAGCAGAAGCTGGTGTGCTTAACCACATGGGGTGGGGATGATGTTGAGCCTTTCCCATCAAAGGAGCCTACAGCTTTTTCCAGTCTCCATATAACCCTCCCTTAAGCCCTTCACAGCACCCTTATGTGCCCCTACCTGTGGCCCCCTTGCCGTCAGCGCACACGCAAACTCACTGACAGTGAATCATTGTACCCCAATACAGGGAACAACTCCACTGGGACTGTGCAATGGCAATCGAGCACTGGGGGACAGTGGAGGGCTAAAATTACCCCTCCAGCCACTCCCCCTCCCCCCCATCCATGGAATGGGGAGACCCTTTTTGTTCCATTTGCACAGCAGGTGCTCCTGTGCTGGTCCGGCATCTCAGTGTTGAGGCTGCAAGAGGGGATCTTTCTTTTCTAAGGTCTAATGACAATTTCAAATGTTAAGAAAACCTGCCTCTATCTGCATTGTTACATCTTGCAAAGTGGTTTTTGGTTGTCCTTCATCTTTTAAGAAAGCCTTGCATTTTTAAGCAGTTTTTTTCTTGAGGCTGTTCCTTTGTCAAATTGCCAAACCATTAAACCATGTGTTTTGCTGGCAACATTCATTTTTCTTGTCATCTAGGTAAAGAAATTTCCTATGTAAGTAGCAAAGCCATTTATGTCAGGTCTCCATTTGTTTCTGGGGAAATTGAACACTTTGAAAAGAGAATTCTGGGTTTTTTTAGTGAATCTGTTTCTTAGGAAGCTCAAATTACCAATACAGTTTCTGGCATAGCTGTGTGTAATCACGTGTCTTATCTTAGGCACATGGATATATTTGTGCCAAATCCTGAGAATCATCTTTTTAGCCATTTCCAATCAGGAGCTGAGGGTTCACAATATTTATAAAGCCTATTCATGTTTAGGCAGCACCCCATTCTCAAGGTTCTGCTTTTGGTTCGCAGTGTGCTTTTGCAGTGGATTACTCTCTGAAGAATTTTTTCTGAGATAGATTTGCCATCTATTCTGAATTTCTGGAATCATTCATGCTTTGATGTCTCTAGCTCTTGATTTGATACACAGCTACTGCCTTACAATGCACTGACAGCAGGTGAGGACAATGGGAAGAAGGAAGGGCTTGCAGCAGGACGAGTCTCTCTTCTAGTTGTGTACCAGTTGTTTCCTTCATTCCCTTTGATCCATTGGGATTGTCACTTTTGAGATGCAATACTGCCTTTGTAGTTCTAGCTGGGAAAAGTAGGTTAAGAAAGGCAGGAGCACCAACACAGCAGGTCTTTACAAATGTGTTTTTTTTCTCAGCTGTGGTTGTGTAGAGTTTTTAAGCCTTCTATTTTGGTGCGTACCAGTAAGATTTAAATAACAATAAAAAAGTACAGTGTTTGTATTCCTGGATATTCTATGGCAGCTCAGACCAAAAACCAAAGAAAAATGAGAAACGATGGTGGGTTTGGAGGGAAAGAATTGTTAATTTAAGTCAAGTGTAATACATGGGGAGAGTGGCAACTGTGTTATTATATCAGTTCTGATCTTTGTGCAAAGCTAAGGGCTTGAATATTCTGTAATTTGTAGCAGGTATGAAGTGTCAGTGAGCCAAAAGATAAATTGCTGCATGAGACCAGTGCTTTCTAATAGTGTGTGCCTTGAAAAATGTTAGTAAGTTCTTATTTTCAATTAACTCTATAAGAAAAGATAAATGGAGGCAGAAGAATCGCTGCTCCATTACCTATTGACCTGTTTACTAGAGATTAATTTTCAAATAGGCTCAAGAGTATTGACTATAGCATAAAACTCAAGTACAAACACAGGAAAAATTAGGGGCTAGACAATCTTTCAACTCCATTTATCCTCTTGCACTGCATTTAAAATTCAGTCAGGGAAACTAAACCCTCTAAGATTTTGAGGCCATAGGAAAAACCAGACTTTTTTCCTTCCCCTTGATCACAGAAACAGACTTTCCATTAGTTTTCATATCTACAATGTCCTCACTTACTGAAACAAAGCTAGTTTTACTTTTTGACAAGTGAGAAAGGTGTTATGTGTAATTGAGTTAGCTCATAGAAAATATCACTAGGCATCTTTCTGAGCAAGTATACTCCCTTTTAGGGATAGAGCAGTTACACGGCCTTTTGCCTATTTATACATCCCTGAGCAGGGAGAGTGAGAACAGATACTGAAAAAGAAAACATATGTATAAAACAAAGGGGAAGGTTCTTGCTATAAATATCAAAAGTATTTGCACAGATGTAACATAGATGCTAATGCCAGGAAAACTGATACTGTAAGGAGGAAAGGGAAAATGCCTGCTTGTATGAAGAAGCTGGTAAATGCAAATGCATAGCCAGGAGCATCTGTTTTTGAAAGGAGATGGGAAGAGCCCTCTCTGCATGGAGGAAAAGGAGGGTGGTTACTGTGGGTGGTTTTTGTGAAGAGAAGTGTTGATGTAGGTGATCTTCAGTTTGTGAGGGAGTGATTGCCCTTGAGAACGTCAGGACCCCCAGATTGCAGTTCATGGTTGGCAAGAGCTGCATGGGTGAGACAACCCTGTGCTCTAATTGGATTCACTGTTGCATAATGGAAGATGAGGAGGGCTGGGAGAGCAGAAGAAACAGAGAAAGACTGGGTCTCTTATAGAGAAGTCAGGTACCAACTCACTGTCAGTTCAGCATCTCCACTCTGCCAGTATAGCACAGGCAGCTCATGGGAGCTCTGATGTCTCTGCCTACCTCTCTACATTGATGGGAGAGGAGCTGGAGAAGGACTGGGATTGTCCATCTGCAGGAAATTAGGGACAATGCACTACTATGCCAGAGCTGCTGACCCTTCAGGGCAGGCTTGCTGGGCACAGGCAGGATATGGTAAAAGTAGAACTTAGGTGAGAGATACCAACCCAAATCGACATCTCCTTCCCTCCTATGCTTTTCTGCTCCACTTGGTGCTGCCTTCCCATATGGTCTTTCAGGTTGGGAGAGCCAGAGAGAGCATTCATACACCAAGGAGAAAGGCAGGCAGAGAATGCTGCCTGTCAGGAGCCTTCCCTGCTCTCCCCAGCACACTCTGGCTGAGATCCAGGCAAAGGTGCAGAAGCATTTGCTGTTCACTACTGGCTGTGGATAGAGGGTTTCCCTGTGTTTATGGGTGATGTCAGCTACAGTTTCTGGTTTTGTTCCTTTCTTTAAAATACTCTTATTTTAATCTGCACTTCCAATGTTGTAACCTAAATTTTAACCCATTATAATAAGGTAGAAACTATTGTGTGATGTCCACAGTGAGTTCTGGAGAATCTCACAGATGCTGCAGATATAGCAAAACTGAATTTATGTAAATTGGTTTTGTAGAGAAGGCTTTTGGGGTATCTGCAAGTCTAAACATTATAGAGATCCAAAGAGGTTCACCAAAGCTGCACAGGTCACTTTGTGGCAAATAGCATCAAGTGGTAGAAGGAAGGAAATTTTGCCAGGTAGGCTTAGTCCCATGCTTGTCCTGCAGTGATAGGCAGTCCACAGATTCTGTTTCTTTCCAATATACCATCTAAATTTTTCCAGAGAAGCTGTGGATGCTCTATTCTTGAAAGTGTTCAAGGCCAGGTTGGGTGGGGCCTGGATTAACCTGGTATAGTGGAAGGTGTGTCCCAGCCCATGACAGGGGGTTTGGACTAGATGATCTTCAAAGGTTCCCTCTGACCCCAACCATTCTGTGCTTTTAGACAGGATAGTATTTTGGCCCTTTTTTCCCCACTCTCCCAAAGCTGATAGGAGTCTTTACAATCTGGGAAACCAAAGGATTTCAGTCATATCAGATGGGCAATCAGTGCAACCAATGCTTCACAAGTGTCAGAGGCAATGAACCTGCTTCTTAAGGATTTGGGTCCTTTGCTCACTTCCTTGCCCAGCAAGCTGAGATACACATGATTCAGGCTAAAATTATGCATGTGTTGCCTGACCAACTGGATGCCACCAGATTATAGTACATGACTGAGTTCTGTTTGCCTTCTGCACTGGCACTTCAATTAGGGTGCACTTTCTTTATTCAGCTGCCAGTTTTCACAAAACCTGTGAAAACATCGTTTTCTTTGGTACTTCTTCCCTTATACCAAGTTTGCCAAAGCTTCAAGAGGAAATTTGACAGTAGGGTGGATGAAGATAAATCTCCCTATCTTTGGAGAGCCAGTTAAAATGGCAGCAGATTAAGACTGATAAATGCAGTTTATTATGGTTGTTATCTGTTCCCCATGCCTCCTTTTCCTGATTCATCCCATATATATGGACATAAAGCCATGAAGACTGCCATGTAAGAGATCTTAGCATCTCTGATGTTTATCTGGGAGGCCTGTGAGATATGAGAGGCACAAAGTGGCCAAGGTTTCCTTACCGAGGACACACATGGTCATGGTTATTCTAGATGTTCTACTGCTTACTCTGACAAACTGCGGTATGAACTTCTGGTGTATCACTCATTCCTGGCCACCTCTAGTTGGTAAGTGTTAGCTTGAGTCCTGGCTTGGCTTTAGCATGGGCCAGGTTGCGTGCTCTGAGGTGATGCCCTGTCATGGGTTGGGGCACCACATGCCAAGGGCTGTTTCCATACAGCATTGTGGTTGGGAGTGCTTGAAGTTTGGTGCCCTGCATGCAACATGGCTCTTCAGCCCTACCTCAACAGGCTTTGCACCATCAAACACCTGTACACAGTCTCATGACCTGTTCCAGCATGTGCAGCACTTCCCACTTTGAACTGAAAAATAAGTAAATCAGGTTTTAAGAGTTCCATGCAGAGCTCAGTGGGCCAAACACCATCCTGTGGAGATGTGGGCAGTGTGTGCTGCTTCGCCTCTCAGTCAGCAAATGGTCCCCAACCTGTTTCACTTAATGTTGTACATGATGCCTGTGCCTCTCCACCTCTGTTTTGTTAGCAGTAAAGGTGGGCTGCACATATTCCAAACCTCATTTAAAGCAAAATGAGGTTGTCCAACAGTGATTGTGGATTTGTAAGACCAAACTGTTCTTGACCAAAGTTACCTGTAATAACACAAATAAGCCTATCTAAACCTTAATAGATATGTTTTATACAATCTTGAGAGCTACATAAGTTTCCATTTGAATAATAACTAAGATGCTGCATAGGGCAACTTATGCCAGTGCTAATGCTCTGAATGAGGTTTTAAACCTTGGGTGTGCACACTGCCAGTGCCCTTTGGTGAGAAGCTGACTCATCATGAGGAAGGTGTGCTGGGCTGCAAGTTGCCTCTGGAAAGACATTTACTTACTACATAGGACTTCCTGGTAGGCCTACATGAGAGTGCCTTTTGCAGGCTTTAAGTCAGATGTGAGCTGTATATCCATGTTAGCACGGTGTGGTGCTGACCTGAGATGCTGGACCAGGGGCCAGACGTGGGATGGGTCTTTCACAGCTGAAAACTACTTGAGTTTTTATGTACAGTGAAGACTCTTGAAGAAGAGATGAACTTGATGTGGAGTGGTAAACCTCGCCTTCTCCAACATCTTCTCTGACCTAAAACTCTGAGAAATGTTCTCACTGTAGTTATTGTCCAGTAACTGTGTGTTTTCCTACTTACTACACCTAGTCCCCAAAAGGCAAGGATAAGCGTTTAGAAAACATGAACTGAAAATATGTCTTCCCTAGCATGGAATTCATGTTCAAAGTTATTGCTTGGTGTTTGTAGCTCTGTTCACACCTCTGTTTGTTATTATATCTGCAGTTAATAGCTGGTCATGTTTTAGCAGACGTGTAGATGTGGTATTTCTCACATATGGAGTTTGTGCTAAAAGGGCTGTTTTCTATGTGAGCTGGAGTGAAATGTGACATATAAATATAGGAGAGAGCCTTAACCCAAGAAAGACTGTAGTTGTGAGACTGCACTTTGTCATTCACCACAGCCTGGATTAGACATTTGAGTGTCTTGGGAATGAAACTGAATTCCTCAAAGCTGGCATAGATGGTACGGGTCAGCATAAAAGGGACTGAAGTGGGAGAAGCACATGGTGAAGAGGTGACCTGCTGTTTCATACAAGCTGGGGACTGTGAGAGGCAGAAGAGATCCAACACAACAGACCACTCTTTCCAAGGTCTCCATCTGGGGACCAGAGCAGCAAGCTTGTATGGTCACCTAGCACCACCTGAGGCTAATAGGGAGGTAGGGAGCTCACAGTGCAAAGCTTAATTTTATTTTATGGTTTTAATATTTTTTTCCCCAGTGAAGGCACTCATTTTTTGCCAGCCAGAAGAGTAACAATTTCTATAACCTCCCTACCATGGAAACAGCTTCAGGTCTGTCAAGCTGTTGAAGAAAGACCTGGTACTCAGAGATCACAAAATCACAGGATCAGAATGTTAAGGGGTTGGAATAGACCTTAAAGATCATCTAGTCCCAAATCCCCTGTCATGGGCAGGGGCACCTCCCACTAGACCAGGTTGCTCAAGGCCTTATACAACCTGGCCTTGAACACTGCCAGGACTGGAACAACCTCCCTGGGCAACCTGTCCAGATGCACTGAGAGCACTGCCAATGCCACCTTCATAGTCTCTGCTCAATTTTGACCCTTTTCTTAGCAATTTTGCTCACACCTGGGCCGGGGTGTGTCTGCTTTTGCTCACCAAGCTGCACCTGTAGCTGTGTAGGCTAGAGGGAGGTCACAAGGGCTTGCTGTCTGTGTGCCTCAGCACAGTGCCTGACGGCCAGCAGGTGAAGGAATGGAGCTTCCCTCCTTGCATAATGCTGCACAATGTGTAGGTGTGGTGGGTGTTTTATGTCTTCCTCTGGAGCATCTGGCACAGGTCCACTGTCTGAGACAGGATGCTGGGCTGGAAGGAGCACTGGTCTGCTCTGGTGTTGCAATGCCGATGTTGCTGTCTCCCTGGTGGGCTAGCGTCCTGTGATATCTTTCCAGCTGGTAACGTGCCCAGGACAGTTTTAGCACCATCCGCCACTTGAGCTGCTTGCAGCCTCAAAAACAAGGCTCTTTGAATGAAACAAGTGTTTGAAAATGAGCTGCCACTCTCTTTTTTTCTTTTCTTCCCCCCAAGGGTGGCCAAATGTGCAAGAGCAGAGGGAGGAAAGGAGCCTGGTGAAGACTGACAAAGGCACAACCTCTCCCTCTTTTCCCTCCTACTCCTTCTCAGGGAAGCACAAATGCTTATGCCTCACAGAACATGCTCACCAAAAATATGCCCTAATGGTTTCCTCTGCCAAAAGGAGCTCTCAGGATCATTTGCCCATCCCTTAACCCATCACCTGACACATTGAAAGAGAAGAAGAGAGTCAGGAGCCAAACACAACATTAATCAGATTAGGACCTTTCTTGGGACTCCTTTATTTTTACCTCAGTTTCCCTATTTCAGTTACCTCATTTCTCTTGAACACCATGGGCAATAGCCCAGACAATGGTCTGTAACATCCTTCACAGGGTACATTTTCTAGTCTTCAGCCCAAATGTTTACTCCTAGTTCTGGCTAGTCCCCAGATGAAGCAGTTAGTCAGTTGGCTGCACATCTCTTCATACGGCTTATGCTTTCATCAGGGGCTGCAGTAAGCCTGTACTGTCAAGGAAGACAACAGATTTTTTTATCCTGCTTTCACATTATGGGCTCTGAAACAGCTCAGCTGGGACAAATTAAGGCTTGGGGGCATGTGCATTGCTGCAGAAGTGTCAAGGAAGATTAAAAACAGGCACAGAAGTAGGACTGCTAGACTAGCCTCCAGAAAATGCTAGGAGGGGAGCTTTCTGTCTCGGTGTCAGATAGAAGGATGTTAGAAACCATGAGCAAAAGACCATCTTCATCAGCTGTCTTTTCACCACATAGAGCATGTCTGGAGGTTACAGGATGGATATTCATGCTCCCTAGTAAAAGAAAGAAGCATAAGCCAATTTCCCCCTGTAACAGAGAAAAAAAGGTAGGACATTCAGCTAACTGTTTGGGTTAGAAACCATCACGGCAATGGTGATGGCATCAGTTTATTAGCACAGGTATGTGATGGAATTACCATACCAAGGTTTCTTTCAGTGTTTCCCTTGAGCTGCCAGTCTGACTGAGCAGAAGAGATGGATGAGAAGTGACATCAGCATCACTTAGTTAAAAGAAAAGGGCAGGAGAAGAGAGTAATGGGAGGTTAGATCAGCCTGCTGGCATTTCAAATGTATTCAGGTGGAGGCAAAAAGGGGAGTATTTCACATGGCACATGATGAGTAACGAGGAGTCAATGACTGGGATATAGGATATACAAAAGGAAAGTTTAGTCTCGGTTTCAGGAAAGATGTTCTGTCAGCTGTTATGTTATTGACTAGTTTCCCAAGGGAACTCAAGAGGACAGGATTTTTTTAAAACCAAATGGGGCAAAGAATGAGAAAGTTCACGATGAATCCAGTCCCAAACTGGCTCCTGCGTGAACAACCAAGGTTCCTTCCCTTATTTTCTGACCTGTGTTGTTCTTGCTCCCCAGTTAATTCCTCCCCCTTACCCCTTTTTTTTTCATGGACAGCCACAGTGTCTCAGATGGCTGTTAATGTGGCACGTTGTCTCCTACTTGTCCTGCTTTCCTGTCTCCTTCCTACACTTGCTCTCTCATCCTCTCCCACCCTGTCCTCAGGGTCCAAACTTCTGGGGATCTCATGCTTCTGGTTTCATCTCTCTCACAAATTTTTGTGAATTTCTTACTGTGGAGGACTGCAGTGTGCTGTGTTCCCACAATCATGGGTCACTAGCCAGGAGACACAGCTTTTCATTCCTACAGCTCCATGCACCTGGCTAGGAGCAGCGAAGACTTATCCATATTTTGCTTATATGAAGAACCTGAGAGGCAGCCAAGAGAAGAGGTTTACTTGAAGTGGGACACAGGAATGGGCTGACTCAGTTCTCTGGTATCCCATCCCAAATCCTTTCCACTGGCTCGCAGTTCCTGCACTCCTGCCTGACCTATTCCTCAGGAAAGCCTGTAATTCGAGAACACTCCCAGCATGTTAGGCAGTACAAAGGAAAAAAGCATGATACAGATGGAGATTAGACTTAGGTGTGATGCTGGAAACTTCCTACTTCGCTCTGGATTAAACATTTAAACTATTGTTGCCATTTCTTTCAACAAATAAACGAGGCAAATGTAGCATTATTTACCAAGTAAGGAAGTCGGAAGTCTCCATAAGACATTCCCCAGATTTGAAGTAATCATGTTTTTCAATGGAATATTAAAAAAACCAAAACAAACTGGCACGTAGCATCTTTCCTTAAGTCTAGGCAAGAGGCACACATTTATTTCCAGTAGCAGCACACAGCGTACTGACTGTAACTAGGTGAGAATGCTAAACAGACCCAGTTTCCCTGCTGGCATCTGAAAACAGGGATAAATTCTTCCGCAGACAAAAGACAGATGGTGCGGGCATTGCTAAAATCCTGGCTTCCCGGAATCAGAAGGCTGTGAAAATTCAGAGGTTCAGAGTGTGAAGGATTGTTAATTAATTATTATCTTTATTAGGATGTTGTCGAGCTTTGCCAGTGGCACTGAGGTCTGGCAGAGAGCTTAGCCCTACAGCCAAGAAGGGTATTTCTGTAATGGTCTTAATTTATCCTGCACTGGATGACTCATGTGCTATTTCTCATGCAGAGGAACAGCAGTCAGACTGCTGTTGTTACAGAGGTAGGGAATGCTAAAAAAGACCAGAGAAAGGAGCAGGATTTTTGACAGCTCTTGTCTTCTTGTGTACTTGACTGATTTGTGGAGAGTGGGGAAATGTCTGAATGCAAAATTGTTGTGGATATGATATTTTTAGCACTGCATGATACACTGCCTGTGCCACTGCACCTCACAGTGGAACTGCTCCAGCACTGACCAGTCAGCTTGGGATGGCTGCACACACCATCTCATCACACCTCAACTAGTCTGTGATTCTCTGGTTCCTGAGGCTCTCTCATCTTACACACTCCCCTCCTGCCTCCCTTCATAGTATGAACTCTTACACCAGCTGACACTCTCCTTCCTCTTAGAGCTGGACGTGGCAGGCTGAAGTACTTGAGTGACCCTGAGTATTGAGGAAGACTCTTGAGAGATCTGTAATACAACAGTCAAGCAAATGCATATACATGTTTCTAGCTCTCTATTTGTGTGGTCAGCAGTGTTTCTGGAAAGGCATGTTTTACTTCTGTGCTGATAAGACAAAACAGCATCCAACCCTGTGAAGGGGTATATCTGGAAAAATGTTAATCATGACAGCCAGATGACCAGTTTCAGGGACTCTTAAGGGCTTCCCAGAAGGCTTCTAAGTGCACATTTTTAATTATCCTAAGTGTGACAAATATTCTTTTGATCTTCTCAGAAACTGTGCTGTGATTTCTCCCTTATTTAATTTGACAAGATCATTTCTCTCATTTCTCATTAGTTCAGGCTTTTGCTAGTCTTGATTTTACATCATATCAAAATGCTGAAAATATATATTGTGGCTCCCAAAATTTGCAGGTTACAGGATAGGAAGGAGGTGGAAGGAAAAAATACGTTCTTCACCACTCCTGCTTCTAATGCTGGAGGCTTCTTTCCAGTCAAAACATGGCATTGTTAGGTTTACTTATCTTAGGGATCTTAACCATGTTGTGCTTCAATAGCCTGCAGGCAGGAGACCTCACTCTCTGGGTGCTGTGCTGGCAGAAGGCTGCTTATAGTCTTGGAGCCTGATGACTGTTGCCCCACTTGAGAGCCTTTACAGCATCAAAACATTGGTTCACTTGCCATCTGCTCCCTTCCAACCTATGAAGGATTGTGGGTTACTGCTGTGCATCAGTTCTGTGCAATGTGACTGCTGCGGCACATCACTGTTGTTTTCTTAGTTCTTTCCATCGGTGTCCTGAAAGCTTTTCATTAGTCATACTGGAGGGGGGGGAGAAACCTCAACCCTCTCTATTCATATTCTCATGGTGAATTTTCCAGCCTGATGCAAGCTTTGGATTCACACATGAATTTTTTTGCAGTCATGAACAACCAGGTCAGGAAACCACAGTTTGTAAAAAAATGGGTCATTTGGGCTTCCAGGTTTGTGGCTCACTTCATTTTGCTGCCAGACTGCATAGCACTCTGTCTTGGCTCTGCCATGTGAGCCACGACTGCTCAGCACTTCTGGACATTTGGGCCATTTACTGTTAGAGTATCGAGAAACAGGTTTAGATTCCTGATTTCCGGCTCTCTAATTTTAAAGAAGCTATCTTTGGGTTTTGTGCAGGGCATTTGACACCTGCTATTTGTCTCTGCTATTCATAGCAAAATCAGGAGAATAGGGTCTGGAGGCCTCCTTGAGGTTCTTTGGAAAATCCAAGGTCTCTAAACTGAATTTTTATCTCTCTCAAAATGATCCTTAAGTGGTTTTGTGCATGAAACTGTGGAAGATTTATCCAAGCTATTCCCCTAATGCTCTCTTAAGAGTTGGGGCTTGACATGCCATTGTTAACAAAAGAGCACCAGTTTTCCTCCCAGACCATCAGTGACCATTTTTCTGGACAAGTAGATGTGCAAGGATAGAGACACCCAGCCCTGGGGCAGGTCCTAAACACTGCCCAGATCCTTGCTCATCTCTCCAGTGGGCTAATCCCAGGCCTTTACAGGTGGCTGGTCATTAGAAACACTGTGTAGTGCATAAGGGGAGGCTGGGCTGGGCAAACTGGGTGCCTGGTAGTCCCTGAATGAGTGGAGTATGGGTGTCCAGCTTACTCAGGCTCCCAGCCATGAAGCAGCTGGAGATCCTTAGCCATAATAACATCCTGTTTGTAATTGCTGTGATATAGGCTAATCTGGTTACTACTGTCATTAGTGCTGTGGCCATCCCAGCAGGTGATCAGCTCATGTCTGAGACCTAGGAATTGGCCGGAACAGCCCTTGGAGGTGACTTGGTTTCCCACAGAGACTTCTAGAGAGGTGCTGGGGAATCAACACCATATTTTGGGGTGGGCGCAGGTTTGGGATCAAGCAAAGAAGGCATATTCACAGCTTCTTTACTTCACTCTCACATGGACATTGCAACTCAGGTGTTCCACCCTATAGCCAGAACTAAGGGGGATTTTGTTCTTCTTGTTGCTTTTGTGATCTTATTTTTTGACCAAAGATACTCTGTGTCTCTTTCCCCTTATGTGTTACTCTTCAGCCCCTTTTACAACCCTGATGTCTGGCTGGGATGTCCCGTGGCCTTGTCTTAGCTTCACGAATACCATACTTAAAGCTGCCAAGGTTTCTAAAGGAATCACAAAAGAAGGGACTTAGCCTCTGACTGGCAAAATTTCCCATTGGGTTCTGGTTATCTCAGAACAGGTTCACTGGTTAACTCACTGCCACTGGTTAACACCACTGCAGATATCCAGGTTCCCCCACACTGGCTGAGTTTCTCTCTTCTCTTCATCCTCCCTCAATTTCTTGCAATTTATGTCCTCCCTGGCCACCCTTCAGTCAACAAGGCCTGTGCAAGTGATGTCACCCTATTTTGGCAGCAGGATGGAAGCTGGGCACTAATGGATCAAGGTAGAGGAGGATGCTGAGACCTGGCACTACTTGTTCAGACTGTCCAAGGGGTGGTAATGGGTTAGAGGAGCCAAGTTCTGTCTGTTTTAATGCCTGTGTTCCCCTTGCACTAGCTTGACTGTGTGTGGGGTGTGGAAGCCATCTAGCTGTGTTCACGCTGCACTGTGTTCCTGGGATGTCTGGCTTGGCCTAGTGTTGGCTCATGAAATCCCTGCAGGGGTGTCTGTATCTTTTTGTTTTTTTCCTGCCCTTACCTGGATATTTGCAGATTATGTAGGCTTGGTATAACTATGGCTTTCCTTTTTTCAGGTTTTTACTTAGGGAAGGGGCTCAGTCCTTGCCTTATCCCCTCTCTGGGTGACATGTACTCTTTGTAATGGGAGGACAGTGGCCCACCATGAAGCTATTTCCCTTCAGCATCACCACTGCACCGTATTAGCCCCACCATACCCTCTTATTTGCCCATATGATTGAGTGGGAACTGTATTGCTGGGATGAAGGTGCTCATTGTCTCTGATAAAGGGGGCATATTGTAAGCAGAAAGAGGGAAAGAAAACCAACAGTACTTACCTCCTCACCCTGCTAACCCATAGCACTACCAAATAATCACCAGGAAAATCCCCATTAAACACCTGTACAGGGATTTGTGTAGCTGGTGCAGGAAATGAATTGCAGAAGAGCATGTCTCAGCAGGAGACCTGGCTGGTTGGTGCAATGTAAGGTCAGAACACAAAAAGGAAACCCAGCCCTCCCTGACTTCTCCTTAGAAATATGTCCATGAGTGACAGCCAGTAATCCCCATGGCACAACGTTTTAGCTGTAGGTGAATTTCTTTTTCCTCCTGTGAGGTGACTGCTTAGCAGTCATAGTGTTTTTGAGCACACTTGGTATTTCCAAACCAAGTCTCTCATGATAGTCTCTCTGAAATCCACCCCTGAACACACATGCAAAAAGTGATTCCCTTTCTACTTACAGTCAAAAGACAGATAGGACAGGAGTGGAAGGAGAGATAATTTGATATCCCAGTTCAACAAGGTGGGTTTTTTTAAAAAATTTTAAGGTATTTTAAAGCTATTTTTAAAATTTGTAATTCTCCATCCTGCATGCATGCCTTTTTCCAGTCCTGGTTCCCCTGTGATCTACTGATCAGCAATGCCTGTGGTGCCTGGAGCTCCTCTCTGTGCCCTGCATGCCCTGAAGGCATTTGCCCATATTCTGGGGCAGAGCCCTTTCCACTCGTGAGCAATTGCTCTAGGACAGGCTTGTCTGCTTGATTATGCAAAACTTCCCCCCTCCCTGACCCAGGAGAAGTTGTCTCAGGCTGCTGCAGGTGCTGAGGTGCTTTGGAGACATGGCTGTCACCCAGACAGACAGGAAGATGTGCCTGGACCCTGCCCATGTTATGCCAAGCAAAGCAAGTGTGTGGCAGTGCACAGCTATCTGGCACTCCTGCTGCCACGTGCCAGCTCCTAATCCTTCCTGCTGGTGATCAGTTCCTCACCAGGGGCTGCTGAATCTCCTCGTCTTTTCTCCTCCTGTCCAGCACAAGCCTGGGTGCCAGGTTACCCTATGTGTGCATTAGAAGCTGGGATACAAATATGCATGTGAACAGAAATTGTCTGTATCTCCATCCTAGTTGGAGTAACACAATGGGGACTCATGGCCAGGGTCTGTGAAGCAATGGGGAGCCCCTAGGTATTCTGGCTCCAAGCACGAATTCCTATACTATCCACTAGGGATACATTATGATGGGTTAAAACCTGTACATGACTCACTGGTAAAACATTTATGATCAGATGCTCTGGAAAAAGAAGGAAGACAGTTTCAAAGTGTGAAAAGAAAGTTAATTTTTCATTAACAGTTATCTTCAGTCTAAAATTTTATTAGCGTCATATTAAATGGTACTACCATGTACTATTCTAGTACTGAGCTACTTAGAAATAACTTTAAAGAAAAAAGGAGAATGAGTTACAGAGCCCAAGGTACAGATTTTCAGCCAACAGAAATCATCTTTCTGACATGGAAGTCCATTGAGTTAAACACTTTTACATCTGCTGACCTTCTGACCATCTAAATTGATGAGCACAGAATTAAATAATAACAATAAATTAGAATACTTAAACAGATATTCACCTATAATTACTGTTAGAAAAGTGCAGCAGAACAAGAAGAACAAGACCCTATTGCCTGAAATTGGTATCACAACTGTGGTTGCCAGCGATGTTTTTTGACAGCTAGGCACTCAGCTGTAATTCAGTGGGGTTTGTGCCTCCAGCTCTCCAGCTTTGTAGGCCTGACATAACTACTGTGTCATGTAGTGAAGCTATGACAGCATTTCAGTTCTCGGGACTACATTTTAATGGCCAGCAGCAAGTACAGTCATAGCACAATGAGTAATTCCACACATCTGCAAAGATATGTGCATGTTTTTCACTAGAGACAACTTGTACATGAATGTCATTTTATTGCTATGGAGATTTTAAAAAAAGAAAAGTATATTGGCATAACTCTTTTCCCCTGAAGTTCAGATACCGTTTTCCTGACTTGGAAGAGAGCAGCTTTTGACCAGTGCCAATTGCTGCTAAAAATTCTACCAAAGGGAAAACCATTGTGCTCACCCATGTCCAGCCACCCATCATCGCGTGGCTTTGCTCTGCACAAGGCTCTCACAGCTGAAGCAAAGAGATTCAAAGAGTACCAAATGCTGCTCTGGAGTGATGAATGGCAGAAGTTAATGGGGTATTGGCACTGCCATTCACATGGCTACGAATGCATCCATGACTTCAAAAAGCACTGAGAAGGTTGATGTCTCGGGAACGAACCTTTTACCTAGTGTGGCAGAATTTCCCGACATTCTGTGGAAAAAGAGAGGAGAGTGCACTGGACAGGTGCACAGGCTGCTTTCCTCTTCATTTCTGATTTGGAGAAAATTGATTTTCTTTTGAAAATTTGACCATCTTATTCAGTATACCAGATCATTTCAGAGTGTCTGATAATATCTCTGTGCTAAGGGCTGGCCTATGCCTATCATTTAATGATTTAATTCTCTCTAAGCCCTATTCTTTGGTTATCTAAGTTAGTCTTTTCAGCTCTGTTACATGAACAGTGAACTTTGCACTGTGGAACAGAAGGTCTGAAGTTGTTGCACTGGTCTGTAGGGTGTCCATGGAGGAAGCCACTGTGGACTATAATCTCTCAGATCTAAAGAAAAGGGACTGGATCTAATAACTGTGTCAGTGATGCTGGAGGCAGTGATGGGTAGGTACTGAATCAACCTGCTCTTTATACTGGCACAAAAGGTAATGACTTGGGCATGTCTGCCGCAACAACAAAAACAAGGTGGAATTTTGTATCTGTTATGGGAAAACCTCCTGATAAATGTAGGAAAACAGGGAGGATGAATCTGTTAGCTCCTGGAGGATGAGTTTGCATGACAGAGATAGGGTTAGGGTGGGCAGTTGCAATGGACAACAGAGGAGGAGATGAGTAAAGACAACAGGGGTTTAGAGGAAGGAAATCACATTTGATCTTAGCTGATTTGCCAAGACGAAGCATATGAAGGATAGACATAGGCATGGGGCTGGCACTAAGAGATGGAGATGGGATGGGGAGACCCATGCATCTGTGACCTATCAGCTACAGGGGGACAATTAAAGCTGGGAGAGTGAGGAGAGTGATCCTGAGAGACAGTGCAGGCCTGAGGGCAGGGCTATGCTCCTCCAGCTGTCCTCCTCCAGTCCCCCTCTTTCTACCTCTGTGTCCAGGGGAATCACTCTTGGTGTCCCCTCTGCAGCTTTTGTCTTGGTCTTCACCGTCTCTGCTGCTGTCCTTCCCACCATCTGGGCTGGAGGTGTTTGCCCAGCAGGCTTATTGCTTTTCAGGTAGGACTGCTTCCACATGGCAGTTCAGATTCTGGAAGTGTCCTGGTGTTTAATTCCTGGGGAGCATCAGGAACTCAGATCCCTTTTGGGATGTGCTGCGGCTAAAGGGGAACAGTCTAGAGCAGCCTGAGTGATTTGTTCAAAAACCCTTCCAATTCGAAATTGAATTAGCAGCAGATCTGTGCTTTGTGTTGGTTCTTAAGTAGGAGCAGCTGGGGTGAAGGGCTGGGGAAGGTGAATAAAAAGAAGCTACTAAATCAGCCTTACTTTTGGGCAATTGCTTGGAGATCTCCCCACAGGGCTGGGTTCCTGCTTCCTATATGCATCTACTAGCATGTCTTCTCAGAGTTTTTATTTTTCAGTCTGAAAATGTGGGTCATTGATAAAGCACAAGTTACAGCATGCTGGAATATGTAGGTCAGGAAAACTGTACCAAGAAGAGGGAAAAAAAAAAAAAAGAAATTTTACAACTGCTTCCAGCAGGAAAAGGCCACTCTGGGATTTGGGCTTTTGAATGGGATATCCTCTCTCAAACCAAGTGCCCCAGCTGAGACACCCAGCAGTTTGCGGCCAAGAATAACAGGAAGATCAGAGAAGGGTAAAGAGGGAAAAGGGGAGGGCAAGGGGTCTGAGCAGCTCATATGACCCTCCAGTAGAGACTTATAAAATGGGCTGGTAAGAGCTCATTTTTCATGAGTTTTAATCCCTCCTGCTTATGATGCTGAGCCAAGGGTTTTTCTGGAGAATCTGAATCATAAGGCTTGCAGCTGGAAAGAGAGGATTGACAGCAGTGGCTCAGCAGGCACAACGATGTCTGGAGAGATAGGAGGGGAGCAGCAAAGCCACTGGTTTTCAACACACCAGAGTTGTCTTTGAAGGAATAGAGGAAAAGTGGGAGGAATACACCAAAAATATTAGTAAGGGGAAGAGAGCAGTAGTCCTTAAGTCACTGTTTCTGCTGTTTTCAGTAGCTCCCAGGGCAGAGGATTTTTATAAAGAGGATTGTGCATGTGTGCGTGCATGCATGGGAAGCTGGTGTTGTGATTTCATGGTAGGCTTAGCCAGAGGCATGTTTGGGAGCAAGGAAATCTCTTATGAAGTGTGGTGTCTCAGCTTGTGTTTGCCTGTCTTTGATTTTATTTAGAAATTGATATAATAGTTTTTGGATTGGTTGTTTTGTGGTTTGTATTTTTTCTTTTAATTTTTTTTTCCCCCTATATTCCCTTAAAAAAAGTATTTATGAAAAAGTAAAGAAGGAGAGGTGGGGAAAACGAGGACTTGTGAACTACTGAGGCAGATGAGCTTCTCTCCTCAACTCCAGACCATGCAGTATTTCATAGAGAGAGGGTTTTTTGCTGGAACTTGACTGGTGTCCTGTCCCTTGTGCTGCCAACTCTGATATCTGAGCAGGAGAAGGGAGGAGCAAAGAGAGATGCTTTTGCCCTGGCTCAGCCTCAGTGCATTCCCTCACGTTATGGGCTGGGCTTCCTTTAGGCAGGAGAGCATTAAACTGTTTAGAATAAAACACAAATCTCCTTCCCAATTCCTGTTGCTTTTCCATGTGTTTCAGTCATTAACATGTTTCATAGCAGATGCTGATGAGGGACAAGAGGTGTCCATGTCCTGTTACATCCCTCAGCCTCCTCTTTTTGTCTGGCAGTCCAGAGCTTTATTTTCTCTTATCCTTTTCTCAGGATAGGTGGCAAGCAAAGGCTATTGTAATACTTATGTCTTGTTAACTCTAATAAGAGTCTCTTACAGAAATTACTTTATTATGTGATTGGGAAGAATATCTCTTTGGGTGTTAGTAAGGACATGTCTCTCCTCAATCCTCACTGCAGACTGATGTGCACAGCTAGTTCCTTTCTAATTAATTTTTAAGTAAGGTACCTGAGGAGGGATGTCTCATGCTGTGCTGGTAAAGGACAGTTACACACTGGCAAAGACCTTTCTAGAGCCCTCTCTGTGGTGAGCATTTCTTACAGTAAAGGAGTCCCTGACAGGTAGGGCACTTGCCTTGTCTGGTCATGGTTGCATTACTGTCACCTGAGCAGAGGCATATACCCAGATGAAAACAGGAAAGCACTGTCTGCAGCTCTGTTCAGATATTTCCTGGTTGAATCATTCTTTTCTGACACCTGAAAGAATTTGAATTCATATGGAGGAAGGAATTTGTTTATGCCATCAGAGCTGGTTAAATCCCAGGCTGCAGCCTGCCTTTGTTGCAGTGCAGGACCTGGGAATGCTGCTATCCAGGCAAGGAATGCCTGGTCTGGGAGGGTGCTGCTGCCTCCTCCAGCAGACCCAGGGTATCCGGACACCTGAAGTGTTGGAGAACACTGTTTCAAAGACAGCCAGAAAAACCAGGATGAACAGTTTATCAATGCCAGAAATGGACAACTACCTCAAAACCACAGAAGTTTACATTTT
>JAWWMP010000041.1:64563622-64587718 GCA_035047865.1 Dendrocincla tyrannina | reverse complement strand
ACCCTATAAGAGTCCCATGCTCCCAAATAAACTTGTTCCAGCTTGTTCCCCTTGGCTGAGGACCATCTCTTTGTCCCCCCCTGCGGTACGCGGCACTGAGGCACCAGGACTGCAAAACAGGCAGTGTCTGTGTTGCAGTGTAGGCACAATCATAATGGCTGGACTATGCATGACAGTCTCTTGGCTCTTCCCATGAGTTTGGATCCTGCCTCTCAGCTCCTTCCCATACCACGCCATCACAACTGACCTCCCTGAAGTATTCCCAGTCCTACAATTCAGCTATGGTGCTGTTCTTACCCTAGACCTTCTTCCTCATTCATACCTTGCCATCACCATCATTGGAGCTTCCCTTGTAACACTCCCAGCTCTGCCCTGTAGCCCTCTACCCTCCCTTTCATGGGCTGGCATGCTCTTCCCTCTCCTTCCTACTCTTTCCCAGCCATCCTAGTTCTGGGTGCTTCATACAGGTTGGTCCATATCCCCAGGCTGAGACCTGTGCTGCTCTCCTTCCCACACTCTCCCAGCCCTAAAGCCCCATAGAGCTCTGCGTGACCCTGCAGCCTTCTTGCACTCCCTGCTTTGAGCACACACACACTGCTGCTAGCCCCCTTTAGCCCTTATTCCCATCGGGGCTGTGGCCAGGACTTGATTAGCACAATTCCTGTCCTGTCTGCTATTCCTGCTTCCTGGTTTGGTTGACACAGGGACACTAAAGTTTGCCCCCCTGGCAGAGTTTCATGGGATAGGGCACCAGATAGTGCTCAGATTATTCCTGGGAGAGGAATTGACAGTGTGCTTCAGCCAATGCTGTTTGAGCTTGGGCTTTCCCAGACTTTGGGTTGACCTGTAGCCCAGTACCAGGAAGAATAAAGTAGTATTTTTGCCAGTCTTGGAGCTTTTAAAAGGCTCAGTTATATCCCACTCAGTATCCTGAACCAGCAGGCTGGTTTCTCTGCTCCTGGTTCAAAGGCAGCTGTGGCTGTGAAGCTTATTGACAGATACTTTGAACTAACTGTTCCAAATATGAAGTCTCAAGAGCTCAAACAGTTCTTTCTCCTATTTATGCATCCTTGAATAACTAAATCCCTTTAAAATGTGGATCCAAATCTGAAAGTAGGACATGGGCACCTAAACCACTGAGGAACTGTTTAGAAATGCTAACTTATGTTAGGAATCTCTGGCTAAATGAATCTGTCCTAAAATATGCAGAGAGGATTTGCCTCTCGGGTCTGTTTTGCAAGTCAGGAAGGAAAACTGACCTTAAGGTAGTGGACTGATAATGGAGTGAAGCTGTGGTAAAATGGAGTGAACATCCAAGCCTGCATCAACTTTCCTTGAGTGCCTGGCTTTGCACTAAAAAGGATAACAAGTAGAAATAACATAAAGAAAAGAAATGCAGATTCTTAATTTTATATTCTTTAAACTCTGAATAAACCAAAGGCAATATTGGGGAATAAAACCCCAAAACATATTATCTGAATATCATAAAAATGCATTAAAATTGAAGCCACAGTCATGAGGTAGTCTGGTGGTGTGCCTATACATTTGTATATTCATCTGCAAACACCCATATCTTCCAATACTGAATGTAAACTAGCATCATAGAATGAGGGTGTTGCAACCAGGCTGGACTGTCATGATACTCCAACCACTATGTTGGCAGTTCATCCTGAAAGGCTGATTTTGAACTCTTAGTTAAACCCAAGTGTCTTGTGAATTTCAGTGGAACCAATCATGTGCTTATGAATTAACCACAAATAATGTAAGCATTGGCAAGCTTGGAGCCTAGTTATTTACCATAGGGAATAAAATTGGTGCATGGAATCTCATTCAAACCAGAGTTAGTAATGAGGAAAAACTCTTTTACATGTGCTTCACATGAAGATGGAAGTGTCCTACAATGCAAAGCTGTGGAGAATTGATTTTGACTTGATTTTCCTGTGTTTCATCAAATCAGGCTTCGTAGGTACCTTCAAGAGCAGAAAGGAAATACTGTAAGATCGTGTGACAGAGGATGTCTGATGCCTCCAGCTGTGTGATACAGTAGCTGTGAATCTTACCTCCTGGTGTGACTTTCAGCATTATCCATAGCCCCACCTGTGTGTAGTGCCATGATCATCAGCAGTTCATACGTGGTGTAACAGTGCAGAAAGCCCCTGCTCTACATGCATGAGCCATGTCTCTGGATGCTGGGGAATGTGTGCCAACCTGTGAACGTCATGTCTGGGATCCCACGTGCTGAACCTAACCTCATATCCTTCAAGTGTAGTAAATACTGATTTATACTACTGTAAAAGTGTGAAGAATTGGTTCACTCACCTAAGGGCTGAAAATTTTAGGAGAATATGGTAATTGCAGTCAGCCTGGAAATACCATGATACAAACCTTTCTACAGCATTCCAGCATTTATAGAGCAAGTTTCCAGTTTATCAGTGCAACCTCTCTGAGTTTAAAACCAGTTTCATTCAGCAGAGCTTAGATCAGAGGTTTATTATTTTACACCAAGTCCTAAGTTAACTGTAAAAGTGGTAATTTTTTTCCAGATACCAGAAAAATTCAGGTTTGGTCAGAGTTCTGAACAAAGCTTTGGATTGATGTGACATAAACCAGGTTAATTGAAATGGTCTAAGCAGTGAGTCTTTCCTGGTCCCTCTCCTTTAGACTGGAATGCATTTGGAACTGCTCATGTCAGAGCTGGGGGCTGGCAGCTTTGGCAGAGGACTGAAGAGCAGCTCTGGACAGGCTGTCATAGTCTCTTTAACAAGCATGGCTGCAGCTACAAGAGAATGTATGTACACTTCCTGAGGGCTGCACTTATTAAACATCCAAATATGTAGATGGTAGCATTGCTATACATCTAGTTGGACTCTTCAGATGACTAAATAAAGTCAAAAAAGAGGTCTGAAGTTACTTGTGACATCCATAGGTAAGGTGAAAATCATGTCTACTTCTGCAGACATGCAGTCAGGCTCCTCAGGAGGTATTTGTGAGAGGGCAGAAGATGTCAAGTGGAGGAGAAACTTCTCCCGTGGTTTGCAATGTGATAGTTTGTGACTGTCACCAAGAGGTCCTGGGGAACCAAAACCTCAGCCAGAGAGTGATGCTACACCCATGAGCTACTCTTGCCAGGCCAAGGAAGAGTCAAAGAAGCCCATTTCTCTCTGTTTTTTTGTCTCTTACTACAGAGAAAAGCTCAAAATAATACTTTTTCCTCAAAGCATCAGCCCACATCCTCCCTCCCTGCCCAGCCAGGCATAATGTTTCTCTTAAATCTCTGCTGAAAGTGTCTGTCAGAAAGACCTGAAATCTCAACTCTTTCATAACTGATTCATACCTGAATTATTCAATGGTAGGAATATCCTAATATTTTTTTGGGACTGCCCATGCCCTTCCCTTCTTGGCTTCCTCACAAGTCTTGTTACCCCAGGTTTCTTCTGTCCTGCTCCTTTCTCCTTGGAGTCAAGGTTAATGAAAGTGGCTTCAAGCCTCTGTGTGAAGACCTTTGCAGGGTTTGGAGGGGCACACACATGTTGCTGAGGCTAATGCGAGTCCCAAGGCTGCAGAATCAGCAATGTCATGCCACAGAAAAGACAAAAAATTTTCTATTATAATCCGTGGCACTTCTCCTTCTCTGGTCTTCACTGCCCTCCAGGCTGTGCAGTGGTCTGTCACACAGCTAAAGCAAGCAGTTAACGTGAGGTGTGTGCCAGCAGCTGCCTCCTGGCATCTGTGAATGCTTGGATGTTAGAAACGAGCAGACACTGGCCAGTGGTGCCATGCCTCTTTACAGTTTTCTGCATTGACCTCTGTTGGATTATTCTGTTTCTGTCAGTGCTGACTGTTTCCCCTCCAGAAGCTCCTGGGAAAAACTTCCAGCAGCAGATGGAAAAGAAATTGAGAGTCTATTAGCATGGGCTGTGAAACAAAAAATAACACCTTCAACAGGGGTAAAAGTGATTTAAGAAAAAACACTAATTTTAGGCTTCTCATCCTGTCGTGAACTCAAGATTTACCCTTTAGAGTCCCTGCAAACACTCCTTTTTTGACAATAGCAAGAAAAAAGAAGTCAAATTCACTTCTCATCAGCTCTCAGACAAGGTTTTTCTTTTTTCCCTTCTATTTGCCCAGTCAGAAAGGAGCAAACTTGCCAAGAAGACTCAGACACATCTGCTTGCAGAGAAACAGGGCTGCAACACAGGTGAGGATGGCCTGAAGCAATCTGCGTGACTTCAGCTTGGGATAAAGTCTCCTTTCATATTACTGTGGTGAGATTAGAGGGCATGCAAGGTGTTAATTAACAGCCACCTTAAACAATTTTCCTGTTTTTCCTTTATAAGACAACAATATTTAATATATTATCTAATATATCTGATATTTCTCACTAGTATGAAAATTAGGTTAAAATGGGCAGCTATTTTTTTCTCTGCTGGCAGATGGAAAAACAGGTTAGGAGTGTAGCTGACAGTATGATGCCTAAATGACTCACAACCCAAATTTTCCTTGGAAGTGAGTTCGGGCTGTTATGCATGAGATTTTTCACTGCTTTCCTATGGGAAATAGATTAACCCTCTTCACGGAGAGTGGAATATTAAGGTGATGAAAGGATGTCCCCAGCAAACATGCTAGGGCCCAGGGAAGTTCAGAGCTGGGTGGGGAACTCAGCTGGGAAAAGAGTCTTTTGACTAGACCCCAGTTGTCCTCTGCTTACCTAAAAGAGCTTGGAGGAAGGTCTGGTCCTTCCATTCTATGTGCAAATGGCAGCTCCTTTGGGAGCTGAAGGCATTTCTGGGTACTGGTGAAGGGAGTGATTACACAGTGTTTATTTTCAAAACAATTAACCATCCTCTCTGCACACATAATTTGTAATGTATATTTTATTTTTTACAACTCATTGTTCAAAAGAAAGCAAGTCTGAGGGATTGGGAGTAGAGGGGGAAGGTAAGAGAACAATGTAAATAACTAGGCATCCTCTTATTCCCAGTGTCTAAGAGGTTAATCCTGAGCTACTTGGGGTACTTGCAGCAGGGATCCCATGATGTAAGGGGGATTTTTGCTTCAGTGAAAAAACCAGAGTTCAGTTCTTTCCTTTAGTGTAAATAAATATATAGGGGAACTTCCAGAATCAGTAGGAACAGGCATTGTGGAGTTGAGCAATTTTCTCTGTTAGGAAGATAATATCTACATGGTCTAATTATAGCTACAGTACAGCATACAAGGGGAATCCCCACCATTATTCTATAGTAGCTGCTGCAAAGTTTCAGGGTCTGAACCATGGCCTGCCTGTTAATTTATGTTTACTACAAGCCTGTCAAACTACAAACTTTTCTGTTGTTGAAAAAAATCCTGCCTTGCTGACCCATCCATTCTCTGTCTTCTATTGAGAAAGGTCTGCATTAGGAGCAGACTGAAGCTCACAGTATCCATGAGCACACCTGTGGCTCCAGGAAGCTAAGGATCACAAAATACTGAGGATGTTGTGCCTCCACATGACATATAGTTGTTGAACATAATGTTTTGAGAGTTTTCTTGGACACTTAGACCTCTCTATGTGTATGGCAACCCGTTCAATGCTTCTGTTGAGCTTTTCTTGACTTCCTCAGCTCCTCTTCAATGGATGGATCACTTCAGTAGTAATACCTGAGAGTTTCAAAGTGGGGTGAGCCACCTTACAAAGATGCCCAGCTGCATCTTTCCTTCTCAGACAAAAGAGTAAGTAGAAGCTGGGACATGGGGCAAGAGGGCAGCCCTGACACTGTGTTAACACTGGGAGAGGCTGCAGCTCCAGCTGGATGCACAACTCTGCTGGGAAACACCGGACAGCCTAGCCCAGCTTCCCCATCTCCTGCATCTGGCCCGATCCAGGTCTTTTTGCTGCTCTCCAGGATCTGAAATGCACTGCCTTTGACACCTGTGCTGGAGGTGCGTGACTGCTGTTGAAAAAGAGCCTTAGTTTCAGATGGTTTGCAAATGAGGCCTCTTCGGCTGACTTCAATGAGGTGCTGCTCATATCTGGAAGGTTAACTCTCTTCTTTCTGTTACTGCTCCTGTTCAGGGTGTAGCACAGTGCTGGAGTTAGGGCACCGTAAGGGAAGCTGTGTGAGGCATCAGGAGGAAGGATACTCCTGAAATTATTTGACTCAGCTGATGGAGGACTCCCTGCCCTTGTTTCACTGGTATATGAGTACATATGCTCCTGCACAGCAAAAGCAAAATGTGCAGGGCATTTGTACAACAGACCTAGATATCAGAAATGGGGCTCAGTCTTCAAACCCTGACCTGGTTGTGATGTGCTTTTGTGACATCCCATGGCTGTGACAGCTCAGGAGCCTCAACCAAGTCTGCACTGCTGTGCTGCTGCTGGTTCCTGCCAAGCTCTCCATTCACAGCAAAGGAGGACCTTTAGCTAGAGCCAGCAGTGCTTGGGGGAGTACCTTGACTTGAGGTGAAAGTGAAAGGTCATTTCTGTTTCAGTGCTGGGGTGCTGACTGTGAAGGAGGCCACAGTCCCCTTGTTTTCCACTTACTTTCCCCCTGCCAGTCAATATTCTTCTCTCCCTCTCTCTCCCATAACAATATGCCAAAGCAGGGTGAAGCTATGTGACTAGAGTGCTAAGGGCTCGGGACTGGGGTAGGGGGTATTGGGAGGCTGGGGAAGCACCAGATCATCTCACAGATGATTCCAGAGTTCTGCTTATGCACCAATGTGCAGCTTCCACCATGAAATGAAGTCTCCCATGGACAGATTCTGGCCTTACAGAGAGCAGGGGCTTAACTGAGGGAGGGATTGACCATCCCTTTCGGAGCCCCCTGGACTCCATTGACGTTTCCTTCAGAAATCCTAACAGGATTCCTGTCCTTTGGAGTCACAGTCCTTTTCAAGTATTCCAGTCCTGAAGAATTTGAGCACTACACACCACTCTTCACTGCTCAGCTTTACCAGGTATTGCGATATTTGTTCCATATTGAAAGATGTGTTAGTAATTTCACCAGTTAAATAAATAAGGATTGAGCAGAATGCCCTGGTGGCAGCTGATAACATACTCAGGATCACTTAACTGTATCTCATTTTCAGCTGACATGTTACAGTCTACCTTTTTACATGTTTGTTTTGGGGCATTTTAGGAACACAAGCCTCCAGACTGTCTGCAGGTAGCCTCCGAACCTGCAGCCCCTGAGACCTGTGTGCAATGAGGTGCTTTTGGGTGGCCATTGTGGAGCTGTGCACTGCTGTGCTGCCAACATGCAACAGTACTGCTTAGCAGATCATAAACAAAGGGTCTTAAGGCACTCAGTGTGTGGATTAGGAAATAATGGTTGAATTTCTGCTGTGAGATCAGAGCTCTAGTAAATCGTCTTCCTCCTGCACTGCCTGTTGCTGCTCCAGGCAGAGACAGGCTCTCTCTCCTGTTGACAGACCTTTGCATGGCATTTGCCTGATATCTCCTATTTTGTGATCCTGCCAGTCTACTGGAGATCCCTTAGGAGTAGCAATCCAAATAATAATAATAAATGCAAATGCCTAAGAACTTTTTGGCAATGCACCAGTTCTTCAATAAGTCATCTCTATTCAGGAAGACTGGCCTTAAGATGGTGAGCACCTCAGTTGCACACAACACTGTACTTTGCCCCTGTTATCACCTACTTGTTGTAGAACAGGAGCATAAAGCCTGAATGAGATGAAGGGAGATAAGAGAGCTGCCATACAGTTCAAACTGGTTGATATGGAGCCAGTATCTATACCAGGAATTTCCACTGCCAGAGTCACTGAGGTCCTATTGCTTGTATAGTTATACAAGAGAGGCTTCTCTGCTTGTCTGTGTTTGAAAGTTGCCCTAACGCAGCTGCAGTGGACAGGGGCGGGACAAATCTCTTGTGTAGACAAGAGGAAGGAAGGCATAGTTGCGTTAGAGCTGGGGAATCACTGGGTGATCTTGGACAAGTCACTTGGCCATCTGAGTTTCTGTTCCCCACGAGTTAATGGGTAAAAGGACTGCTCTGCCTCACAGGAGTGTTGTCAGGATAAATATAGCAGAGGTGAGTGGCACAGCATATTTATCCTGACAACATAATTAGAAAGGCCAAAATCCAGTCGCAGGCTTAAATGTAGATGTTGTCCTTAACCCTAAGGTTTTCACAAATGAGCTTCCCCACCAGCTGTGACAGCCTCTTCTGGACTCACTTCAACAGGTCACAGAACCAAGCCTGCCAGAGTTCAAGAAGTGTTTGGATGGTACTCTCAGGCACATGGTTTCACTCTTGGGGATGGTCCTGTGCAGGGTTAAGGATTGATGATCCTTGTGCGTCCCTTCCAGCTTAGCATATTCAATGATTCTGCCAGAGTTCAAGAAAGTTCACATCTTTCTTGTGCCAAGGACCTCAGACCTGGACCCAGTCCTCCAGGTGGAATGTTACAAGGGGAAGAGGGGAAAAATCACCTTGCTCAACCTGCTGGCCACTCCTCTTTTGATGCAGTCCAGGACATGGTTGTCTTTCTGGGCTGCAGGGGTACATTGCTGGCTCATGTCCAGCTTTTCATACACCAGAACCCCAAAGTCCTTCTTGGCAAAGCTGCTCTCAAAGATGTTTTCTCCCAGCCTGCACTCATGTCTGGGGTTGCCCTGACCCAGGTGCAACACGTTGCACTTGAACCTCATGAGGCTCTTGTGGATGCACTTCTCAAGTTTGTCCAGGACCCCCTTCAGACATGTCAGCCACACTGCTTAGCTTCGTGTCATTTTCCAACTTGCTGAGGGTGCACTTGCACTGTCTATGTCATTGGTGAAGAGCACTCATCTTAAGACAGTGCCGTGAGAGGCACCACTCATCCCTAGCCACTATCTGGACATAGAACCATTGACCACAACTCTTTGGCTACACTTATCCAGCCAATTCCTTATTCCACATCCATGTCTCTCCAGTCTGGAGATAAGATGTCATGCAGGACTGTGTCAAAGGCCTTACAGAAGTCTAGTTAGATGACATCGTTTGATCTTCCCTTGTTGATCTTTGCAGTCACTCTATCATAGAAAGCCACAATTTGCCCTTAGTGTGGATCTTCTCCATGATCTTTGCAGGCACAGAGATGAGGCTCACCAGACTGTAGTTTCACAGGTCTTCCTTTCTGCCCTTTCTAAAAATAGGAGTGATGTTTTCCCTTTTTCCATTCATAGAATTATACAACATGCTGAGTTGCAAGGAACCCACCAGGATCCTCGAGTTCAACTCATGGCCCTACACAGGACACCCCAAGAATCCCACCATGTGCCTGGAAGGGTTGTCCAAACCCTGCTTGAACCCAGATATTTTGTGCTGTGACCCCTTCCCTGAGGAGCCCTTTCCAGTGGCCCACCACCCTATGGGTGAAAAACTTCATTCACCAGGGCCTTTGCCTGACTGCCATTTCTTTTCAAATATGATGGAGAATGGCTTGGATTCAACATCAGTCAGCTCCCTCAGGACTCCCTCTCCCACTCTCTGAGTGGGAGATCATCTGGTCCAACCATCCTGCTCCGAGCAGGATCAGCTCACACAGGTTGCTCAGGGCCACATCCAGTTGGGCTTGAATATCTCAAAAGGATAAAGACTTCTGACTTTTTTTGGGGGGAAGTTTAAATTTTCACACTTGAGCAAACCTGAATTAAATTACTTGAGATACATGGGCAATGAAGGCCTATCTTATGAATTCATTTTTACATTCAGCACAGGATCATAGCGGGCAAAATTGTTTTGATATCTGACAGCTGTTAGGAGACTAGTGAGTGAATGTTGCTTGGCTTAACCTGGTCTCCAGTGGATAACTGACGAGGTAGGGTGACAGTCCATGGGCTAGCTGGGCAGGAAAAATAAATTATAACTTTATCCTAGACTCAGAGAGGATGGCAGGTGGGGAGGGATGGGGAGGTGAACAGCATTGAATTCTCTCTGGATATCCACCTGGGGAAGGCAGATGTTTCTCCTCATTGGCAGCTCTCTCTAGGTCACAGTTACACAACATGTCACACGGAGAAGAAAAACAAACTCTTTTTTTATCTCCTCACCCATCTGTACTTCCTCTTTCTGGACCAGTACTGCAAACAAAATTATCAGAAGCATCATGTTGGCAGTATTTTTAGTAAACAGCAAGAGACTCATGTGAACTTGTTCCTCCTTCTTGTTGTCCTTGTCCCCTGTACATACAACAGACTGGAGAGTTTTCTGAGCAGAACCTTTTGAGGTTTCCCTATTTCTGCCTTCCAGAAAAAAACAGCTTGACTATAACACCGCAGACCTAGGGCTGGCTGAAGAGGCAACTGCTTTTCAGGTCTACGAAACAATTCTCCCCTTGCATGCTAGTGCCAGGTTAGGATTCCTGGAGTTTCAGGAATTGTCTTGCTGTTGGGTCATGAATGGCTCAATACACAATAGCTGGCAAAAGAAGATGACGGAAATTCACAGGGGAATAGAGAAAAAAAAATGAGAAAGTATGTTTATTAATAAGGAATGTTCCCAAAGGTTTCCAGATTGTCCAAAAATAGGCACACACATTCCTAAGGACAGTGCAAATGTGGGTGGCAAGATCCCCCTGGTACTGTTTGGGGACAAATGGAGAGGGAGGTGGAAAATAAATTGGAAAAGGTACTTTCATTTAGTTCTCTGGCTTGGCTGAAGCAAGGAAACCACTATCGACTTTTACTTTGCACCACTCCAAGAGCATTTCTGCCAAAAGCTGTTTTTTAAAACTGGTTTGCACTTTGCCATTGGCTGAGGTCTTGCCCTCAGCCCCACTGAAGGGAAAAGCTGGCTGGGCCAGTTCCTGCCTGGTGCTTCAGGAAAACAGACTGCATTGCTCCCTGTAATCTCTCTCCTCTGTTTCCTAAAATCCCTTTTTTTCCCACATTTTGAGATGCCACTTAAGCATCATCTCTGGTTTTATAATCACACCAGTGCACCCAGCCATAAAGCTCCTGATGCAGAGCGTTGCTGTTGGCCCCACCCCACCCTTATGATGGGAAACATTGTCTTGGTGGTCTTCATTTTCCTTCTTGCCTTTTCCTTCCCATTCCCCCACAGTTTGGACTGACACCAGGTGTGTGGGACAACTCCTGCAGGGTTCTGCTCCTTTTGTCCTCTCATGCCACACACACATGCTTTATAGACAGAAATGTAGGCCTTGAGCTGGAGGAATTTAGCAAGAGAGGCTGAAGAAGGACCTCAGCTTGCAGCTCACTCTACTGTCTTCTATCTCCCTTTAAAGTCAGTGGAGAACTTTCCTTGATTTTAATGTGAATCAGTCTTGTCCTTAAAAAAACCCATTATTTCCTCTTGCTTTTGGCCATAGTTTTCAAGGTATGCCTTCCTGCATCTCACCAGAGAGGTTACCCGCATGAAAACTGTTGGGTTTGTTTTTCAGAGGTAGTAGGTGTTTATAAATCAGGAACATAGTCCAGGCTAAGTTAATTTATTTTTGTTTGCTTAATTTTTTGTGTTTTATGTTCACTTGTTAAATTGTTTTGAACAAAGCAAAACCAAACCAAAAAGTAATTACCAAGTATTTCCCCACATTTCCCAAACTCCCTTTTTGTTTGCGTGCCCTCCCTGGGAACTTGGCTCTGAACTCTTCTACTTTCTTGCTGACATGGTCTGAAGTATTTTGAAATCTGCAGGATAATTTAACTGACGTACCTTTCTAGCCCAGCCTTGTATTTGGTATTATAATAATTTTTAAAACATGCTATTAGTGAATCTCTTGGGTAAATTCTGGAATAAATGTTCGATTTCTTTTTCTGTGAAATCCAGAAATTATTATGGATTTTTCAATAAGGGATTATTTTGCATTCCTTTCAGATATTCTTCAGGTACAGTAAACAATTGTAAGAGAAATAAAAAAAAAAATCCCTTTTGATATGGGCAGGGGGCATGGAGAGTTGTTTAGACACTGCTGTTCTTTATGACTTTTACCTCTAGAATTCTCAAAAGTGCTGTGACCATTTGTTTTTCTAACAGCCACCTATCCTCCACCAAAGGCACTTGCAAAGGGGTCTTTTATAGACTCATAGGGCCTGCAGCTGGCAGAGAAGGTTCGTCCCTGGAGAGAAGATCCATTTGGGAAGATGTCACTGTGGAGAGCTGGTAAGGACAAAACACACCAGTTCCTGTCTGCAATGGATCCTGTGACCTGATCACTCACCTCCCAGTGGGGCTGAAACCAGTTCTGTGGGAAGACAGATATTCCACAGGTGTCCTTTTTCTGGGATATTTCTTCTCCACTCTTGCACACTCCTCTCAGTGCCTCTTTTCTTTCTATTTCTTTCCTCACTTGCAGTATGTACCATGTGTTGGACACAGCTCTGCTTCATGATGTCCTCTGGGCAAGGTCTTCAGTGGGCACCCTGAGAACAAATGAACCTCTGGAGGGCTTCACCTCTTCCTAAGGGCTTCTGACTCCACAGTTCAGAGTCTTGTCCCAAATTCATTGGCAGTAACGTATGTGGCTTTTAGAAACAAGAATGCTATTTACTCCTGTGAAATCAATGAGAGTTTGCTCTTTGCAACTGCTTTATCTTTTTTTTTTAATCCTTTTAATTTTTTTTTACAATAAACTGACTTTCCAAACTTACACATGCCCCCTGCCAATTCACTTTAATGACTTCATGCATAGGGGTGGAGGGATTGATGGGAGTGATTTAATTTAATACAGATTTGTGTTTGGTTTGGCTTTTATCTGATTCACTTTGAAATGGTATAGATGAAAAATTTTACAATATCTGGGTTTTCTTTCATTAGTCATGTTTTACATTCACAGAAAAACAGATCTTATACCAAGTAGTTGATATTTATGTGCACTGTAAAATTAACTGAGTAGTCACTGCACATAAATAAAGCATGTGCCTATTACACAAATTAAAAACAAATCCCAAATACATCAGGTCCTATCTTAGTGTCTCTTTTTGTAATGGCTGCCCATGAAAAGTCTTTTTAGACATAATAGATTAGCCATATGGTTATATGTCATGGTATTAGTTCAGTCTCTCTATAAAATTCTGGCTATTTAGATGGATTGAGAGAGGCAGGTTATGCTTCAGGTCTCTTTGGCTCCTTAGCCCCTCTGGACAAGATTTGGGGAGGCAAAGGCCAGTCAGTGTCATGCCATGCCCTGTCTGAGTCTTCCTGTTGGTCCTTGGAGATGCACTGTGCATCTGCTCTCTTCACAAGTGGTCAGAGGCATCCCCCAGACCTAACACTCAGGGGCAGGGGAAGGAAAGACAGCTCCATCTTTCAAATGGAGTCACTTGTCCTGGGGCTGTGTATGTGCTTAAAGTGTAGAGCATCAGCTGAGATGTGCTGAGCAGGGGTTACAGGACCCTTCCCAGGCGCTCATCAGTCTGATTTTAATGGATTCACCATTTGACCTAAGGAGAAAACAAGGAGTGCAAATGGCAAGAAAAATTATTAGTGTGTAATAAGAATAATTTAAGTAAATTGGTGAATGAAGTAGGCAGAGTAATAGGGTAAAGGTTGAAATACAAGGTTTCTAACCACTGCCATTTGTTTCTTAGAGCATCTGTTGGAGAGAAGAGTCCATGAAGAGTCAGTTGTCTTTACAATTAAGAGTACAGGTTTTGGTTAGAAGAGGTTCATTTTGGCTTGGCTGTGAGGAGCAGGGGTACATGTAAAGCATCAGGTAAGTGGGTGTCTGAGCCTGAGGTTCTGCCTGTACATGATAGATATCCTCACTGTTACCCCCCAGGTTGGGCATATTGCCTCCTTGCCTCTGGCTTGGTACCTTGGAACAAGTGGCAACTCTACTGTGTGCTCTGCGGCAGAGTCTGAACAAACTGTGCAGGAGAAAAGGGCTGAGAAGAGGAGGGTATGTAAAAGCTGCAGATCAGCAAGGAGCAGTTTAGTCTGAACACACAGCATGGATATATTATTAGTGTCACTGTGGATAAACACGGAGTGATACATATGGGAAAAAGTGGTATTGCCTCACATGCAAAACAATGGGCTAAGTGCTGGCTGCTGTCACGGAGGAACACAGTCATGGGCTGTAATACAGGGAACCACCTCAGAGATCAGCAGAGATCAAAGACCTTAACTTATTTTAGGGAGCAAAGCAGAAATCTTCACTCTGTCTCTGTACAAATCTGTGTTATGCCCATATCCACGAGCAGCTCTGCTCTTCCCACTTTGGAAAAGACATGCAGAAATGGAAGAATGTTCAGAGAAGGATAGCAAACATGATCCAAGGTATGGGATAGCTTGCTTATATGCAAGAATCAATTAAGTGTGCTCTTTTAACCTTCTCCAATTCTTCAGCCTGGGACAGGATTGGCTGAAGGTATCTGTGATAACAGCCTATGGACTCATTTATGTCTTGGAGGGGGTGATAGTTCACCATCTCTTCCAGTACAAAGCAAAGAAGCTGTCAAGATGACAGTTCAGAATAACCAAGGATGAGCAGTTTTCCCCATGAAGTGTAGTGAAGACCCAGAACTCAACAGCTGATGTAGGTCTTAAGAGTATAAATAGGATCAAGTGGCAAATGAACAAGTTTGCAGAAGGGCAATGCATCCTGGGTTATTAAACACAAAACCATCAGGAAATTCCTCAGTCTTGAACCGTTAGAGTTTGGGAGAATACTCTTGGGAAACACCATTATAGGCTTGTCCTGTTCCTACATTCTTCAGTAAACATTTGCTTTTAGCCAATATCAGAGAAGGAAATTGAACTAGATGGACCTTTCAGCTGACTGATACTCTTAGCCTCACTACAGTCATCAACAACATGACTGAAGAACAGCATGAAGAATTGAAGTGTATAAGCATTTACTAAGGATAGTGTTCATCATAGAACACTCCATCATCCTTTAAAAACCAGAGAGTCCTGTGAAACTGGTGTAGATGGTTTCTGCAGTCTTCACCACCCCACATCAGGAGGGCAGAGCACATGTCAGTGTTTAACCTAAATGGAATTATGGTAGAAGGTGAATGGCAGGCTTGGCGGTTGATTATTGAAGCAAAAGGACAATTATTCTTTCGCACATTTAGGTATTTGTTTAACTGGTTCCTCTCAGAATACAATGGGGTTTGCTGGCATGATTTAAGTTCCCAAGATTACATGTTTCCAGTGCAATTCTATCTGATAAACATCCTCATTTATCTGAGGTACTTTATCAAAAAAACAAAAACCAAAACCTGACAAAAAAAGCAGTAACATAATGAGAGTAAAATATGGCATGGAAGGTGATCTCTCAGGTAAAAGTAACAACAAACACCTTTGGTCAATTTGAATGAATTCAGACCCAAATGAGGTCAGACTCATCCTTTCTAAGTGAGGGCTTTTTATCTGCATATCCTGGCATATCCTATTGTAAATTGGGAGAAAATAGTGGTCTAGTAGCAACAGCCTTGTTCCCTCAGTGAATCTTTATGTCTGGTCCTTAGCTAGATACCCCTAGTTCCTAGAAGTGGAGATGGAAAAAATCCAATAAGTGAGTTAAGCCTTCCCAATGTGGAATGTCCAAAATGATGGATGAAGCAGTTCCACAACAACACTAACAATCATCCTGATTTCTGCCCAGTTTCTCCCCAGTTTCTGTCAAAATGCTCATTTACTCTTCTGAGATTTCCAAAGGCAGTGTTAAGCGCATGCATCCTTCAAACATAATAAGTCTACTTGCTGTCAGTAGGAAGCTAGGCATACACACAATTGTTTTTCTTGATTGAAGAATTGAAGGCTTTTATTCTGGGCACAAGTAAGGGTCATAGCCCACTGTACAGCCTTGTCACAAACCAGGAGCAGAGATACACTTTCCTTCCTTTGTGGGAAATCTAACCTGTGTGAAAGTGTTGAATACTTGTAAGTGGGGAAAGCCTGTGAGCTTGGTCCAACACCCTTAACCCCTGGCAAAACTTTCATTTCGTAAGGTGGCTTGAAAGATAAATTACTCTAATAGGAGGTGTGAAGGTAAATTAAAATCGTGATGTTAATTTGGAGTGGGAGCGGCTCTTTTGAAATGGATGAAACTGCCCTTCCTTTCACTGAGTCTGGCTTTTCTGCCTTTCCCCTCCCTGTGCCTGTGGAAGAGCAGATGGCCCACTCAGCTCAGGCTGGGAGTCTGGGTGTGTGTCCTCAGCTGACAGTCCTGCCCTTACTCTGTCTTTTTACCAAATCAAAAACAAGCCTAGAGGAATTTAAACCTGCTGGTTTGGTTCCATTAAGAAATACCAAACACAAACCTGTTTTTCTTGCTTTCTTGATGGAGAGGGAAAGGCAGTACATGGAGGGAACTGAAAATGAGGGGCTGCATCAAATTGATGTTTGTGCCTGTGAAGGTGGGGAAAGCTGGCTGGAAGGGTTAAACAGGCCTGCTTTTTGAAAGCAGTGGAGAAAAAGAGCATGACAGCAAAAAATATTAAAAATACAACCAAAATATAAAACACTGGTTGCAAAGACAGAGTCAGGCAAAAGCTTTTTATGTGAAGAGTCATATACACATATGGGATAAATTAGTGAGAAAGGGCATGGAAAAAAAATCTTAAATGTGTATTTAAAAGCAAAAGAGCAAGGGAGGGAGAAGAAGAGACATGGGATGTTGCTAAAGGAACACAATGAGGGAGACAGTGTAAGAGCCAGCAGGAAATGGTAGGAAAATAGCGTCCAGCAAAAGGCCTGGTGGGGCTAGTGGTGTTCTACTACTTTGGTTTGTCCAAGACCTTTGTAGTACCTTTCCTGCTTGATTTAACATAGATGCAAAGTGAAGTACATGGAAAAGTCAAACACCTGATCCCTCGTTCTGGAAATCCCTGTGGACTGCAAGGCAGAAGAAAGATGTAAGAGGAAAGGAGCGAGTAGTCATTGCAAAATATGGCTGCCACCCAAGAATTCCTATGGGAACCTAAGGTACTTTGGGCATATAGGGTACCAACAAACAAACCAACCTTATCTACACCACAGAAAATTAGAGCTGCACTGGTTATCTGCAGGCATTGACAAGGGCAGCGGCACTCAGGACAGTTCTGGTTCCTATCTGTTCTGCTCCCTATGTTTCCAGCATGGAGAGGTCTCCATCGTGGCTACAGGAACAAAGAGGAAGTTAACTTGTCCTTGTCTACACTTGCAGCTAATTCACATTCAGCCCTGGTTCAGCCGCTCCTGTTGCTGACACCTGTTGTCAGCAGTCGGTAATTTCTTTTTTCAGGGCAAGCATACATTGCCCTGGAGCTCAGAAAGGGCCTTAAATTAGACTTAATTCTATTCAGATGTAGTTAGCAGTATTTAATTAGCACAGTCCTGAAGCAAAAGTCAGTCAGTCTATTCCTTGGATCATTGGAGTGCATTCCAGATGCTTTCCATATTGCTGCAGGAGTCTGACCTTTTTTAATTTTTTTTTTTTTTTTTTTTTTATCTTTAGCCCAAGAAATGTGCTGGGACTTTTCAAGCACTTTCAGAGTAGGGGCCACATCTTAATACATGGATTCCTTTGCAGATGGCTTCCTGCTCGTTTGCAATTGCAAAACTTCACTGAGGCAATTACCATGATTGCAGACATGGGAATGTGACATTAGGAAAGCATTTAATGTATCCTCAGCATCTGTTACAGTACTGCTGCAAATGGAAACCATGGGGAGATGCCAGCACTATGGGTAGGACTCGATGTGTTTAAATTTGACTGACTAGAAGTTTGTATCCAGTCTGAACTAGACTTGCAGGTACTCTCTGTAGCCAGTGAACAGACCCAGGCATATCCAGTGGGTGATTCACCTATCCCAGTTGGTGTCCCAGAGAAGAGGGATGACTTGTCTTCTGATGGTGTTCTGTTTTCTGAGAAAATGAGTAGTTTTGACTAGAAATCTCATATTAGGCAGCTAAAATTAGGTGGCTTGAATCCTGTCCTCTGTGATCACTGTGATTTTCACAGACCACTGGAAACTGCCCCAGAAATGATGAGCCAATGCTAATTTCACCTCCGTGGACTGTTAGCTGACAAACTACAAAATCCTCAGCTTGCCAGAAGACTTCAGTTTCCCAGAAAGTGATGCAGAAGCTGGCAAGAAGATACTCTATGGAAATAAGAAGAAAGGGGAGTGTATCAGCTGTAATGGAGACAAATGCCATCCTTAACATTAAAAGCCTTAGCTGTGTTATCCAAGTAGAGAAGGATGCTCTGGGAGCTATTTCTTTTAACTTTGGTGCTTTTTCATTAATTTTATTGCCCGTTTTTTCCGTTATTTCTACAGAGATGCCTATACCTCATGGCTAGAACATCATCCTCCTTTAATCCATTTTAAAATGGAGGTTCAGACAAGACTACTGCAATATTTATCTCAGAGCCTGTTAGTTCTCCTTTGGTGAAATATTTTTATTTTGTGTGACAATTAAATATGAGAACGAAGAAATAGAGAGAATTAATAACATATATATAATTAATAAAACCCCCTATGTTTCAAGACCTGAACATGAAACAATCCCAGAAGCAGATCTTGAGAGTTTTGTTTTGGTAGGACTTTTCTTTTTAATAGCCTAGGCCTAGATTTTAAGGAGTTAGCCTGAAGCTTGAATGACTGTGATTATTTTCAAATCAGCTGTTAGAGACAAATATCTTGCTTTGAATTTAAAGTATCCTTGAGTACTTTAAGTACTCAAAGTACTTTTACTATTTTTGAGCCCTTAAGTATCTCAATCTGTCTGGCAGAAGGAATCTGTTCCCTACAAACACTCTAATAGGGCACTGCCACAGAAATCATCCTGCTCTCCTTCCCTCTTCTCCCAACTCTCGTTCCCTTTGCTGTCACAAACATGAGCATGGCTGTATGCTGAGACAGACTGGAGAAATAGCCCTGGGGCTCCTACTGAGTTTAGCATTAGGTCAGTTGGTTAGGACATGGTGCTAATGAATGCCAAGGTTGTGAGTTTGATCTCTGTAGATCAAGAGCTGGACTTGATGATCCTTGTGGGTCCCTTCCAAATCAGAATATTCTGTGTTTTTTTCCTTCCTTAGAAGAGACCTCTTTTTGGCCTCTGTTTCACTCTTCCTCAGTTGTGAAAGTGCTACTGTTTGTAGCAGTGTGGTAAAATCATCTGGATTATTTGTCCCCCACAATCTTTTCTTTTGCTATTTGTTTTCTTACTTCTCAGTTTCATTTTAAAGACCTTGCTTAATGTTGAAGTGGGAATAAGTGGTCAAGGGTGGCAAAGGACAGAAACCTCATAAATTGGCTTTGTGACATTGTAGTGAAGTTGTGAAGCGGATGGTGCAGCAAATTGTAATGTTTAACCATGCCCTGCTGGGGCTGGGGCCAGGAGCTCAGCTGAGGGTTGCCAGGCTTTTGAGACTGGACACCATCCCTTTGCAGCCCTGCTGAAGCTAAGGAGCAGCGTGTACCCATCTTCAGACCACACCATTCTGTCCACTTCTCCTGCAGGTTTTTGGGGAGCTCTGTCAGGCTGTGGGGCACATGGGCTTGCGACAACTCTCTTATGCAATACAGGCTGTATCTGCTTCCTGCTGCCAGATTGTGGAAATCTGCAAATAATTGCAAAGTCTGCCAGTTTAATTGGATTGTGGTGTATTTGCACAGATGGGTGAAGTCTTCCACGCCAATATTTTCCAGAAGGACTTAGCAGTCTCTCAGCTTTAAGATACTCAGTATGAGAGACCTTAAAAGTAATAGGTTTCCATAGATCTTTTTTTTAAGAGAAGCACCCCCAAACTGAAGTAGTCCAAACCATCCATCATCCAGAAACCCCTTGCCCCAGAGACCTTGAGATGGGGGATCTTTCACAGTAGCTTGATGCAAGCCAAACTAAATTCATAAAATTAATGCAACACATCTTAACACGTCATTTGTTCAGCAGAAAAATCCAGTGTGAATGTGTATGTCTGCAGGCACTTTTACAGGAAGTATAATGAATAAATGAGTATTTGTAAACTAAGGGAAGGAGGAAAAGAAAGATGTTTAATTTCATGTGCAAGTCGGCTGTTGTTGTTATTTTTTTAATGAGGTACAAAATGTTACTGTGGAACATTGTCCCTGTGTGCCCTGGCCCTTTTCCAGGCCTAGAGCTAAGTACTTATTGGGGAAAAGAAAGCATCGCACTTAACTTTGTGAAAGATATACTGTTATTGCTTGCTAGAAGCTGAAAAGGAAAAGAATCAAATTACTTATTAATTAAATAAAACCACTGTAAAATTGTTCAGAAGTAAGTAGCCACCAGGGCCCAAATTACAGATGTCAAATATTTGAATGCACAAAAGAAAAACCATTTATTAGCATAATCATCAGCTTTTTCTACTAATAATTTGAAGTGAGACAAGAAAGTTATAGTAGATACTGCTGTTCTCACTGAAAGATTCCACTAAATTGCCCTTACTAAAATAAACAATTTGTAAGAAGAAATAAATGGCTATTTTAAACATTGACTATTGATCATTAACAGAAGGGGAAGGACCAACTTAAAATCAATTCAGTTAAATCAAATCAAAACAGTTTTCACAGGCAGAAAACTGATGTAGCTCCATGATCTTGATGTAGCTATTATTGAGAATGTGACCTTGCAAGTCCGTATGACTGAATGAAGCTGAGGTGCCCTAGTGCTAAAGTCACTCTCTAAAACAGGACTTCAGCAGCTTTGAACAAAAGTTAGCTGGCTTTGTAAAGTCTTCCCAAATACTTCTCCAGATCATGCATTCAGAGCTGAAGTCAAATTTTCACTTGTGTAGCCAAAGGAGACCTTGGCTTCTGGTGTGAGCACTTCTCACTGTTTTGCTGTGTTGATTAGTTTTTTGTCTTAAAGTTCATGGTCCTGAAGCCATGCTACTGCTAAAGAGCTTTGAATCTTTCCTTTGCAATAGCATGAACTTCTGGTTCCTGTGGATAAGGAGGCAACCTCAAAAAGCAGAAAAAATTATAAAGAACCCCAACATTTATTTTTTTTGAAACTCAGCATTATTAAAACCCTGAAGCACCCTCACACCCTCAGAGCCATGCACTCACTAGATCCCAACCTCCTCTTTCTCACCAGGCGTCCTGAGAAGGCGTATTGCAACCATCTTCTAGAGCATTAGAAACAGATTTTCAAAGGTACTTAGACAGCTGAAGGACTTTGAGGAGTTGGCCTTGAGTTCTCAATAGGCTCAGTTTGGACGGCAGGTGGCTGACTAGTCTCTTTTGCTTGCTGAGTGCTGAGAGTTGGGGCTTTTGTTTGTAACTCTGGGGATGAGCAAACCAAGCAGCCCAGAGTGAGGCAACCCCGAGGTAGGGTCTAGCAAGGCCTAACAGTTTATTCTGAAGACTTGCAATGGGCATTTTAGAAAGGGCTCCCTCCTGGCCTGAGAAGCTCTGGCTGCTCACAGGTCCTTAGGCCTCTCTTGAAACAGGGTGCTGTTGGCTCAAAAAGCATTCAGACACCCACAAGGCCAAGTGAGGGCTTGAGTTAATTTTTGGCAATTTTTGTTATTTTGGAATGGCAAAGGAGTTCTTAGAGGTCGCACATGGCTTGAGAGTGCTAGAGAACACCACTAAGAGAAGAATTTATTTAGGACCTAGTTATAGAGATCCAATGAGTAATTTTTGAGTCAGACCGTAGGTTTTGAGGCTTCTGTGTTTTCCCACCTGTCTTTTGCAGACTTGAGGTGGGGGGCAACAGTAGAACGGGAGAATTGCCGGGGCCTCTCATAGTGTTATCTATGTTTTGTTGCTGTCATTCAAATAAGTTATTAAATACAAACTGTGATATTTGCCATGCTAACTTTGTCCTTTGCAAACATTTTGAGTGAAAGTTGTTCTCAAAAGGCCCTTCAAACTAGAGAAAACAAAGTGACAAATCCTTTAAAGGAATGCTTTCAGGTACTCCTCTTTGAATAGATGTCCCAGTTTAGCTGCTGGCAGTCAGAACAAAGCATGAAACCATGAAGCTTGTGAGAGTCAAAAACCACAACAGATTAGGCCTCTGCTCAGATAAGTGTTTAACTCCTTCAAAGAGAAACCCAGAACACGTGCTGTTAAATAAAAGGGCTCTCTTTTTCCATCTTTCTCATAAGCCACTGAAATCAAGTCCACAGTGCATTTTGCAACAGACTGGCTTCAGTGAAATAATTTTTGCCTTTTGACTTGCAAGTTTACTCTACTTTATTAGGCTTGGCTGGTTTAGATCATCCATGAATAGGATTAGGGACACTGATGCAGCCCATTGGTAACTGGGCTCAGGAGGTTCTTGCCCTGGCAGGACTACCACCAGTAGGCATGGCTGGGTGGATGGGGCTAGAGAACTTCTTTTTACAAGAGCATGTAGTGACACGACAAGGGGGAATGGCTTCAAACTGAAAAGTTTAGATTAGATATTAGGAAAAAATTCTTTATTGTGAGGGTGGTGAGGCACTGGAACAGGCTCCCTCGTCCAGTGAAAGGTGTCACTGCTCATGGCAGCATGGTTGTAACTGGATGATCTTTAAGGTCCCTTCCAAGGCAGGCCATTCTGTGATTCTATCATTATATGAAATGCAAATCACCTACTTCATAATGATTTTCTTGTTGCCAGATGCTTGCAAGAATCCACTTTCAAATTTTCTCAGTAATAACATCACATTACTGTAGGTTAATGCCCTGGTTTTTGCATCCCAGAGCTGTACAATTGCCTTGCTAGGCTGGTTAACACAAACAAGATGTGGTACTGTACAAGCAGAGCATTTCCAACGGCTAAAAGTCTAAACAGATTAGGAAAAGAGTGAGGGAAGACATGTAGGTGCCAAGAGTTGCAGCTATCTGCAATAACCTGGCCAAGGGAAGCCAAAATCAAACTCAGATCTCAAGCCCTGAGAGCGATCTGTTACTTAATGCCCTCATTTTGGTATGTGAGATGGGTCATCTTCCTTAAAGGGTTTAGAAAGTAGCCAGACCAGTTCCTCTGTTTACATAAGGAAGATGTTTGTAGACCTCTTGATCCTAAAGCAGTTAATATAGGCCATTGGGGAAAGAAAAATAAAAAAAAAAAAAAAAAAAAGGAAAAAGAAAAAAAAAGGAAAGTAAAAATAAATGGAAAAAGAAAAAAGAAAAAGGAAAAAGAAAACTAAATGGAAAAAGAAAAAGGAAAGCTGGGCTAGATTCTCATGTAAATGGCACCCTGAATGCCTAAAATTCTAACAGATGCAGATGTTTTTATGTCGGGTTATTTTTTTGGTGAACGGCCTCTTTGTGGTCAGTTGTACGCTTCACATTTACATAGTTCTGTATTTCTGAAAAAGCCTATTGCATGAAGCTGGGATCCTACCAAATGAAAACAAAACATAACACTAACAAAAAATAACAAGCTCTTCCAACAATGTTCAGGAACTGACTTAGAGATTAGTGCTGCATTTTGGAAAAAAAAAAAAAAAATTATCCAGGCACCATATAATTTCATGCACTAAAAACTTTAAGCATTTCAGAGGAACATAACGTATGACACAGGGTGTTTTTATTTAATGAATGGCTGTAAGAAATGGGGCCAGCATCCCTTCTCACAGATGAACGCCTTGTGCCAAGAGCGTTGCTGTACAATGTGTCATCACTTGGGAACCTAAAGAATTGTACTTGAGAAAACATTGCTACAAAATATCATCCCCTTCCCAGAAAGGTTCACTTCAGGCTTTGTAGAAAAACACGACAACTCATTTCCACTGCATATAATTCATCTGTTGGGAAACTTTCTTAAAGGCATAGGTGGAGAAGCAAGGGGCTGGAAAACTGTTTAATCTCGTAGTGAAAATAATAGTTCATCATTATTGCTACTCAGCTCTTGCATTGCTCCTTCTATATTGAGAGGGCTTCACAAACCCAAAGCAGTTAATCTTCTCAGCACCATCGGGTGGGGGTAAGGGGTTGTTGGAGGCTTTAGGGGGTCTGTGCAGAGGTGCATGACTGGAGCTGGAGTCTCACCTGAGCAGCGCTTGTCTTCAGCCTGAGGTACTGCGGCTGCCAGGGCAACCACAGTGGGAGCTGAAAGCTTTGTCCAGTTTATTTGTACCTGAAAATATTCTGTGTGGTTTGCATAGTGACTGGGGGGGGGAAAGGGAAGGGAAGGGAAGGGAAGGGAAGGGAAGGGAAGGGAAGGGAAGGGAAGGGAAGGGAAGGGAAGGGAA
>JAWWMP010000041.1:64552361-64563522 GCA_035047865.1 Dendrocincla tyrannina | reverse complement strand
GGGGAGGGGAAGGGAGGGGAGGGGAAGGGAGGGGAAGGGAGGGGAAGGGAGGGGAAGGGAGGGGAAGGGAGGGAAGTTTAGCTGCCGTGAGAAGCTTCTAGATCAGATTCTTATGTAAAAAAACTTGCTATTCTAGCAAAGCGGCATAGCTTATATTAAATTATATTAAATGGGAAATCTTACACAGCTGGGAGTGAGACTGGATTGAAAATGATTTCATTCATATGGTGTGTTTTCTTCAGAGAAATTAGGTCAGTTTACAGCAAGCAAGCAATTTGCTGATTTAAGCCTCACTTCTCCAATAGCAGTGTTTTCTGGGATAACTCAACATTAGTATGTGGGAGTGTATGTATTTATTTTTAGGGACTGCATATGAACATCCTCTTCCTTGTCTCTGGTGTGAAAAAGGAAAAGTTGATTACAGAAGGGTGCATTGTTGCTGGCTTCACCTGCTTCAAGAGCAGTTTAAGCTCACTCCTATTTTATACTTCAAACAAAATGGAAAAAAAAAAATTGCCTGAGCCATACCAGGAGTCTTCCCTGAGATAAAATCAGGGTATTTTAGAAGGATTGCTCCTTTAGCAAGTCAAGGGAAGGCTGGTGAGAAGCAGAGAGCTCCAAAGAGAAAAGAATGAGTACTTTCAGTGCTAATAATTTAACCTCTATTTCCCCCAGACATAATGGTATAACCTGCCCTCAAGTTAAAGCATAAAGAAGGCATTGCTGGCAGATTAACTGCTTTTCAAAACAAATCTCACTAAGGATACCCCCAAGCTGTACCTGCAGGCAGGACCCTCTCAGAATCCCCTGAACCGGTCCTCATACCCTGAACCCATCCAAGGCTTGTGCAGGTGTGTGGCAAGGCTCATACCCCTGGCCACAACTGCTCCCCACCTGCAGTGAGGGAAAAGGAGAGCAGAGCCCCCAGAAGTGCCAGGCAGCAGGGATGAGAGCAGGGAGACAGCCCGGGGGGCAGTGGGGATGCTCTCAGGAGGGAGGCCGAGTCCTGGCACTGGTCTGATCTCTGTCCTTAGGCTCCCTCTAGAGTTTACATCAAATGAGCAAAAGGTCTCAAACTCCACTTGCAGAGGAAGGTGGCATCTCCTAGCTCCCCTTGACACTGCTCTGGTCCTGGACACTGCTGGATTATGTCCCAGGGCCTTGATAAGCTGAAATGGCTCTTTGCTTCCTGATGGTCCCTGCTGCTGAAACTCATTGGGCCCTAACCCTGCCTGGAAGGGTTCCTGTTAAGCATGTTATGAATATCTCCAATGTGTTAAGGTGAATTCTTGGGGCCTGCACCTTGAATCTCATAGTGGCTTTACCACACACCTCTTGAAGAAATTAGCAATTTGCCTGAAAGAAATGGAGAGGAATGGAAACAGCATTGGCTCAGTAACAACTGAGATGGGTTAGGAGCAAACTTCCTCAAGTTTCCAGCTTTCAAATGACCATACCATGTCCCTGTCTCCTTTATGCTCAGCTCTGGAAGATACATCCTGTGGAGGAGCTCAGGTATTATTCCCAATTTCCTGCTATTTGCAAGGGAATATTTAACATCCCAAGCAACCCAGATGCTTTATTGTGTGCAGTTCAGATGTGCTTTGCTGGTTCACTTGAAAGCACTACAAAGTGCTATGGAAGGAGGGTGGCCAGAAAGAAGACGGGAAGCTTGCCTAAGCGATTCTGGAGGAAAGAAAAACAGCAAGCAGCTCTGCCAGTGGAAAAGCCCAAACAAGAGAGAGGAGAGGGGTAGTGGGAAGAGAGGGCACAGGGTGTTCAGCGCCTGTTAGAGAAGCCAGGACATTCTTCGCCCGGACCTCCCTGTAAACACTCCTCCCTCCTTCCTGGTTCACTCCCCCAAGTTTTGTTTGGGGCTTGGTTTTTTTTTTTTTTGGTTGTCGTTTGTTTTCCTTTCATTCTTTAATCCTCTCCTCCGATCTTTGGCTGCATCTTCAGCTCAACCTGCCACAGAGCGAGTTAAAACCGGCGATGGGAGGCTGGAGCTTTGCGGGGGCGCTTCAGCTCTCTCCCCCCTCCTCATCCCCACACCACGCACCGCCTCCCCCCGCAGCCCCACTGCTGTGCCCCTCTTTTGCAAGACGATGGCGCTCTGATCTTTCCACAGCTTTCCTCCGGGACTCTCGAGTATATTTTTTTCCTGTATTTTTTTTTTTTTCCACGCTTCACTGCTACTACGGGCGGGCGCCTGACTCTCTCCCGATTTGCTGTAGCCATCGGGGGTGCCTGACTGTAAACAAAACACTTTAGATCATGGCAAGGTCGCTGCAGACACAGCCTTTTTTTCCCTTTGCAGCCGCAGCAATTTAAGGTGGAATGCGGAGCCCGCACCGAAGTGAAGGGGGGGCGAGCCGAGCGGGGCGCGGGGACGGACCCAAGCCCCGAGCACGGCCGCGGATGCTCCGGGGATGCGGGTGCAATTTTAAGCCCTTTCCTGACCATTTGTCCCAGCGCGACCCCCTCGCTTTGGGCCGCGCGGGTTGGGGGCTGCGCTGCCCGCGGACGGGCGGGGGGACACCCACCCGCCCTCTCCCTCCTTCCATCCTCCCAGCCCCTCGGAGAGAAGGGAGAGTCAAGAGAACGATAGAGGGATAAGCCAAGGGCCAGACCACTCGTCTTTCCTTTGCTCTGTTCCTTCCATCAGTGGATTAAATTATTCGCGCCCACTCTTCTCCTCCCCCACCCCTCTCACCCCCCTCCGCCCCTTTGGATTTAATTATTCGTGCTCAATATACTTGTACGGCATCCAGGGACTCAGTCCCAGGCCCTTGTGCTAAGGGAGTATAAACAACACAACAACAACAACCCAGAAAGTTCTTGTGCTATAGTAACTTGTTTTTTTGTTTTCCAAAGGCTACAGATAAATCAGTGCTCTGTTGCCTTTGTGTTCCCGGTTGGTTTACCTGTGAGGCACAGAGTCTTTTCCAGTGTTTCCCACCTCCTCTCCATTTTTTTTTCTTTTTTTTTTTTCCTGCTATGTGTTTTTGCTCTGGTACAATGCCATAATTCTAAAGACAAGGGGTTTGCCTTTCTTTTGTGGGCTAGGGAGACGAGCAGTGACTCACAGGGAGCAGACACTGGGAACTCCTTACCTAAGGAGTCACTGGTGGGACATTCAGCAGGTTACCAGCAGGCAAGCCCCCAACAGCAGGATGAGCCCTGGCCATCCTCAGGGAGCCCCAGACATATTTTGCAGATCACTTTGTTACAATTCCCTTGTGTAGATCAACAAAACAAGCTCAATGTCCCACATCTGACAAAGAGAATGACATTTGAAATGGAACCTCCTTGCTGATGGCAATGGAAGTCAAAGCCAGGAAAGCATAGAGAAATGAAGATTAAATCCTGCAAATACAGCAGACACTTTCCCAGCTGACAGTTTTATCATGGACTTGCAACTTCAAAAAAAATTCTCAGGTCCTGCAGACATGCAAATGTCAGCTTTAATTTTCTGTAAGTGAATTGCTAGAACTTGTGGTTGCTGAGAGGACTTGGAAAACAACTTCCAAGTACTAAAAACCATAGCATACAAATAAAAATAACATGGCTAATATTATATTTCAACCTTGTGGTTTTTAAACAAATCTGATTTGTATATTTTTTTTTTTGCCTTTGCATACAATTTTTTTGGACTCAGGTCTGAGGATACTGACATTACTCTGGTGAGTGGTGTGAGCAGAAGCTGGAGGTGACTACCTGAAATCTGATGAAGGCCAGCAGACTGCAAAGGCCTAGGTTTGAGTGCTGTGTAATGGTTGTGCCCCCTTTCCAGTGTGTTCAGAATTTAGTGTATCAGTTCAGACGAACAACTGAAAGCAAGGGTTTCAGTGGCCCATCAAAACTATAGACCCTAAAGCTGAGTAAGTCTGTGTGTGTAAATACAGCACAGGGTAAAAGCTCCTATGTCTTCAAGGCCAAATCTGTTGACTGCCCTTTCAGCCAGTTAAACCCAACTGTGTCGACCCCTGCCTTGTTGAGATAGCTTGTCACTGCCTCCCCCCACCCCTGCCCCAAGTAAAATTTGGACAGGGTTCCTCTGCTTGCAGAGGAGACAGTAGCCAGATAGATTGGTGTGAAAAGCCTTCAGGGCCCTCCAGAGATTCAGGCAGAGGATCTGGGCCCCTAACCATGTCAAAACCTTTAGTGCCTGAGAGAACCCACAGTGTCCCAAAGCACATTGAGGGGGCTTCCCTGCATGGTGAGGGAAGATGGCTGTGGGAGGGGCGGGAGAGAGGGAGAGCAGGGAGGAGGACACTGTTACTGCTGTATTCATCACACCTGCTCTAACAATCTGAGGAACTCGCTTAGAAAATCACTGGCTGTGACTCTTGGCTCATCTAAACTTTTGAGCACACAAACAGGACAAACCCCAATGCTTTTATTTTCTTTCCCGTGCTTGCTGAGATCTGAAATCTCAGCAGAGGTTATTTTAGAGCCATTTCTTCCCCAAGTTCTTTCTTTGCCGAGAAGGCAGCAAGAGGTGATCCTCTTGCCTCTGGGAGCTACCAGCCCGTCTAGCCAGCCAGTGGGGTCAGGGTTCTGCGGGTCGGGATGCTGGTCCCCCCTGCATGCCGCGGGGTGGCAAGTTCCCCCATTTGCCCAGAGTTTGTCCCCAACCCCGGACCTCGGGGTGGAGGGGGGAGGAATGCGTCGCTAGAGCTCAACCCATTAAAACGAGAGCTGCGGGAAAACTCCTGTCACAGCACTGAATCAAACCGCAAACCAGTCACACCATCATTCCTCACTCCTCAGGCCGCTCGGGCAAGCAGCAGGACGGGGTGGGTGCTTTTGGGGAGTGGTGGGCACAAGCCCCGCCGGGCACGGGCTTTGCGGAGGGGTGAAGGAGAGCGGGACTCGCGGTGCCTTCCCGCTCCTCTCGCCTTCTCCATCGCTCCCGGTCTCCGCTCCCCGCGGCCCGACTGGGCTCGGCTCGGCCCCGCCAGCCGCCCCGTCCCACCTTTAGAGCCGGCGGCGGCAGCGAGGTAGGGCCGGGCCGACGGGGCGGTGCCCGCCGCCGTAACCAATGGCTCGGCCGGGCTGTTTAAATAGACTCGTCCTGTCAATCAATTTCTTCTTCGTCAGCCTCCCTTCAATCGCCATATTGGGCAACCGAGAAAAGGGCTCGTCTCCCCTTGTTTTTTTCCGTCTCGCTTTTACTACGCGGCGGCGGTGCGAGCGGCAGGGGCATCACCCTCGGCGGCGGGTCGGGACCGCGGAGGGCAGCGCCGCGCTCCGCCTGCGCGCTCCCGCCGCGCTCCGCTCCGCTCCTCCACCCGCCCGGGGCTCCCGGGGCTCATCCCCGGGCAGGCGCTTATGCAAGGACGCCTCCTCGCCCCTTCTCCGCGGGCCGAGGGCGAGCGGAGCCGAGGCGGGTCCGGAGCGCGGGGCAGCGCGGAGAGGAGGCGCGGAGAGGAGCCGCTCGGCGCCGGGAAGTAAAGGGCATTGGAGAGGCGGCGGCGGCGGCCGGGGGAGGGAGAGCAGCGAGCACAACAACCGCCGCCCGGAGCAAGAGAGCGGGGAGATGTCAAACGTCCGCATTTCTAATGGGAGCCCTACCCTGGAGCGCATGGAGGCCAGGCAGTCGGAGTACCCGAAGCCGTCGGCGTGCAGGAACCTCTTCGGGCCGGTGAATCACGAAGAGTTAAACAGGGAGGTGAAGAAGCACCTGCAGGAGATGGAGGAGGCATACCAGAGGAAGTGGAATTTCGATTTCCAGAATCACAAGCCGCTGGAAGGAAGGTACGAGTGGCAAGCCGTGGAGAAGGGGAGCTCGCCCGACTTCTACTTCAGACCCCCCCGGCTACGGAAAGCCGTCTGCAAGTCCGCCGGCCGCCAGAGTTTGGATGTAAACGGGAATTGCCAAACCGTGGTTTTTGTCGGTTCTCAGGGAATCTCAGAGGACACTCACTGTACAGCTCAAAAGACTGATGTTTCAGAAAATAAGACGGACTTAGCAGAGCAGTGCACTGGGCAGAGGAAAAGACCCGCGGCCGATGGTAATGTACCCCCGCGAAAGCGACAGCGCTCAGCTCCGCGCCCCACTCGTGTCAGCGCCCGGGCTCCCGGCGCCTTCGCCCCTGCCACGCGTGGCCCGACGGCAGTGGGCTGTGCCCCGCTGGGCACCGGCTCGGCGTGCCCCCCCACATCCCCCTCCCCCTAAAAAAGCCCAGGGACTGTTTGCAGTCCCTGGGTGGGGTTGGGGGGGTCCCACGTTGAGTGGGAGCCGAGAGATGATTTGCGAGGAAGAGTCCTTAGATGCGGGTCATCCCCCCCGACCCTTCGCCACCCCTCTGCGGGGACCCGGCCTCTTGCCCAGGTGGGAGGAGGTTCACAGCGCTCAGCAAAAGACGAATGTGGATTTTAGCCGAAAAGAGAGAATTTGGATCTCCTACCTAGAGAGAAGCCCATCTCCCCTCCCCCTCCTCGCATCACGTAGCCGATACCTGACATGGGGATCCGGGAATGTTCCCCCTCGGCTCCATCTATCCCCCCTGGATGCCGAGAAAACATCTAGAAGGAAAATATTTTAATATCGCTTCCCACATCCATTTTTAATTTTCCCCTCCTAGATTCCTCTCCTCAAAATAAAAGAGCCAACACAACAGAAGAAGAGGTTTCAGAAGACTCCCCCAGTGCCAGTTCAGTGGAGCAAACACCCAAGAAATCAAGCCCGCGAAGACACCAAACGTAAAGCTTTTAGGTAGGTTCCCTTTAGGGTCTAGCATTAGGATGCAAATAAGGGAAAGAAAGGGTGACTGAGTGGCTATCCCGCGTCTGTAAGGGGGTAGGGGGGTGCTTCGTGCCCCTGTGGGCTCGCTGAGGGGTGTTTTCTCCGAGGAAGGGTGGCTTTCCCCAAGCGCTCGGAGATGGGTGTATGCTGGAAGGTGGGGAGTGGGAGGCGCAGGGTTTGAAAAGAACAAAACAAGGAGCGAAGCGCAGCGCTGGGCTACGCAGCGACAGGGGGCTGGGGCAGGGGCTGTGGGAGCCCCGGTCGCGGTGGGGCTGACCCTGCCTCCCCTCCCTCCCTCCCTCCTTCCTCCAGGATTGGGACTGGAGTCAGGGAGGGCCCCTTCCCGAGGGACGGAGTTTGAAACGCGACCGATGCATCATGTCAGATGCCAGGGGATTTCGGGGGGCTTCCCGTGTCCGCCGCCCCCGAGGCTTTTTTTACCTCCAGGGGCAGCGTTGCCGTCGAATGTTGCGGCCACCTCCCACTCTGGGAGATACAAGTCAAGAAGTTTGGTCTAAGGGCAATCCGGGCACTTTCTTAAAATCCGAGCAACGCAAGGTTGTTTACTTGGATTTTTGTTGTTGTTGTTGTTTTGTTTCTTTTTTCCCCTCTTGTTTTGGTTTGGTTTTAGAGGCTGGCAGAGGGAAGGGAGCGGGTTAATGGGAGCTGGGTTGTGTTATGGTTGGGTTTTTTTTACTTTTTTTTTTCTCCCTGCCCCCTTCTTCTTGTTTTGTTTTAAGGCGAGGGCTGGGGCGGAGGGAGTTGGTAAATTGCGCCGGCGGTTTGGGAGCCGAGGTTAGGAGCGAGGTTTACAAAAACGATTTGCGATTGTGCAGAAAGAGATTAAGCTGTAAAGCAGAAGTTGCAACAAATTAGTCCCGCTGGGGTGAGCCGTGGCGGAGCGCGGCAGCCTGCGCGGCCATGCGAATGCCGCTGCTACCGCCCCCTTTTTTTTTTTTTATTTTTTATTTTATTTTTAATTTTTTTTTTAATTTTTTTCTTTTAGTGGCGGGGGAAGGAGGGGTCCCGCCGCCCCCGCTTTCCCCGCCGAGGGGTGAAGAGGGCTGGCCGGGGTGCGGGAGCGCGGCCCGACGGGAGCCCCGCCCGCCCCGGGGATGCCGTGTCGGTTTGAACCGGTTGCGCCGCGGATCGCGTTTCTTTTCGATGTTTTCTAATCACTTTCTCCCTCGTTGTCTTTTTTTTTTTTTTTTTTTTTTTTTTTTTTATTACTCTCCCCACCCCGTTGCAGGGGGGCGGATGTGCGCGTCCTCGTTCGGGGGGGGCGGCGGGGGGGGATGAAGCGAGGAAGATGTATAGTTGTAGTGGAAAAGAAAAATACATATCGCCGATCTCCGTGGGATGGAGGTCCTGTACAAGCACTGAAAAAAAAAAACAACAACAAAACCAACAACAGCAACAAAACAAAACAACGTCAACAAAAAGCAAACAATAACACTAAATTTTAGGCACTCTTAAAAAAGACCTGCCTCTAAAAGCATTGGATGTAGCATTGTGCAATTAGGTGTTTCCTTATTTGCTTCATTGTACTACCTGTGTATATAGTTTTTACCTTATGTAGCACATAAAACTTGTTGGGGGGGAGGGGAGGGACTGTAAGAGGGTGACCGATTGGAACTTGCTTTCACAATCTAGCAAGCAAAGAAATCTATGAAGAGAAGCAGTGTAGGTTTTTTATTACTTAAAGATGTATTGTCCCTTTAAGTGGGTCCACAGTGTTTTTTTTTTCTTTTTCTTTTTTTTTTTATTGTATCATCGTAGTAATCCTGTTCAGAGCAGATTATTTTAGGCTACTTGTGAAATTTCTTTCTACAGCATTAAGCTGAAGGAGGTGGGAGCTGTGATGATTCCGTTATATAGTAGCAAAAGTTCCCCCCCCTCAAATCCATATACCAAAATTGAATGCCTGTAAAAGTTGTGTAAAATCACATCCCGCCTGATTACATTTTCTGTGTTGAGGGTTTTTTTTGTTTGTTTGGGTTTTTTTTTTTACCTAATCCGGGAGGGCTTTTGCTCTGAATCTTGAATATTGTTGTTTTCTGATCTGACCCACTCCCCGAAGTGTTTGTGTGTGAGAGGAAAAGGGATACTACATCTTTAAACAGTATTTCTACGTTGCCTGTGTACCTGTATGTAAAAATAAAAAAAAAAAGTTTGAAGTGTACCTGTGTACATAACTCTGTAAAGACACTGAGAAATTATACTAACTTATTTATGTTAAAAGATTTTTTTTAATCTAGAAGACAATATTTTTCCCCATAAAGCCAAAGTGGCATGTTTTTGTGCATTTGTAAATGCTCTATTTGGTAGACTTTTTAGAGGTTATTTTTTTTGTTCGGGTTTTTCTTTTTTTTTTTCCTTTTTCTGATAATTAATATGGCTGTGCTTAAAAGATTGCAGACTGAGCCAATTTAATTTTTTTTTTTTTGTAATATGTGGGGAAAAAAAAATCCAGATTGATATTGTTTCACATCAAGCAATCAATAAAGAAAACTGCCATATATAAGAAATATGGTCTTCATTAGTGTGTGTTTCAAACTCCCTCAGCGTGGCACTGGAGGAAATAAGACTCCTTCAAGAAATAACAGCAATTTTCCTTTGGGTATCTCTTCATGTGTCTCTAGTGCAGGTGACAGTAAGGGGTGCAGCACCCTTAGTGCAATGATACCATTTCTTCATGGAAGGGTGGTCAGGCATTGGAACAAGCTGCCCAGGGCAGAGGTAGAATAACCATCCCTGGAGGGATTTAAAAGACGTGCAGATGTGGCACTTGGGGTCATCGTTTAGTGGTCGACTTGGCAGTGCTGGGTTAATGGTTGGACTCGATAGATTTTGAGAGGGAAGAGGCCTTTTCCAACCTAAATGATTCTGTGAGTCTTCTGTGTGATAATTAGGGATGATGTAGCCTCTTAATGCAAAAGCGTGGGTTTTCCTGTGTCATAAATGTTTTTTGTTTTGTTTTTGAGAGATGAAAGGTATTTCGATGTAGTTCATGCCCTTAAGTCTTCTGACTCTTAAGGCTTGAAATTGGAGCCCAAAGGAACACCTTCCGGGCCGGGACCGGAGAGCCACCACACCCCCGGTGGGATGGAAGGACTGCCCTCCTCCCTGCGGTGCCGGGTGAGCTCTCGGGGCCGCGCCGGGACCGCCCCGGTCCCCGCAGGAGCACCGGGCAGCGCTCCCGTCGGCGGCGCCTCCGCCGCTCTCAAAGATGGCGCCTCCCGCTCCCCATCCCACCAGATGATGCTGCCCCGCTCCGCCCGGGCTCCCGCTCCGTCCAGAGTCCCGCTGTGCCCGGGGTCCCATTCCGTCCGGGGTCCCGCTGTGCCCGGGGTCCCATTCCGTCCGGGGTCCCGCTCCGGGAGGGATGCGCAGGGCCGGGCACCGTCGGGCAGAGGCGATGGATGGCGCCGGAGGTCGGAAGGGGGGGTGCGGGTGCCCGCGGTGCGGGTCCCCGGGAGGATCGGGGGGCTGCCCAGCCCTGCCCGCCACGCCCGGCAAGGTGCGAGCGCCCCCCGCCCCGCTGCCCTCCGCCCCGGCGGCGCGGGCAAGCGCCGTCCTCATCCCCGGGCCTTGCGAGGAATAAATAAACACGTAAATGAACAAAACGGGGGCGGAGGGGGAGCACAGCCCAGCGCCGGGCCCGCCCGGGTCCTCCCCCCTCCGCGGTGCAACGCGATCCTGTTGTTTATCCCGGCCGCGCCCGGACTCGCCCTCGCTCCGAAACCTCCCCGGGCAGGCAGTGCCGGGCTGGCCGCGGGGAGGGACGGGGAGGGCAGCGAGCGCCCCGCAGCACGGCCGGGGCTGGGCACGGACCCTCCGCCCTCGGGCGGTGCGGGGATCGGGACACCCTGCGCTGCCCCGGCTGCCCCCGCCCCGGGACCCACCGCGGGGGGTGCGGGGCGTGCGGAACTCGGCCCCGTAAACACGGGAAACACTCGCCAACACTAAAACAGACAAAAAAAAAAAGGGAAAAAAAAGTTACGTGTTGGGTTTTGGGTTGGTTTTGTTTTGTTTTTTCCCCCATCACGAACAAAGTGAGTGATCTCGGTCGAAAATAAACAGCAGCAGCTCGCCGAGCCCGCGTTATCCCCGCGGCCCGCGAAGGGCAAACCCCGTCGGGGCGGGGCCGGGGCCGGGGCGGCGCTGCAGCCCCCGCCTCGGGGAGCGGGGCGGCGGCCGCGCTCCCGCCCGCTCCTCCGTCCTGTCGGGCTGGGGTGTGCCTTCTGACCGCACCCCCTCCCGCGATTAATCCTAACTGGTTTTCCCTTGCGCTGCCGTTGTTGTCGCGGCCGATCGAGGGGGACTCTCGCCCTGGGCCGCCCCATCCGCCGCCATCGCGGCCCCGGGGCAGCGCCGCCCCCTCCGCGCAGCGAGCCCCGCGGGATGCGC
>JAWWMP010000041.1:64502263-64552261 GCA_035047865.1 Dendrocincla tyrannina | reverse complement strand
CCCCCTGCACCGTGGGGGCTGCAGGGATCCCCCCCCTGCACCGTTGGGGCTGCAGGGATCCCCCTCTTCACCGTGGGGGCCGCAGGGACCCCCCCCCCTGCACCGTGGGGCTGCAGGGATCCCCCCCGGCACCGTGGGGGCTGCAGGGATCCCCCCAGTGCACCGTGGGGGCTGCAGGGATCCCCCCCGGCACCGTGGGGGCTGCAGGGATCCCCCTCTTCACCGTGGGGGCTGCAGGGATCCCCCCAGTGCACCGTGGGGGCCGCAGGGATCCCCCCAGTGCACCGTGGGGGCCGCAGGGATCCCCCTCTTCACCGTGGGGGCTGCAGGGATCCCCCCCCTGCACCGTGGGGGCTGCAGGAATCCCCCCTCTTCACCGTGGGGGCTGCCGGGATCCCTCCGGGCGCCCCTCTGTCCCCCCCACTGGGTTTTAAGCCCCACATCCCTCCCGCTCCGTGCAGTGCAGGGCCGTGGTTTGGGAAGGGATGGCTTTCGCTTGCATAAAGCCGCGTGTTGCCATGTCAGAGGAGAAGGATACGAACGGTTCCTTAGCAGGAATATTTTGGACGTGGATCTCACCGTTTTTCACCGGCGACCTTTGGCTGGAAGAGAAAGTACCAACAATGTGTCCTTAATATTAGCACCCACTGCTTTTCGTCTGTGGAGCCAGGCTCCTCTTCCTCAGATGGGGAAGTTCTCTGGAAAACGATGTTTTCCTACATCCATACACATTTGTACTTCTGATTAGCTTCAGCTGAAAAAACCCGAAGAAACACTGAATTTCATTGTCAAAAAACCCACATCTTAGTTCAGAAATCTCAACATATTTTGTTTCAACATCTTATGGTGTTTTGTCTTTTTTTTTTTATTTGAAAATAATCTACTACCCTCATTTGTTACTTCTTTAAAAAAAAAAAACAACCCACCAATGTCCATGGTATAATGGCTTTAATAAAATTTGTGATCTGTGGTAAAATAATGACATTATATTGTATGAATTGTTCTGCTCTGTCCCCAAATGGGATATTTTCTGCTTTGATTTTACCAGAAAAGCCTTGAAGACTCTCTGCACTTTTAAAATATTGATTCTTCCCCTCCCCTCCCCATCTGATGTTTTGTTTACCTACTGAGCTGAAAAAAGGTGTTTTTTTTCATGCTGAGCAGGTTATATCTGCACTTGTGGCTTGCTGTGTTTCATCCAGGCTCAGCTGCCTCCTCCATCCAGGCAGCTCGTGTGCCTTTCCTCTCCCTGCCTGCTTTCTGCCTTGCCCACATCAGTCATTGCAAGACCCAAAATTAGGCAGAAAAATAGAGGTGAATGTGTTTTTCTCCTTTGTTTTTGTTTTGTTTTAATAAAGAAAAATACTCCCGATTCACTTTACCTAAAAGGCAAACAAATGTATATTTTTCCTATAATCTAAAACTGATAATATAAAAATAATGATATATAACAATAATATGCAAAGTGCAACTGCCTAAAAAACATACTGGTACCGGACTACCTGCTTCTCCCTGGAGAAAACAAACCAAAAAGGACAACAGCTACAGAAATCCCGCAAAAGGAGGTTACTTGTAGTGCAAACCAACCACTAATGAAGGGGTTCTGGTCGCCACAGAGCTTTTGCCCTGGCACCTGTCACTGCCCTCTCCCTGCCCCGTGGGTGTGGTGGCAGAGGGACAGCAGCACAGATGTGGTGAGATGTGCCCTGGCACTGTGGGGGAGGAAAAAGCAAGAGGAGAAGGTCTTGCTCTAGCAGCACGGGCAGAAAGCATTGTGGGGGTGGAAACAAGATTGGGAGCTGACCTGCTCCCAGGTCTCCCGTGACAGGTGGGGACATTTGTGACTTACACCAGGGCCAGCTTCCAGCCCCAGGCTGCCATTGCAGCGGCTGAACAATGTCCCAGCTTTGGAGGGTTTAGATCTTGTAGCTCCTTGCATAGGAGAAGCAGTACAGAAGTGTGATGGGTTCAAAGGAGTGGAAGGTGGAGAAGACCAGCGTGGCACAGATGTCCTGCAATCAGCGTGCTTCCCAAAGTGGCTCTCCTTTTGTAGGACACTGCCAGCTACTCTAGGCCTCATCCGTAGACAAGGTGTAAGCTAACTGTTCTTGTCTGCTTTCGGAAGGGGCTGGCATGTGTTCATGTACGCCTGTCTCCAACTGAGATATGCTGAGTTAAACAGAATCAGTTGGTTTCCTTTTTTGCCCCTCCCCTGGGGTGCATCTGTGCATCAGTGGAGTGCATCTGCCCTGTGCCTGGTCACTGGAGAGGGGACAGCTCTGCCTTCTGCCTGTTCCCCACTGCTCCTGCACTCTGCCATCACTGAGGAGTGCGATTTGGGGTAACCCCTCTGAACTCCTTCTGTTTCTCAGCTGTGCCTGTCTGTGTGTCCTCTCCCATCTTAATAAACCTGCTAATCCACAGGTTCTCCACAAGCAAAGGGTACAAGCAGATTATTTGCTGCTGAAGTGATACAGGATTCTGTGGGGATCTTCTCTCAGGTCTCTGGGGCAGTTCTCTGGCTCTGGCTTTTGAAGAAGGGAGTGTTTTAGCAGCAGGTAACACACTACATGGTGGGCTGCCACAGCCAGTGTCACTGCAGTGTCACTGCAGTGGAAAATGCCAGTTCATGGCCCAGCTGAACCAAACTGACCTGGACGGGTGCTCATGGCAGGTTTGCTGCACTGCGCTGGCAGGGGCTGCCCTGCTCCCTCTTGGCAGCCTGGCACCTGCCAGCCAGCTCTGGGTGGATGCGCAGAGCAACACACCTTGTGGTTTGGTGTTCCCTATCCACAAAGACAGGCTGTGCCAGTTCGTGCTGTTATACCTGGCCGTCCTACTGCGCCTGCAGCTGTTTGGAGGAGCCAGCAGGCAGGAACATTAGTTTCATTCCAATTTTATCCTTGGCCTCACATCTGAGACTTCAAGCAAGGATTCCAGTCATGGGCAGACACCCCATTTTGTGTGCTCCAGACACTACTCCCACAAAGACCAAGGAGTCTTTTACATGAAGGCAAAAAATCCAACTGTTGCCTGATAAAACCTTTTGTGTCATGACTGGCTCTATCCAGGTTGAAACTGGGGACCTGCAAGGGCAGAAAGCACTCCCTTATCCCCTTGCTGCCTGGGCAGGTTGGAAGAGTTCTGCAAGCAGATGGCTGTGTCCCAACAGTCATAGTCACAGCTGTGGTCCTCCATTTCTTTGAGAAGAGAAGCTGGAGGTCTGGGACTAACCATACTGTAAATTTTTCCTGCCAGATGTAAAGCCTGGAGTTGAAGCCATAAGCTTGGTAACCTGGTACATGACACAAACTTCCTTTTTTTTTTTTTCTTTTTTTTCCTTTTTTCTCCTGGAACAAAGTGATAAATTGTTCCCAGTTGAGCTGCTGGCTTCCCGATGTATATGTTTTATTCTAGTTGGGAACTGGGGATCAGAAGGGAGGACACATGCATAGGCAGATGAATATAGATATTTATTTATTTTTATTAGTGGATTAGTGGAAGAGAGACCTCTACTGGCTCAGCTCACAGAGCTGCCGCTGTACCTTGGCCACTCCACTGACCACAGCTCATGAGATTTCTCTCTCTCCTTCACTTCACCTACTTGGGAAATTTCCTCCTGGGTCACAGACATTTGCCAAGGAAAGCTAAGAAGCAACCTTTCACATTTTCTCATTAAAAGGTACAGCATGTGAGGAGTCCCTCAGCTGCAATTCGTAGCACATGAATTTGTGACAATGCTTGATGTAGTAAGCAAAGTAGCTTATTTCCTTTAGGAGGAGATGAATCTTGGGCACTGAAGCAGAGCAGAGAATTAGAGTCTTATTGACACTGGAGGACAAAACAGCAGGGTGTTTTCATCTACTCCATTGATTCCAGTTCTGTTTTATTCTACTTAGGTTGTTCCTCGAAGCTGCAATGAGGATGGCTTCAGGAACCATCTATTTTGGGTCAAGGCTCTTCAGCCTGTTCTGTCACTTGGATAGATGTTGACTCCTACCTGGGCCATGCCTGGCATTGATAATCAGTAGAGACTTCTCTTCCTGGAATGGGGAAAAGTTAATATACAGCACTTTTTTCCAGCAAAGCTACCTTTATCCAAGCCCAAACAATGCAAAAGAAGGCTTGGTGTTTGCAAACAGATGGAGCTGGGTGAGCCAGTAGTGTAAGGCCTTTAAGACATGAGCAGCTGCCAGTCTGGCTGAAAGCAACAGAGGCAGTAGCTTCACAGCTGAGTAGAGCTGCAAAGTTGATCAAGGGACTGGAGCATGTCTTACAAGGAAAGGATGAGGGAACAGGGCCTGTTGAGCCTTGGGAAGAGATGACTGAGAGGGGACTTCATAAATGTCTACAATATTCTGAAGGAGGAGTGCCAAGGAGATGGAGCCAGGCTCTTCCCAGTGGTGCCCAGCAATAGGACAAGAGGCACTAGGCAGAATCTGAGGCACAGGAAGTTCCACCTGAGTATGAGGAATTAACTTCTTTACTGTGCAGTGACTGTGCACTGGAACAGATTGCCCAGAGGGGGTGTGGAGTGTCCCTCACTGGAGATAATTAAGAATCGTCTGGACACAATCCAGTGCCACGTGGTTTGGGATAACCCTGCTTGAGCAGGGAGGTTGGACCAGATGACCCACTGTGGTCCCTTCCAACCTGACCCATTCTGTGATTCTGAGTACTGCTGGAATGCTGGCTTAGGCATCCCATTCCTTCCTCATCCAGCGTACTCACTCCTGCCTCTGGCATTTCTGGTGATTTCCCACTTTCCCTTCTCTGTTGTTGGTTTGTGTGCTGTTATCTTTTTCCCCAGCTGGATCCATTTCTGGTCTAGTTCATCACCCAGCTGGCACTAGCAACCAGGCCAGCACAGTGGGTTGGAATGAGCAAGCTGACAGCACTACCGTGAAATTGCAGCCTGTGAGCTGGTAGTGCCTTCTTTGTTCTTTGCAGTGAAGCAAAAATTAAAGCCTTGTGTCGGACAACTGCTGTCCATCTTATGGTTATGAGGTTTGCTAGAAGGTACTGGGCAGTCTCTGGTACTGCAGTCCAGGGCTCTGCCTTTCATCTCTCTCCTCACATCTCTGGCCATCAAAATCTGCTCGACAAATGACCTGAGAGCTACTTAGCTGAGGAAACAGAAATTGGTGTCAATGGCCTGAAGTTTCTGCATTGTTGGCCAGAGGATCCCTATCTCAGATGTATTGTAGAGAGACCTACTGAGTCACAGTTGTTCATTTTTTTTAGGAAATTGGCCTGGATGCAAAGACAGAAACATGCAACAGTGGCTTCTGGAGCTGCAGGCCCTGCATTTGTCATCACCACCACTGTGAAATCCTAACCTGCATCAAGAAACTTCTGTTATCCCATGGCCTGCACTGCCTGTGTACCTCATGCATTGCTGTCACTCTGTCTTCAGCTGTCGCCCTTATCTGTGTTCTGTGAATAGGCTAAAGCCATAATAAAAAGGAAAGAGCCCTGCAGCCAGCCAGGCACTTAAAGGCGGGGGCCTTTAAGTACAAGCCCTAGTTGCCATCTGACAGTCCTTATTGCTGTAAGTCTCGGACAGCTTGGTGTAGTAGGTACTGTCACTGTACCTTTACCAAGAGATCCCTGTAGCAAAAGCATTTGCTTTCTTTCAAAAAAAGTTGCTCTGTGACCACTTTTTACACCATTTCCTTTCACCTTACCAACCTGTACCCCTTTTCCAGTCACTGAGTGGTGAGAGCACCTACTCTTTTGAAGACATTAATTACCTCTTTTGCCTGGTGGGGACCAAGTTTCTTTTCTCTCTGAAGGGTGTCCTATGTTCTGGATTCTTGGCTTGCCTGGATCCTACTCCTGTCCTTGAGAGCTGCTCCATCCTCAAAAAAACAAAAAAAAAAACCCACCAACAAACAAAAACAAACAATCAAACAAAAAATATTCACTATGTATTGTCTTTTTGGGCAGGAGCTAGAACGTTGTTCTGAGATGAATTTTCAAGATGCTAAGAACCAAAGGCTGGTTTTTTTTCCCTTTCCTTTCATCCTTACTGTCTCCTTCCAGGCCTTTGATGTCCCCGTGGGAAGAAGTTTTACAGACCGGATCAGTTCAGGTCCTAGGAAGTGGATGTCCCCAAGATCAGCTAACCTCATTGTAGCAGGTTAAGTCCTCTACTATAGTCATTTAAAATCTAACCTAAAAGCATACCTCTAATTCTACAGCTTACTGCATCATTGCGTCCTGATACCATTTACTGCACCATCCAATCTGCATTTGTACAGATCCATTTGTTTGAAATTGCTCTTGGTGCCCCCACATCATGTCCTACCTGTCACTCTCACCTCAAAGTGTAGTTCTTGTCCAAAAACAATGAGACTGATGGTATTTTATTTAGCTAATCTGTTCAGCACAGAAAAGAAAGAGGGTCTCTGATTCTTCTACTGAATGGCACTGAAGCATTTTGCATTGCCCTCTTTCATACCCGGTGGTTAGTGAGGATGTCTCAGAGGGTTTGCTGGCTGACCATATTATATAGGTGCTACACTAGGATTTAAGGAATCATTGCTTCTTCGTACGGAAACCTGCCCCATCTTTATGAGTTCAGTGACTTGGAATAAGAGAGTTGCATCAAGCTCATATCCTTTGTCTTTATGTTCCAAGTGTTTGGTGACATGAACATCTCCTATCTATAAAAAATTCTGAATTCCAGACTAAGGATGATATTCAAAACCCGTGCTTTTCAAAAAGGGTCATAGAATCACAGAATGGTTTTGGTTGGAAGGGACCTTTAAAGGTCATCTGGTTCAACTGCCCCTGAAATGAGTGAGGACTTTTTCAACTAGATAATGTTGCTCAGAGCCCTGTTCAACCTGGCCTTTGAAAGTTTCCACAGATGGGGCATCTACAGTCTCTCTGGGCAACCTGTTCCAGTGCCTCACAACTTTCATCATAAACAGTTTCAGATCAAGGGGAACTGTTAAGCTTGTCTGTCCAGGAGACAGAGGGTTTCTCAAGGACCAGTCCAAGACCAAATGGCAGAAATCCACCAAAGGGAATCACAGACTTAGTTCTTTCTGCTCTCAGTTTAAGATATGCTTCATGGTGCTGATGTCTCTTTGGTAGAAAATACCTAGAAGCACCTTAAAAATAAAATTCCAAAATGAGACAAGCCACTGAACACACAGATCTTCCCTGGGCAAGGGGATGAGAATGAGAAAGCAAACCACATGTGACAAATGTTAGGCATGTTGCTGAATGCAGTTCTGGAAGCTGCTCAGATGCTGTGGTCAGGTGGGAGGTATTACAAACCCCTCTGGGTTAGAAAAGAGAAACATTTGAATAGCAAATAAAACATATTTGGTAAAGAAAGCACTGAGAGATAATAAACATGCAGCAGAGAACTGCTGTTTGGGGAAGCCCATTTTGGGGTGAAACTGCATCATCATGGTGCTTTATAAGTAAGGAATCCATCACTTCAGAATTAGGAAATACAAGGTATGCTTGTGGCAGTGCAGGACAAGGCACATGAAAGATAGACCTGCTGTACCTTGAGTTCAAACTGGGTCTGCTTCCAACTGAACAGCCAGATACTTTTGCGTGGGTTTTTTTCCCAGTTCCTGAATGCTCTGCATGGGTTTTGCATGAAGCCCTAAACGAAGGGCTTGTTGTGAGTACTTGCTTAGAGTAAGAGTGTTTTGTGCTTGCTCTGCAGTTTGTCTCTTCATCGGCTTCAAGAGTTCAGTGCACTGAATTCCTCATTCTGTAGATTCTGTGTGCCTTTAAAAAAAAGAAAAAAATCAGTTGGTAAAACAATGTTTTGTTAATGTGAAGAAATTACAGAAGATGAAACTGATATGAAAATTATAATTTTGTCTGATGAGAGGAAAAAACTGTGATTCAAAAATCCTGTGGCCATTATGAGACCTTTCTTGGTACAAATCTCAGGGCTGAGGATGCTGTGATGCTCCTTGGAAAAGCTCTGTAAGCAAAAAGAACCAGGCGGTTCCTCTTGGCCCACTGAGGTCATGATCAGTACTTTGAACTGAGCCTATGAACCTTTGTGGTGATGAGGCTTTCATTAGGGCATTTAGTTGCAGAATATGGGCCTTGAGTAACCATTTGGGAATGCAGTCCCTGCTTCAGTACACTGTAAGAAAGGGTAGGAGAGTACAGGGAAAGAGAAGGTGGGACCATCTGAATTTGAAAGTCTTTAATCAACTACAATTTTCTTGGGGGGACAGTGAAAAAAACCAGGGCAGAAAAGTTATAAAAACCCATGAAGCATAAATAGTAATTTTTTTTTGTTTGTTTGCATTGGTTTTGAAACCTGATAAATGTAAAGTTTTCTCATATATGACAAATGCTTTTCCAGTCATGTAAAACAACATGTGGGATGATGAAGTTTTTCCAGGCTGCCAGAGTGTCCCTCTGTCTGGAGAGAGATAACTTATTGTCACATATGACCTTTCAGTAATATATGATGGTAACCCAGAGTGGCAATCTCAAAAGACCAAAAGAAACTGAGGACACCAGGATTATGCTGAAGACTCTAAACATTGTTTTCTGCTTTTTATACCATTCACAGAGGATTACAGCTTTCTTCAGTCAAATGAGGGCAAAAAAAGAGTTTTTATTTTTTCATCAGTACTTCAGCAGAGGCTGGATGTCTAATTTTACAGGAATGCTCAGAACTGACAGATGGCCATTGGTGTTTTTTGTGGGATCTCAGTGGAGGTAGATAATACTCCATCTTTAATCTGCACTGAAATGGATTAGAAATGACAAATGGGCTTTTCCAAAGAAAGTGTAAAGGTTTTCCTTCTTTAATAAAATTTACTAACAACCCATTCCCCCCTCGTTCTTCCCTCTTTGCTCTGCAATTGTTCTGCAGTCTGGACCAAGGCCCCTCCAAAGTCTTGCAGGAACTCAGGCCAAGGCTGGGGAGGCCACTGATTCTCCATTTTGCTGCAATTTGTTGCCTCTTTGAAGAGCAGCTGTTGCCTTTCAAGTGAACTTTTCTGGACAAATGAGTATCAGTGGATAGGGTGAGATTTTGGCTGCAGACGGGCAGCAGCAAATTCTATTCACAGAGGGGACTCTCCTGGCAGAAGACTTGCAAGCTGAAGGTTCAGCTGCTCCACCAGCCACTTCTCACTGAAAATATGAAACAAGCGGCGATGAAGCAGAGGCATAACAGAGCTGCTGTGTGTTAACTTCCTCCTGGCCTGAAGTCCTCAGGAAGGAGGGATGTCGCTGTCCTGCCTGGCTCCAACCCCTCAGTCTTTTGCCACATTTCTGAGCTGACCTGGAGCTCAGGTAAATGCAGTTTCAAGTCCAGGCTAATCCACCTCCAGCATAGGATGGGGTGATATGTTGCATAGGTTTTTTCTGTGTTACAGAGAACTTACTTTGCAGGGCTGAGTCATTCCAGAGAAGCACTGAGTCCTGCAAATGCTCAAAGGTCTTTATATTACCTTTCTGCCACCTTTTGTTCCTATTGGTTTCTTTTCCATATCCAGTATGTATTTTTATTCTTTGCAGTATGTCCTTGTTTTCTCTACACTTCTCACCCAACCTAAATAAAATAAAATAAATAAATAAAATAAATTTACCTCTAAATACAGAACCACTCTGACTGGTGGTTTGTGCTAATATTCAGGGTTATTCCCTGGTTTTCCTGAGGATCTGCTATGTGTCCCTGCAGAAGTTGACTAGCTGCCTCTGGCTGTGAGGGAGGTGGCACCATCACTGCAGGTTAATCTTTAGAGACTGGAGCCAGAGCCTGACTTTTCATGTTAGGTGCGTAAATCCCAAACGTCTGTCCTTAAAACTCAGTGTTGTCTGTTGCCCATATGTGAAGGTGTCTCAAGTTGCTCAGTACCTGGTTTACAAGGGATGATGATGAAGTGTCAAGGTCTGCCCAGGAGTACTGAGCATGATTGACTCACTCCCATGAGATCCTCTTGTAGGTATCCCTCTGTGTCACTCCTGGGCGCTGCTGGACTGGCTGGGCACAGTGTCTGCACCAAACTATTGCAGACTCATAGGGTGCTGCCACTGCTGGCCTTCTGTTCAAAGGAGGGCATGCAGGGCTGTGTGCCTGCAAGGAGGGGTCTTTCTACATTTCAGTAGATGAAGCACCAGTGGGCAGGGTGACAGGCGTACCTTTCTCATGAGGATTTCTCTTTTGTTCAAGTCACGCAACTTCTTCCTCCCTGTATTTGGGCTTTGCAGCTGACAACATAGGTGTGTAATTTCCCTCACAAATTAATGAGAGAGTCTAGGCACCTGGTTCAGACATTGCCAATATTACTAGGGGGGCAAAGAATGAGAATTCAGAAAGGGAGAGTGTCACTCTCTTACTTAGTTTGGTAGGATCATGGTTCTATAATATAAACTGTCAGGCAGGTTTGGGTATGGTTGTATATGGCTGTATATTGTACACGTTGCTGTGTAGGACAGCCCATTCGAAAGTCAAACCTGGAACCTGCTGGGTGGCTTTATTGATTTTTGGGTTTGCTTTGTGCAGGGTGATTGCTGAAACAGACTTGTTCATGGATGTCAGGCCATTCACAGTGCTGTGTTGTTTTGCAGTGTTTAACAAGCACTAAGAGAGAAACAAAGTAGTCTTCATGACCACTCAAATTTGTCTTAACTAAGCACACCATTGCTGAATAAAATATACATGTATTGTTTTCAGACAGCTGTAATCCCTCTACTGACTTTAGGGTAATTTAATCTCTTGACATGACTGTGCAACTTCTGTTATTTTTAGGCACATACATTAAGAGAAGAAAAGGTCCATTTAATCTGAAAACATATTAGAAACATTTCACAAATCTGAACCAGGTACCACAGGGATTAAACTGAAAGTCATTAACATATGATTGCTATTTGATGGCCAGAATGAAGCAGTCTCATACTCATTCCCTACTGGCGGATACTGTAAAGCCAGATGCTACTCTTGAATATCGTATTGGTAAAGATTAAAAAGTCATTGCAGATTGTGCAAAATCATACCCAGATTCTTTGCTGATGCCAGCTGTCTGCAACCTCTATGTGCAGGGGACGGCTGGGCATGTGGGTCAGCTGGGAGGGAGGGGAGAGCCTGAAGTTGTCTCATGTCAGTGACGAAAGTGATGTGTTAGTACCCTCGCTGATGATGGCTGAGGATGCTGAACTCCTCTGGCTTCCATTCCTGGTGTTGCAGCCCAGAGGATTGTCACTGCCTGCTCTCCTTCCTCCTCTTCCTCCTTCTCCCAGCCTTCTGAGTCACTCAGGACAAGTGACAATAGAGACCATCAGGCTACATGCTGAAACTGGTGACTGTGAACCGGTGGCTCCCAGATGCTGGAGCTGAGGCTCTTAAGTCTCCTCTTTGGCACAGCAGGGAGGTTGTGTATTACTCACCATGAGCCTTGTGCAAGCTGTTTCCCTCCCCGCCTCTAAGGGGGATATTGGCTTACTGAAATCACTGAAATCAAAGCAGTTTTCTGAAGAAGGTGAGAACTTAGTTTCTTTCTGAATATTCCTAGTGGTGTCATCCAACAGGCTTTGGGACATGTGATGAAAACCAAGTAGGATGTTGTTCAGGCCTCCACAGACTCTTTCAGGCTTAGTTTGGGTGGGAAGGTAAGGTTATGCATGCCAGGCTCTGCTTATGACTGTCCTCTTTGAGAATGAATGAGGGAAGAGAATGATCAGTGACAATGGAGGAAAAAACCTTAAAGTGTGGCATTTAATGGGGTGGACATCTAGCAGGAGATTGTTGATTGTTTGTTGAACAGCGTTGCTAGCTGTGTTTGCTTTGGATACAAATCATTGGGTCGTGATGGGGACTGTGAGTCATGTTCCTCCTTGCAATGGAAAACATGGGCTCATCTCTGTGGTGCTGTGCTCCTTGCTCAGATGCATGACAGAGTGGACTGCCCCTTGGGATAAAGAGAAGGTGGCACAAGGCACAGGGCAAGGAGGCCTTCCCCTCCAAAGTGTTTCTGAAATGCTTTTTGCTCTTCAGGCATCCATCCTTAGCTCTGGGGAGAGCTTTGCTGTGGTCTCAAAAAAGTTGCATGCTGGAGCTCTTGTGTGACTGTGTTGCTATGAATACAAGGATCTGTTTTTGTGCCTTTTGCCTGAGTTTTATCTACATCTTGCAAAGCCTTAAATGCATTTTTAGGGTTTGGGGTCCTGGGTAGCTCAAAGCATTGAAGTCACATCTTCTGTGGTCTCAGTGGGAGTTTTGAGAAGGCTGGTTGTGACCACATTCCCTCTGCTGTCTCTTCCTTTGGCAGAACGAAACCAAGCGGTGGTTTCATTCAGTTTATAAAGGAGTGATGCCTTTGTCGGTCACAGAAGGTGAAGCTCCCTTGCTTTGGCTCTCCTGAAGAAGCCCTCAAAGAGAAAAATAATGCCAGTAGCCATTGGAAGCACTGGAGGGCCCACATGCAGGTCAAAATACTAGTACTAATTTTGGCTCTGAGAGCACAGAGCCCACAAACGACTTATGCCTCTCGGTTTTCCTTGGACCACTCCAGGTTTAACCCTTAATTTTCTTTCTGTTGGGAGCAATAGATCTGTGACATCTCCAGATGAGAGTGTGGGTAAAGGCTGTCACTGAGCATGTCTAGCAGGGGAAAAGAACCTCTGCATTAGGTGGTGAGCCGTTAACTCCTTCCTTTACATCAGGGACAAGAAATTCTTTCCTTGCTGAGAGACCAATAAGTCTTTTGAGCGCCTTTGGTCTGCCACACATTAACACATGCCTTAGTGTTACCAGTAAATGGTGGAATAATAATAATGTGGTTTCAGGCCATCTGAAATGAGGTTGTGGGCTGTACCTGTCCCCCTGGGCTGCAGGCTCCTGCCTCTGTGAAAGAGCATGGCGCTAGTAAAGAGGCTGTGTGTGGTAAGAGAATAGGCGTATTTAAGGAAATGGGGTTTAAATGAGAATTTAATTACTCACTTTTGGCCTCATATCTGAACAAGAATAACATGAGAACCTGAAATAAAGCACTTGTTGCATTCCAATACAGAGAAGAATGCCTCCAGTATTTGAAAATAATTCGAAGATAAATAGAATTAATACTTAACATATGAAAGAGACAGCTAATGTTTTGACAGACAAGCCTCCTCCTCAGAGCCAAGAACATGCATTACCTAAAGGAGGAAAATCCTCATTTGTACTGAAGGTTGCCAGGAGTCATAATTAAAGAAGAAAATTAGTCTAGGAGAGGATGGAATGAAGAGTAAAAAGATTGTTCCTTCTTAGATAACCGTGCAGGTGTTGCAGAAGAAGCACACACAGGTTTCCATGGGTTTTTTTTCTTGATCTATCTCTGTGTCCATCAGAATTGCAGGTTCTCTTATATTTAAAATAAAACCAGAAATGTTCTGCTGAGCAAGCTGTTCTGCCATAGGTGGAGCTGAGACTGCTTGCCCTCTGTCATGTGGAGTCTCTGATGTCTAATTAGGGGCAAGGTGTTTTTTTGCTATTTTAGCAAATCCATCACTGAGTTCAGCTTTATCGTTTCTTTCCTTTGTGACCCACTTGCACAAAGTTTGAGGCTTCCAATGACCTTGGATACAACTGCCCCTCTGTCAGATTTGATGCAAATTTCTGGAGCTGTTATGAGCTCCTGGAAGGGTGAAAGGGAAGGGCAGATAACCAGAGTCTTGAGGACTCACCCACACGCTGAATGGTCGTTCATTTCTGCAGGAAAGCAGCCTGAAATTTTGCAGAGGATTGGAGCTGTTTGTAAGAGATTTGTTATTCTGGTATTTTTAATACAGGACACTGGCATCAGTAACCCAGATGTTCCCAAAAGGCAAGGAAGGGTAAATAACATAAGTGCCGTGGCCAGAGAAATGGTTAACTGGAAAGGAAAATCTGCAGGGTTTTTTTTGTCAGAGAAAAACAGCATCTCACTTAGACATAGAAAACACACAGTCTTCTCCACCTTGCATGTCCTTCATAGTTGCAAATATGTAAATCTTTATTTCCAGAAAGGAATCCAGATGTTCACTTACTTTAATTTGAGTTAAAATAAAATGGCCAAATTTTTGCTGCCTGGAACATCTGCAGAAATGCCACTGAGGGATTTTGGGTTGTTGTTTTAGATAGAAAAATGGAGAAATCCTCCCATTTTTCCTCTTGCAAGGTTAGACCAAAAATACATTCAGCAGTCATAAGCTGTGGCATATTAATAGAAAGATTTTCACTATAAAATGTGCACTACCCTAGAGGCAGATTTTTACTATATAATCCACCATTTCAAAGGCTAAGGTCACCACCAAACGTGTCAGCCCACCGGGATATTGTAACACATAAGTTACATAATCAATAGCACATGTTTTCCTCCTTTCTTTACCAATTAATAAATTTTAAAAGTAGAGAGATTGTCTTACATTTTTCCAATCATGCTGGATGGAGAAACGGGTCAGAAGGAGGATTAAACAGCAAAAAGACCAGTTTTCAATTGAGCAGTAGAAGGCTGGTGCTTAAGATGCTCACATCAGTTCTTTCTTGCAAGTGCACAGGAATACAAGGTGTACTTCCAGTTCTGTTTTGTGCCTTTTGATAATTTTATGAATTCGTCACCAAAAAAAAAAAAGTATTTACTCCCAGAAGATACTCAATTTTTTTCTTTTTCTTCATCTCAGATGATCCATGCCGATGATCCATCTCTTCATAAAACCATGTCATTATTCTTTACCTCCCCCATTCTTCTTGCAGGTTCTGATTAGAACATTCTTTTAATTTTGAATGGGATTAGGATGAGATAGTCAGTGATTTATATCAGTTGACAGTGTATTTCCTGCTCTCATTATGATTTTTTGGTGTAAATTAGGTATTTTTTTGTCAAGGTAATGGGAGTTAGTGCCCGGCTAAGCTCTTTGCACTGATTGTTCTTTCTATAGATTTACTTACAAACGCATATGTATTTAGGACTGAACTGTGAAACCCAGTTTCACTTATACGGATATTCCCACTGGATTAGTAGGCATACTTACTTAAATAGGGGCTTATCAGTGCAGCTTGGCTTAATTTATGTTTGCTTGCAATAAACATCCAGAGCAGTGTAAGCCATATTTCATGATATCAATACCTGATCATGTCATGTAACATTTTTAAGAGTGCATAGGAAAGAGAGTCAAGCACAAGCTCATTTTCATGCTCGTTTTCTTAACTGTTCCAGGCTTGGCTTTATCACCTTCACTTTCCTTAAATACGAAAAAGCGAAAGAGAAACCAAGCTCCTCAAAGTGATCCATTTCTGCATTTGTGTTATGTGAAGGAGTCCTGAGTCCCAGGCTGGTTCGTCAGCAAGTTTCCCAGAACACATTTCCTAAGGCAGCAAGGGAGGCATCAGGGGCATATTTCTTTTGGCTAGCCTCTCTCTGGAGAGATCCCATGAAGGAAGCCAACACTCTGATAGGTTTTGCTAGCAGTAGAGATGAGACTCAGGGAATCAGATATCATTCCAGAGAGTCACGTGTGCCCAGGGGATTGTTGTGGTCCTTTTGTTTTCTTGTGGCAATTGTTGACTACCCTTAATAGAAGATACGCTGTGCAGTGCGTAACAAAAACAGAGGCTGAGTATGTGAGTAGGGAGGAAGTTCATTGGCATTTCTTCTCTAGCAATGACTGGTTGGCAGCAAGTGAACTTTTGTGAGATAGAAACTTTTGGAGAGCCCAGAGCTTAGGAAGACGGTCCCCACATAGTTTGTACATCATTTCCCTCAACCCCTGATTCAAATGAGACATCTTCCTTCTCTCCCCCATGGTCCAGGCTCACAGGTGGATGAAGCACACAGGTGGAGTTTTCAAACCCTAAAAAGTCCCCGCTAAAAACTGAGGTTTCTGGGAAGCTTATAATGAGGCTGATTTGGAGAAAAATCACACAGGTGCAGCAGGATGTCTGGTTTCGATGGCACAAATGCCATATTCCTTTTCCAGTGTGTGAAGCCATTACAGAATACAACTCTTCATATCTATAGTCTGTAACAGGGTCAAAATGTGTTTTTCCCGAGCCTTGTGCTGAGAAAACTAAACCATTTTGCTGAAGCTTTCCCAAAAACCACTTAGCCTGGGGCAGACAGCATGCATGGAAAAAATCCAGCCCAAACAGCTGAAATCTGGCAAAGCTGAGCTCAAACTGAAACACATTTTTCTCATGGAAAAGTGTTGGGTGACCTCTGATATCCAGAATTCCCCCATCCGCCTAACTGAGATGCATAGGCAAAGTATGCAGCTTAATGTCTGCATTCATCAGCTTGGCTGTATGTACTCTGAACAGCACATTTTGTGTATAAAAATATACACCTTTCTCTGTACATGTTGCATAGCTCCCTGCTACACAGGATTCCTGGCTGCAGATCCGTTGCATCACTCCCCTGATGTCATCCTGGCATATACCACCTCCAGCATTCTTCTCTGCCTGGAGGAACAGTGTAGATCACACTTGGGGGGGTGGGGGTGGGAGTGGTGTTTAGATTCATAATTTTTTTTTTCCCCTGGTTGGTTGCTGCCACTGCAAAAAATCAAAGACAGCCTCATACATTTGTCTCTGTTTTTCATTTTGCTTTGCTACAGAAATTGAAAAGCTTTGGAAGGACTTTCTTCAGCACAAGTGAGGAAGCAGCTGTTAACCATGAAAAAAAAGCCCATAAGTTTGTGCTTCCTGAGCGAGGAAATAGCTGCTGCCGCCACCACTACTGTTTCTTTAGACATTGCTTGTGGCCTGGGAGATGACTTGCTCTGACACTGTGGCACACAAGGCTGGAGGACAGCACTGGGGTGGGGATGGGAGACTAGGCAAAGTCATGTGGCTCTGACTCACTTGAAGTTATTTTTCAAAACCTTTACAGAGCCTGTATGTCCAAAAGTTCATGCCAAGCCCTGTAGGAAATCTACCCTGTGTTATACTTTCCTTGAAAGAAGAGTGGAAGGATCAAATGCTGTGGAATGTTGGTCAGCAAAGCCTGTGAAACTGGTGGCTATGCCGCAAAGATGGGGCATTTTGCTGTTTCTGAAAACGTAAGAGAGAAAAATCACTGTGATCCACTATCAGCGTCGGCACTTGGTTAAATACTGCCTGTGTCCTTTTTCTATATAAATGGAGCACAGCAAAGGCACCACAGGTGACCCTTGCAGTACATATGTGCAGGCAGAAAGTCCCTGCAGAAGGTTTGGCAGGACCTCTTGCCTCAGGGGCAAATAATTCTGGGAAATAGGCTTTCCAAACATTTCCTCCTCTTTGCACAAGCGAAAACACAACAGAGGAAAGGTTGCTCTTTTTTCCCAGTTCATGTCTGCTTACTTCTCCATATGGGCATCACCACTGATTGGCTTCCACACCTCTCTGCAGCACAACATGGGGCCTTGCTGAGCATACACTGGCACAGAGAGTAGGTAAGAAGGTTGATTGTAGCAGTAATTGAATCTGTTGGTGTTAGCCCATGACAGCAAGAGACAGGCCCATGAGTAGTGTCAGATCAGACCCTTTTGGTGTCTCAGGCAATCACTTGCTGTGATTTTGCAACAGGCGTTGCTTCAATTCATGTGCTCATCCTCATGGGAACCCTTCAAGGTCTTCATTTATAATGCAGAAGTAACACAAAACAGTCATTTACCCCAGAAAAGTTGGGAGCCAATTGCCTGCCGTGCTGCCTGATCTGGAGAGGAGGATTGTTACCTTGCCTACCCTTGGTTAGTGTGTGCTCTGCAGCATGGCCTTCCCACAGGTGCCCAGGTTGCTGCCATCAGCCCTGTCTAGGATGACACGTACTGGTCCAGTGCCATTGCTGAAGTGTGATTGCAGGAGACCAGACAGGGGCAGGAGGTACATATTGGTGCTTGGCATGTATGGCCTAATGTCATGGGGCTCCAGCTGCGTGTGGAACTGTGAAATCTGTGTCAAGAGCTGTGTAGGCATTTAAGATGTCTCCATATGTCACATTCTCTGTGTGACCCCCTTCAGTGTTGCTTTATGGCCCTGTATGGCAATGAGGAAGGCAAGCACCTGCCACCATGATGTGGAACATGCTCTAAGGACAAAGGCCTGTTGCCTGTAGGTTATTTTTGAGGCTGTGGAAGAAGTGTGTTGTTGGACAAGTGTTTGAGGCCAGTCTCACCAGCCCTAGGCTTCTGTTTTACCTACAGTCCATTCTTTGTTCCTTTGTACCAGCAAGAAGACTCTACCTGTAGTAAGGTATGACAAAAAGGGGGAAATAAGCACGTATCTCAGAGACATGATCTGGTGTACTCTGATATAGTAACTCCTCCACTGCCACACCTGGGAGCAGGAGTGGAAAGAGAACCTTTATCTCACTTTTCTTCTGCTCTGCTCGTGTGATCTCACTTTCCTCAGCAGATGCTCCCTGCATGCCAGGCTCTGCAGGGGCAGCAGGTGTGTTTCACCTTGAGGTTCAATCACCCACCTGATGGGGAAAAAACACTTGCCTTTTACCCCAGAAAACTGGAAGCTGTACTAGGCAGTGACTACCAGAAAAGCAGCATTGAGAGGCTTGGGATTGCTGTTGCAGCTGCCCTGGAGTACCATCCAGCAGTGAAGACCACCTGTGCAGTGATGTAAATCAGCCAGGCCCATGTAAATGACCTGAGCTGTGCTGGCCCACACCAGCTGAGAGTTCACCCCTGCACGCAGACATATTTAGCACACACTTCTCCTCCAGCCATCACCTGCACGGGGTGCTGAGACATGCTTTGTGAGCCCTGTAGACACCTATGAGCAGCACAGCCAGCACAATGCTTCATTTCAGCTTCCACTTAATTTACCTCTTAACAAGGAAATCTTTTTCTTGAAACTGAAGTTTCACAATGAATGTACTTTTGCTGCGATAAGGTTTGTGAAAGAATTTTGTTTCATATGCTGCTGAAAGCACTGTATTTTTGAGTATTTCTTTTCTTTCTTTCTTTGGTGGGGGCAAGACAGGGAAGTGTTATATATAGAAAAGAAAGATAATGAAGTTAATTTTTTTTCCCCAGAAGGTCATGGTGACAAGTCCTTGAAGGACACAGAAGTTAAGTGCATGCCAAGAGAACCCAGGAGACCAGGTTTGGGAATCCTAACCCAGAATTTTTTTTCTGGAGAAAGGGGAGGATGCAAGAAGAAAAGGCTTTTACATAGGAAGTAGCAAATTAACAGAACCAGAAGATTGTCTGTAGGGAGGGAGGAAGCCGGGAATGTGGGGGGTGTGTAGCTGATGCATTTACAAGCTACTCTGAACAAGGTGCCAAACTTTCCGGGAAGCTGATTGGGTTTAGCCAGTTTTTGCAGCCGTGCCTCCAGCTCTTGCAAAAGGGGTGATGCCCTTTCCCTGTAGGCTGTTCATACTCTCCCTTGTCGGCCGGCCAGTTTACTTTGCTGGCTAATTGGAAAGAGTAGTTTCCTCCTTAGTTTCCCCTCCCCTCTCTCTTGCAGTGACAGTGGAAATAGGCAGCTGGAGACCTCCCTTTCTTCTCAGGGCTGGGGTCCTTGACCAGTGGGCTTGGGCTGAGTCCCTACGGTCCTGGAAGGAGAAGTAGTTGGGGCAAAATGAGGAAGCAGTGGGTTAAGCAAAAACCTTGTGCTATAGAAATCCTTCTTCCAGAAAAGTGGGGAGGCGGTGGGGCAGGGAAGGCAGGGCATCAACCACCCTTGTTGCAGTAGCAACGTGTTTTCATTGTGATGCAAATATCTTCATGTAATTTGGGTCAGGTTTAAGTTCACCCAGTTCTTGTGGCTGGAACTGAAACCAGGATGTCTTCACTTTTGCTCACAGCTCTCAGTGCTCTCCTATCTCGCTGTGATCCCAGAGCTTGTTTTGAAGCAAGACTTCTGTGTCTCAAGGGAGGTGGTGTTCAGTAGAGAACATCATGGATCTTAGTCAGCTAGGAGGTCACCATGGCCCTCTCCCCCTCTCCAGTGGCTTTTTGATGGGATATGTCCAGAAAAACATGGGTGTGCTATAATGCTATGGGTTTAAGAAGTGGTTATGTTCAATCAGAGTTGCTCACACTAATCTTAGGCTGACACCATCTGTGGTGCCTGCAAACACAGAAACCAGCCCCAGAGCACCAGATTGCAATCACCGAGACACTGCCCTGTACACCAGTCTGGACCGCTTTGAAAACAGTGGCTTTACTTCTGGGAAACCTGATGTACAGATTTGAACAGGAAATTTACAGCCTTCTTGCATAAAACTTGACTTCTGCTCACCCCCCGCTTGCAGTGAGCCTGTAAATGTTTAAGTCACCTGACTGTTATCCTGTGTGGGGTCTTTGTTCCACGCCTCTCTTGCTTATGTTGACCCAGTCCTGCTTCTCTTGCTGCACAGTTAGCATTAAATTCTGGGTCTCTGGGTCACCTCTTCCATGCCCCCCTTGGAGGGGCTGACTTTTGCTGCTGCCTGATGTGGATTAGGGGGGGGGGTCCTCTCTAGTTTTGTGCCCTGGGCAGTCACCTTAGTTGCTCTCTCCTAAATCTAATTCTGTTCTGCTTTGTCCAGATTATAATGCTCCCTGGAATTCATTTTAAATGCAGAACAGGGTCAAGGACAGCTTGGATGCTATTAGGTCTTTGGCTGTGCTAAAGGCACTTCAGACCTGTTTTGTAGAATTGGCTGTTAAAATCATAGTGTTTTTTCCCAAGCTGATTGTTAAAAAATCACTATCTCTTCTGGTACTCCTCCCACCCATGGCAGCTCAGACCTAAAAATCTCTGGTCCCCACCAGTGAAGAGTCCATCCCTTGGTACTTCTCCATCCTGGTCCTATCCCCCATGCTTTCCAGCCCTGTCTCTGACCCAGCTGACAGGAACCTGCCTGGGTTCAGCACTCATCAAGCCATTTGGTACATTGAGTAGAGAAGGAACGTGGTGGAAGGGCGGAGATCTCAGTGTCTTGCATTTCAAAATCACCTCTTGCTTTGAAGGATCTGATCCCACTTTTCAGTCTCAGAGTCCTGTAAGAGAATTTGATTTCCTTGCATTTCAGTGCAGCTGCTTCTGGTGAGTATGGCAGCTGCTCCACACTGCAGAAAAGAACACTTTGGCAAAGGACACATAGTGAATGTGCTTGGCTGAATCTGCAGAGGAAATTTAGGTAGAGTGAATGTAATTATTGGAGGTTGGCCAGGACATTGGTTTAAAACACCTGTACCAGTGACTTGTGGTGTGACATAATCATTTGCAGCAAAGGAAAGCATACACAGTAAAGCAGTCAGTGTTAGGTAGGTCACTCTTCTGGATGTGCAGTGTCATGAGTAATGTTCTGCCCTTTCCATCCTTGGGGAATGAGGTTTTAGTTCTTTGTACATGACAATGAGCCAACCATTTCCCCTTACAGGCACTCATAGAAAGAGGTAGTGGTCTTCTCTAATTTTGTAGGGGAAGCTGTTGGTATGTTCTTCTGAAATCACTCTGGTCTCCTGGGCTTTGGTTTCACATATAATTAGAGAAAAAAAAGGTAAAACCAGAATACTGGATCTGTACAGCCTGAAACTGTAGGGATGGAGGAATAAGTGTTTCTTCATTAGGACTCTCTTCAATCTAACCCCAGCTGAGACCCTAACAGGTAAGAGGCTGAGTTTGGGTTTTGAGGGCATAGTGTTCAAGATGCTGAAGTTCTAGTGGATTTGGTGTGAGACAAGCTGATCCCTTGGGCAACCTGAGATTGAAGTTATGAGGACAGATTCTTTGGTTTCTCTGTTGTTTCGTATGATCCCTAGCCCTTAAGCAGTCCCAAACCCAAATGATGTGAGAATTTTGCGTTGTTGACCATTTTTGGCCCTTCACAGTTATTTTAAGATCCCTTAGAGATGAAGATTATAAGATCATTGCAGAGGGAAAAAATAATTCTCATGTTGTGTTTTGGCAGTGGCAAGCCTGAGGGGTGGTGAAGTCTGTAACATAACTCATGGATCTGACTCATATCACAGTAAAAAGGATGAATGTTGCTGATACTGATTCCAAATTTGACATCACTTTGATCAGCTTCAGGATTGGCTTTACCTGACAGCATTCATTCTTGGAGCTGGACTCCTTTTTGAGGTGAACAATTGCATCAAATGATCTCTTAACAAGAAGGAAAAAAAGGAAGAAAAACTCCTCCAGGCTCACTAAGAAAGCAATTAGTTTGTTTGGGCTGAACCACTAAATTGCTGTGAGAAGCAGTGACTGACATTTTCGTATGGAGGAGGAAGTGCTGTGTTGCTCAGAGGGCATGAGGAGCCTGCAGAAAGTGGCATTAGCTCTTAGAAACAGCAGTACTGGGTTTTTTCCCCAGCAAATTCAGGACAACCTGGGGGGATTTCCAAGGAGGACAATTTGGGGCTATAAAGAATGGTGGCTGTTCCAAACAGAGAAATCGGTCTCCAAACAGTGATCCCCAAGAGAAATTGTGCTGTTTTCTCCCAGCTATTAGTGAGATAACTATTAACCCCAAGGAGAAGGTTAGGAGGAAGTTCTTATGATGAAATGTTTATAAACAGGAAAACCCCATGGACTGTCTTCTTAGTACCTAAAGAAAAGTCTGTTTCTTGTGGAGGGAGGTGAAAGGCATTCCTTAAGCCAGGGAATGAGCTCCATGATTTCTCTATTCTTTCAGCTCTTGAGACATTTGAGGCATCAGGACACCCCTCAGTCAGAGAGCTGGGCATGTAGAATCCCTGCCACATGTGGAGACATAACCCTATTGCTCTGTGCTGTCAACTTACAAGTTGTTGATTTTAGCTTTGTTTCTTTTTGGGGAAACCGTGTCTGATACCTGAAACATCCCAGAGGGGCAAGAAGGCAAGTGTGGTTCTTCCATGTTTGCCTTGATATTGTTGAGCAACAGCAGCACGGACCTTCAACATTTCTTGGAAGCTGCTTGGTCCGGGTGATCTCTGAGGCACACATCTCCTGTGCTGTATGTAAATCTGCAGCAATACATCCTAGATTCCTGTAAACTCATTTATCCCTCCCCCCTCCACCCCCATTTGATTAATAGAAACCCCAAGTTCCTTTTTTAGCTTCCTTTGTTGACCACAACCCACGTCATGAGTAAAGTCCCGCCTGCCATGCTGCCTGCCAGCGTGTGTGCATATGGTCTGCAGAACATCAATGCAGCAAACCACTTCACAGCATTGTTGTTTTCTTTTGCTTATTTTTTTTTTATTCTTTCAGTGGAAACTATTAAAGACTGAAAGCCTTTGCTCATAAAATTCACACAGTTGCTGTCGCTGCAGATGAAATCCTGACACCACAATAGGGGTTTCGAGGCATGGCTGCCCCCCTTGCAAAGTGCACTGAGAAAGGACAACGCATTTCCAGAGCATGGAAAGCCATTGCAAAGACGTGTCACTGTGTGTTTAGCCACCAGACCTGTAAATGGACACAGCCTGTAGAGCTGCATTCTGCAATCAGTGCAGGTTTGCAATTTTCTCCCTCACTCCTGTGCCACTGCTGCAGCTGCCCTTTCCCCAAGCACAGCTTGGTTTGGTGAAGGCAGATTTAGATGCCAATTCTGTCCTGAAGGTGGAGGATAATAGTGTTCACCAGGCCTGTCAACAGCTGGCCATTTTTCTTCTAAGCTTCCAATTGTCTGATACTGAGATATTGCAATGAGAGTGCTGACACTACAGTGTGGTTCTGCTAAAGGGCAAAGGTAGGGGAGAAGATGACCTCTGTTACTGCTTTTCTCCTTCTCCTAAACAGAGTTGAAGATCCTGTTTAAAAAACCACAAATGTGTGAAAATTAATTCACAAGTTCCAGAGTGGATGCATCCAGAATGAGTATTTGGGAGGAGTGGCTGGCCATGCTACAGAAATAACATTTTATGTTGGATCCAACCATACCAGGCTGGGTGGCCTTTGTAGGGTGGCAGGCACCTCATCTTGGACAGGAGTGTTTAAAAGGCAGAAGAAAGATCAATTTCCATGAAAGTCTCCATTTCTGAATTTTCTTCTCCTTTACAGCACAAGCCAACATTTGTCTGTAGTTTTCCAGAGGACAAGTCACTTCTGAACCAGTACCTTTTGGTACAAATATTGTCTAAATATCTGCAGTAGAAAATTCCTGTTATTCTGTCAGACTATTCAAGCCATCAACACACAGACATATCCATGAGATTTCCAAGCCACAGGGCTTTCAGTTCTTTGTGTGATCATTTGTACAAATTGCAATAGGAGCTTCTTTAGATGGCTGTGTGTAGCAAAAGAGTTGTGAGTAAAGGAAGGTCTCTGTGGGAAAGAGAACACTGTTGCCTTGTTTCAGGGCCAACAGAGCTTTTATAGGGCCTTCTTGAGCTTCACTTCACTATGGCTGGGGACCTGCTTGCTGTCCCAGATGTGAGACCTATGGCTGAGCCATGAGATTCATGCTGGGTGTCCTCTGGCTCACAGCTTACTTTATCCTGATACCCGAAGCCTGATTTCACCTGCCAGCAACGGAACGGGAATGAGAAAAGGCCATTTGAAGTATCAATCTGATTTTGGCAACTTAAGATAAATGCTCTGCTTTGGTCTAGCATATACCTGGGCCTGGCAAGAGGTGTGAGACGGTGTTGTCTTTACTGATATTTTGCCTGCTTTTAGTGTTCTGGGACTAAGAGCCCTCCCACTCTCCCTTTGGAGACAGACTTGCCAAAGAGACTGTAAGCACTCTCTGCTGAGCCATTCAAAGCCCAGCAGAGTTGTGTCCTGGTTTATTCCCCTCTGGTTTAATGCAGGTGGTTTACATGTCTCGTTTTGTGACAGGTGGAGCACATTTGTACTTTCTGATATAGTGCCTCTTTTCGGAAGAGTTCAGTGCTCTGAGGCAGGTGATGTAGCATGTCATGGCATTGCTTAGGGGAAGGAATAGTCTCTGAAACAGTCCTGACTATTTGTGTTGTGAAAAAATAAATAAATCTAGGAAAAAAAATTAAATATCCCCTTCTTCTCTCCAGTAACTGTTTCCTAATAATGTCAAAGTCTTGTCCCTGAGCATTTTGCTGTGGTTGTTAGAAAACACAGCAAGATACTCCTGCAAGAGTTAAGGCTTCTGCTCCTGTGACCCAAGAATGGCATGTGCCAGCTGGAGTCTGTAGGACTTCATCCTGCAGCTCTTATTCACACAAAGGTCTTAGTCTTACACCCGTACGGGGTGCAGTGCAAACTCTCTTCCCATTCAAGCATGATGCCAACAGGACCATATTGAATACTTAGCCTTTCACTGGGCCTATGGGTGAAGGGGTAAAGAGGATTAAGTGAAAAGAAGTGTGCACTGACTTTACTGGGAGTAGGCCTTCTGGCTTGACCGAAGACCACTTGCTTCTCTTAATGATCATCTCTCTACTTTTGAAGATGATTGCATGAGTTTGAGCTGGTCCTGGAAGATCCTGTTGCCATCTTCCATCCTTAGTAAAAAACCTCTCTATCAGGACAGCTGTTAGTTACTTATTTATGACTGTGTTGGCCTGATTCAATAAAATTGGTTATTAAAAATTATAGCTGGCTCCAAGGTTGCCTATCCAACTTGCTGCCTTCAGGATCTGCCTCCTCCCATCACTGCTTTTTGTCTGGAGAAATGGACCACGTTTTCTTCTCTTGGTGAGTGGCCCCCCTGTTCCCCTATCCTGCTCCAGCCTAGATGCAGAAATCTTTCCTCCAGCCCCAGCTGGACCCATAACAGGTTACTAGTCCATCCTACTCATGGCCAAGCCCCTGACAACCCCAGACATTTTGGTACCCAGGGTTCTCTTTTCCTGAGAACACAAGGCTGTTCAGGTCAAAACATCTGAGCTGAATGGAGAGATCTGACATCCATTTAGGCCTCACTTTCCTATCGAAGAAGAGGACAGAAGTTTATTGCATCTTCTTTTCAGCCTTTTAGACATAAGCTTCAGGCTGCTGACAAAGTGCTATTTGGCTTACTACTAATCTGGCAGAGAGTGAGCACCATATCTCTTATTTACAGCTGCACCCCTAATTAGTTAGCAACAAAAATACATATTAAAATACGGTTTGTACCGAGACGAGTTCTGGCTAATGCCAAGCTGAGATATAGTAAGGTTAAAAAACCCTCAAGACATTGAGCCATGTTTAAGGTAAATTCCACAGGGTACAAAAAATTACCTCAACCCTGGGAAAATCAGAAATTTTAAGGTGTTCTCCATGCAGAAAGCCATGAAAGTAAAAAAATCAGAGCCAAGACTAGACTAATACTCATAATGTGCACATAATGAAGCCTCTGGATATTGAACAGGCTGGAGCTTGAATCTTTCCCACTGTGGCAACTCCTGCACAAAATATATAGTTGTGATGATGAAGTCAGAGGATACTTTATTTTTAAAATATTACTTTCAGATAAGAAGTACAATTCTTCCCATGTTTAAAAATAAGTGTACGTGATATACCACCTTTGGTTTTACTGTTCTTCTATTTGTTTTGCTGGGTGTTTGCTAGGAGGGCATAGTCAATGCAGAAGGAATATGCTCATGCATATTAACCTCACACTTCTGTTTTACTTGGAGACCCACAGTAGGTTTGTGCTGGTAATATCCCAAACATGTCCTATGGCTAGACACGTGCCCGGGCTGTGAGTATTCCTACCCTTTTCTACTCAATCAGCTTTCTCCCATCTTTCTCATAGTGAGTTGGCTTTCAGGACGTGTTGTACCTTGTTTTTGCCAACATAAGGTGCTCTCTTGTGTTTTATCCCATATCCTCCCTGGGAGGGTGTTCATGGAGGCTGTCAGGAGTCCTATTTCTTCCTTGAGGGACTTTAGCCCATCTCTATCAGGTGAATCTGGTGACACCCGAGCTTTTATGCACTCAAGCCTGGGTTTTCTCAGGCCAACAAGTCAAAGCACTTGCCTATCAGCCTTAACTAGTTTTCAGACTGGAAACTGGATGCCAGTGGTCTCAGTCCTAGATGAGTGCCCAGCCTACTAGATTGCTGCTGGCACTAGCTTTCTTCTCCTCTCACTTCTCCTCTTTTCATCCCTGTGAGCTTTGTGGATGTGGTGAACTCTGTAACTCAGGGCTGTGAATCCCATCAGTCAGCAAACTTGCTGCTAACATTTGCAGTTTGCTTGGGTGCGCTGGCCTGCTTTGTGAATCTCAGCTGCCTGAGTCCAGCTCACCAGCTTAAGAACAAAGACCTTATTTCTTCTTGAGGCCCTGCCTTAGAATGTTGTCTTGGAGTCCGTGGGATGTGGTCTCTTTTTTTCTTAAATAAAAAAACAAATTCTGTTTTATTCAAGCATTTTCCAAAGCATAGGCAAAATAACCTTTTTTATTTCTTTTTTGTTCTCTGGTGTGGATGAGTGAGTAATGCTGATAGAGGAGCTCAAGGACAGTTCTGTGTCAGATACTTGTCCTCAATATGAGTGCTACATGCAGATACTCCTTGTTGCTCTGAATTAGACATATCCCCCCTTACCAGTAAGTCAGAAAAAAATTATCAGGAATATTCAGAGAAAATATTTAAAAATCTTTTGCTGGCTGTATTTTTCCTGTACCTGTTTAATGGAAGGACTTCCTATTCATCAAAGGTCACTCTCTATCGCGAGCAGTGCCTGCAGTCACACGCCCATACAGATATTCATATGGGGAGCTGGTTTAAGGACTTCAGATGGTTTAAGGGCTTCAGATAGTTTAAGTCTCCAGATCATGACAGACTTTTTATGGAAGGTGCTGGGGCCAGAACAGTCCAGCCAGACACTTCCACCTGAATGCAAAGCTTTGCGAGCCTGTGTGAAATAGCTCAGTTCTTCCATGGTTGTTTCCCTTAGACTCATGTTTCCACACTGTGAAAACTACAGTCATTAATAGCAGTGTTTAGCACAGTTTAGGTTCTGGCTGAGCCTGAGAGCCATGCTTTGCTGTCCCATCTAAGCAGGGCTGGGATGAAATGTGAAGGCAGAGCATCTCTAGGGATGTCTTTTCTGGTGCAGAAGACAACAGTGTTATCACACCAGAATAAGACCACACACTTGTGTCTGCCGGTGTCTAACCCCAACCTGCTTTGTCAGAGGAATAAACATCAGCCTTGGGGGACTCCAGTGCACCAACTTACCTGTTTTTAAGTTTTCAGGAAAAAAAAGAAAAGGTCTCTCTGTGAGAAGTCTGATGAAATTGGCTGTTTCAGGATCAGCAGAAATGATGCTTCCTCTGTCTGCTTTTGAGGCTTAGCAGTTGCTGTGATTAGGGCAGAGCTTTCACCCTTACTCTTGAGAAGTGCTGTGTAGGTATGAATATTGTCAGAAACAGTGCAAAGGTGCATGTAATTCCCTTTCCTCTGGCTGAGGCCCAAGGGAGCAGGTGTGCTATGAGGATGAGGAGGTCTGTGAGGGAAAAAAAACCCCAAACAGTCATAGAGAAAAAATACATGGAAAAAATAGGAAGTGAGCAGGAGATTAAATAAATGACCAGACAGAAAAATAGAAAACCCAAAAGCAATTAGTGTATTTTTTCCTCCTTCAACAGCCATGCTAGTACCCCTCCTTTTCCTCTTCACAGCAGTGTGATTCTCCTCTGAGAGCTTCAGTGACAGGTGGCACATTTGAGACAAAAAGACAACCATCAACAAGAAAGTCTAGAAATATCTTTTGCAGACTATAAGATTTCAAAGGGAACAGAGAAAAGATGGTAAGTCAGTCTTGGCTGGGCTGGGCCACCCAGAGAGGATATCCATCTTCCCTGCAGTTAGTCCAGGGCTGCCTAGAATGGCTGCCTCCAAAAAAGTTGAATAAAAGAGGTGCAGACCTGATGTACCTGTCCCACAGAGTGACTGCTTGTCCTAACAGGGCTGTTCCTTTCAAGGCTTGGTTTTCCCCACTCTCCTGGAGAATCAGCAGCAGCTGGGCAAATTCTGCCTTTTGTCAGCCTCAGACAGAGGTCAGCACTAAAGCCCTTGTCTTGTGAGCTGGTGGTAAGAAATGGGAGGTCTTCAGGATGATCTTAAAAAATGAATGAAAAATTGAGCAAACTATTAAAAACCCTAGCGGGAAAGATTGCAGGAAGAAACAGTGGTTTCCCCTGGGGAAACTTCCTTTGGCCTTTATAAGGCATGTGAGCATCTTTCCTCTGGGCAGCCTATTGACTGGCCATACAAAATGCCCTCCCCTGCAGCTCAGTGGGTCTGTTTTCCTCACAGCCCTCCCCAGCCTTTCCATGCCCTCCTGCAGAACCCTACTCATGCACCGTGAGTCTTCTGCATGATTTTGGCCTCTGTCCATTCTGCTGTTTTCCCTTGAACATCTCCTTCAGCTGACTGTTACCATCACCAGCTCCTTTCTCTTTTTGCAGGGGGCCCACAGCCACAACCAAGAGCATCTGTAAACAAAGGGCTCTTTCTTCCTCTCCTCTACCCTGCGATTTGGGCTCTGGTAGCATTCTCCATTGCTCTGTGTGCAAGATGTGGCCCAGGGTGTCCAAGTGAAAGAGGGGACAGTGAGCCAGGAGATCACCCATCGCGAGGGTTTGCAGAGGTCCACAGTGTTGGCACAAGCTCTAACTGCTGAAGCCTTGCCACAATGCTGCCTTCCCATCCCTTTCCACATCAGCTAATGTCCTGAGGCTTGAAAACCTGAGTCCAAACCATTGGTTATTGAATAGTGTTCCTGCTACAGCTGCTTCCCTTCTCTGCTTCCCTCCCTTTCCCTAGTCTTTTATTTCTTCCTCCTGGCATGGGCTTAGGTGGGCATGCATGACTTATGAGTTTTAATTTCCTGTGAGAAATATTTCTTATGGCCTGCAGGTAGGTGTTTTATTTTTCCCCTGCCTCCCCATTAGGCTTTTGCTTAGCTTTAGAGTTTTTTTGTGCCCCTAAACTGCCCCTTTTGAGATCCCAAGCCCCTTTGGATCTCAATTACTGCAAGATGTTACTTGACAGGTTTCAGCAGTGTTAGTGCTTGTTCACACACTGCATAAATGAGAGAAAAATATTTTTTCCTTAGGAAGTGTAAAACAGCCTGTCCATATTGGTATTTGTGATTGGGAAGCATTCAGTACCAGTGCACCCTTGTGTAGAATAGAGCATTTAATGGCCCATCTGATATGGGAGAATGGGTGGAGGGAGAGAGCTGCAATGGTCTGGCTAATGAAAACTTCTGAACTGTTATCTCCTGCTGAAGAACAGGCTGTGGCTTCTGTTGCCCATGTCATGGTGGTGTGCCACTGCCAGCCATGAGCAGGTCATGATGGATGTGACAAACACAAGAGGGGTCACAGCACTATGGGACTGTGCTCTTCCAGATTTGCACCATACCTGGAGACTTGGAGATCCAACAAGAGTGGAAGCCAGCTGTAAAAATATGTGTTTTACAGTCTTTGCTTTCATTTTGTCCTTGCACTCTCAGTCTTTTAATTGATTTGGACAATCAATTTCCCCAACAGGCTGAGCCTTGACCATCCAAGGGTATCAGGGACAGCAAGCTGTAACACGTTGCTGGGCTGCACTTAGCAAAGGGGCAATGGACAGACATGTGGGCATGTCTGTGTGCACTGCATGCTTGTGGATAAAGACATATCTAGAAACATATATATGTATATACTCATCACTTGTGCTTTGAAATATATCTCTTCTCCACCCAAGTTTTTCTATCTGGGATCCTAAATGATAGTCCTTTTTTTGTTTCACTCCAACCTGCAGTTTCCCTTGGCCTTTAGGATATAGGGTAGGACTTCATAAAACCCTCCTGCCTCAGGACTCTTGTGGACCACAGGGCATTTAAACACCACTTATAAAGAGATTGTGTAATTATGCCCATCTTCAACATATATCCTGCTGCTTGCGGGGTCCTTTCCAGCTGTCAGAGCTGAGCATGTGGGTTCTCAGGGGTCTTGATCCACCCATCAGAGCCCTGACACTGCCACAGTTACACTGATTGAATCCCCCAGCTCACCCCAGCATCATGGGGAGAAGCTATGGCACACCTGTGCCACAGCCTGCACTTCTGGGGAGTGGCAGAATGGAAATTGCAGCCTAGCAAAGAGCTCTGGCAACCTGGGGGGGATGGAAAAGTCCAGCAGTGCAACTACGGAGGTGAGACAGGAAACATGTATTAAGCCTGGACTGATGTTTACTGCATTTTTTTATGCAGTCCTCATTCTGACATCCTGTATATTTAGCTGTTTTTCTTTTTTCTTTTTTTTCTTTTTTAGATCAATTTGAAAACATCTGACCTACCTTGAGTAAAAGGCTTGAATGGCCGAACAGCACAGAACTCAGTGCTTTGCATCAGGAAGAGATTCAGAGACTTTACTGAAAACCGGAGCTTTTTTCTTTCAAGTTCTTCCTTGCTCATTTATGAGCTGTCTCTGGCTTGGGTACCTGCATAGCCCCACGTAGCATTGCACAGATGCTCTCCTTGCTCAGCAGCCCCATAAAATCCTGATTTTCAAATGAGCCGAGTGTCTGAGCAGGTTCCACTGGCTTCACCTTATTATCACAGCTCCTGCACCAACCTACCAGTCAGACCCACCAACTTCAAAGGCATTGTGTAGATTCACAGCAGATAAAAACCTGGCCCAGCCCTCTTGGGATACACCCATTCTCTGCCCACATAATGCTGCTTTCCCTGGCCGGCTGTGTGGTAGGAGGTAGGCTGGGACCAGTGCTCAGCATGGCAGCCTCTGCCCCCATTCGCTCTCTCCTGGAGACACCCAGAGCCTCAAATGCTGCCTTTGCCCAAGCCGTGTCTACAAAGGGAATTTCTCTTGCCACCTTCTCCTTCACAGACAGCAGTGGCTGATTCTGCCTTGGGTGTGGAGGCACAGATGTGCTTGGCTGCTGTCACTCCTGCCAATGCCCTCTGGCAGGGGCTGTCTGGGCAATAAATGTCACATGCTGTGGACAGGTATAGTGGGGTCTTTTCCTGCACCCACACAGTGTACTTTTGCAGGGACTTTTTAGACAGGAGCACTTTGCCTACGGATTTGTGGGAATCCAGCATGAAGTGCCTGAAATCCTCTTTGTTTATTGCGGTTTTTAACCTGTGGTTGGAAAATTCCCAGTCCCTGTCTGCCTTGCATCCTCCCCATCTTCCAGGGTAAGGCAGCTTGCTCTGCTGCTGGCTGGACTGGAGTTGATTTGGGCAAAACTGAGAGCTTTTCTCTCTGGCTCTCCTTTCCTGGGTATAGGGCTTGCCTGGATGCAGCCTCCTGATTTTATTGAAGCGAATTGGTTTTAAAATCCTGGATTCCACTGGGTTTCCTGTGAAATTAAATCTTGAAAAAAGGCTGCACCTTTTCTAAAAAAACCCTGCTGTCAGCAAAATGCATCTTGGAATAGTGGGGCGGCATCCCTGTGTGGTGTGACAGGCTGCCTACAGGCTGGAAGGGGATGAGTTTGCACAGCTTAGCTTACATAAATTGAACAGCAAGTGCCAGCAAACTGCAGCCATATGAGAGAGCCCAAAAGGTTTGAAGTGTTGCAGAACAAAGCTACTTTTATGATTTATACACTTGCCAGACAACCATCAAATTCTTTGCTGAAACTGGAGCTTCCCTGGTAGCACCACGAGGGCTGGCCAGCCTGTGAGGAATTCTTGGCATCAGGGCAGCTGTCCCAGAGTGGTACAAAGGGCTTTGCCAGTGTGAGATGGAGCTATCAATAGGATAGCTATCAGGGCAGGCAACAAATGGGCCGCTGATCTTGGCTTTCTCTGCCTCTCCAGCCTCCCAGTGTGTGTGATATACAGTGGTAACAACCCCGTAGACAACTGTCACAACATTTCTGTGCAAGGTGTGGTAGCCACTGACTGAGTGGCCCCTGTGCTTCAGAATGAGCTCTTCAACTGCTGTGCGGAGCTGAGGGTGCTGGAATGCAGGGAGAAGCCTACAGGGTGTGATGCCCTTATGTGAGAAGGCTTTGGGCTACCCATGAGGCACAGTGTGGTGAGGGAGTGGGCAGGAGCTGTCCCCATGGGGCAGGACACTGGTGGCCACTGTTGGTCCTTCCTATGGACAGTCCCCCAGGAGCTGCAATCCAAGGAAATGGTCTGGAAGTCCATTTTTTTATAGGGTTTTGTTCTTGTTGAGACTCATGCCAAGCTCACAGCTTTGTGGTACTTCTGTTCTTCTGCATGGCCTGTGAGAAGCATCTTAGCTGTAATCTTTCTGAGGTACTGTTTTCTCCTGTGTAAAATGGAGGTGAGAGCATTTAATTACTTTATAGCCAGATGAAGATTTTTTATAAAGGGTACTGGAAAGGTGAGGATTCCTGAAATTTTGCCAGTTGAGTGAACTTTGGTTACCATGCCTGCCTGAGTGTGTGGCTAACTCACAAGGGCTTGTGCACCAGTGCTTCCCTGACGTGGGGTAAGAAACACTGGTTAGAGTCTTCAGCCCAAGGTCTCTCTGATAGGGCTAAGCTTGTATGCATTGAGGCACTATTTGTTTAGAGAACTGCTCTTATTGCTGCTGTTTTGCCAGAAAACATCCTCTGGTTTCCGCTGGCCTCTGCCCCTGCAGCATTAGAGATTATTTTCCACATTTGTTTGCACATTGCTCTCATTAATGCTTCCAGCAGAAGTCTGTGGGCACTAAAGCGAGGAGACAGGGCACAAAACCAATGGCAGACAGGCAGAAGGATGTGGCATGTGAAAGCCCTGCAGGAATGTCTTTGAATATCACCATAGAAAAGGCTTCAGAGTTTTTGCAATGGTTGTAATGCTACACAGGCATGGTGAGGCTATCCCATTAGCTACTGTGGGCTGACTACTCAGATGAAGGTATTTCATCTCAAGTAAAGACCTGTGTCTGTTGAAAACAATTTACGGGGTGGGACTCCAATTTCAGGCTGACAGTATCCAGGGATCTGCTGTACCCAACAAACTCTCACTGGAGAGCACCAGACAAGTGCACAATATAAATGGCTAATTTTACTTTGGGCATGGTCTATGGTAAGCCTGGCCAGTTCCTTCCTCTAACTTATCCTTACAAAGTGCATGTCATCTTGGATTTCTATACCAGCTGGAATGACTTATTTTGCAGGAGTGTAATGGTGATGATGCTCTGTAGTGAATAAGGGACAAGGGGAAACCCATGCCAGAACAGAAACGTCAGGTTATTTTGGAATTGGGTGGAGTGGAAGACTGGTCCCAGTGAAATAACAGATTTTGGTTCAGACTTCCAGTGCATCTATTTTTCAGGGTGAGGCAAAGAGGGAGGCGAATTTGGTGAAAGAACTGGTCCTTCCTGTTGGGAACTGTTGGGTTTGTCCTGCTTATTCTGTTTATTTGCAGGCAGCTAACTTACCTTCTTAGCTTTCTCTCTCCTCAGCTAATGCAGACTGGTCATCTCTTCCATTTAAACAGTATCCAGCAGTATTTTGATGCCAGGGAAAATACGAAAATGTTGCTCTGAAAGCCACAAAGGGTTCAATTATTTCCTGGAGACGATATGAAGCCTATTGAATTGCAAGTGATGGTTATCGGCTCTTACTTGTGGAAGAAAAGGGCTAGAAATGAGTGGAATAGAAATCATTGTGAAGGCAGCTTTTGCCTATGAAATTCACCCAGCTCAGTTTGTAAAATTAGGTTAAGCACAGAGCGCAGGAGAAGAAAAGGGGACTGAAAAACTTGGCTCTTTCTTATCCTTATCTCTTCTCCTGCTCTGCACTGGGCCTGGGCTCCAGGGACTGATGACTCTGCTCGGCTCTGGATAGCAGGAGAGGCAGGGATTTCTCCTGTAGTCCTCTTCTCCACTGCTCCTCCTGGAAACCTGCAGCCTCTCAGTAGGGCAATATGTATTGACTGCAGGGATGAGGGGGAGATAATTAACTGTCTGAATGTTTTATTAGGTGGAAGAGAAATGGCTGTTCTGTGAGAGTGAGAGAAGAGGACACAAGAAGTAATTTTGATGCCACATTTTTTTGTAGCCACTGGCTTATTTTCCATAAGAGCTGTCATTTTCTGAAGATGGAAAACAGGAGATGTGCCAAGAGACCATCAGGGAACAAGTTTACATAGAATTGGTTGTACTGATGTGCCTGGTAGGAGGCATGTGGAAGCATGTGTGCATAATGCCTGTTGTACCGGACTGTCTTTGTGTGGGATTTCAAAATAGTTCAGAGAATTAATTGTGGTAAAAAAAAAGGGTAATCTTCAATGCGTGGTATGGAGGAGCTGGGAGAAAGTGCAATCTGCTCTTGGAGACAACCTTCTTAGCAAAAGCTGGGGAAGGAGAGTTGCATTGATTTCACCGATTAAATCACCTGCCTTTTGGCTATTAAGTGACAAGAAACTCAGGTTTATATATGGTCTTTGTACAGTCAGCCAAATAAAGCATTTGTTAGTAGCCCAAAAACAGTCTGGTGCAAAGAGATTGTAGCTTCTACAAAGAAGCCCAGCTGATTCCAGAAGCATTGCCTGAGATATAGCCCTTAATCCTATTAAGGCAGGCAGTGGCCTCTCGAGGTCTGTTTCTCCTTGCTGCTCTTTTATATTTTAAACAGGCAGGATTTTCACTTTGCTGCATGGGAAGACACCCTTCTTTTTTAAGGTAGTAGGGGAGAAAACTGATTACATGGTATGTATATGTAGGTACTTCTGCAATGTAACAGCTGTTGTGGTCACAGCAGGGTTAAGGAGAAAGAGGAAGGTTCCTTTGTGTGCCAATAGGTGGGGATTGGAGCTCAGTTTTCAAATTAAGAGTAACTAAGCAGAGAAAGCAATACCCTGATAAAGAGTCCAATATGGTGGGAGAGTCCAAGAACAGAATAAGAGATGCTGGCTTGGCTCAGCCTCAACAAGTTGTTCTTGCAGAGGAATGTGTGCAGGCATGAAAAACAAAGCACGCCTCTGCTCCCAGCATGGGGCTGAGGTCCAAAGAACTGCCCAAAGCAGTCCATGTCCTGGCCCAGAGCAGATGAAGCACTGATGCCAAAAGGGCTGGTTGCCACTCTCCCTCTATCACTTTTAGCACGGCCCCAGTTCTGCAGAGAAGCCCTCAATTCTACAACTCAGAAATCAGTGGCATCAGATAATCCTTGTGATGGTAGCTTGGGGGGCAGATTTTTGCCCAGAACAGACGTGTATGTCCTAGTCTGGCCCTTGGTGAATATTGTACAATGGTATTTTTCTTGCCGTACTCCCAATGCACTGTGTGCAGAGAAGCAATATAATGCTTATGCAGACGCCCTGCTGAGCTTGGCCACCAGACTGTAAACCTATTGAGGTCACACTGAATCAGGCCAGGTCCTGTCTCTAGGGTGCCAGGCTAAGAGCTTCCTGCCAGGTTAGGTAAGATCCCTTCATGTGTAAATGTCCACTGGACATGGGTCTTAAGGAGCATCCCCAGGCTCTGGAACTAGCTTCAGACAGCACTGCGGTCCCAAAGTTGACTCTTCTGGCTGTGTGGATGCACATGCTTCTCTGTCTTTAAAGTTTATAATGTAAAATCCTGAACTGTAGACATTGCTAGCTCTAAGCACAAGTTTTTCTCTTCAGTCAGATCCAGTCCCACAGATGTTTTTGTGTGAGAGCCCCCAGAGTGTCTGGAGCTGCATTGTGGATTGCTAGTGGCACTTTTAGGCTTGGGATATAACTTTCAGCACTTCATTGCTCACCAAAAATAAGATCAGGCCATTTCTTGATTATGGAGATGCCCATTCTTCATTTATCTTCTTACTTCAAGGCTTAATACAGCAAACACTGAAAATGTATCAGTTGGTCTTCCCACTGCCTACCTCCCTGCCCTCACTTCCTCCAGCTATTTGCTTAAAGTTATTTGCTCAGGATTTGTTTTCCTCTGATTTTACAAGTTTGCCTTGCACGGCAAAAAAACTGCTATTTTGTTCTGTCTGGTATTTGGCAGGAAAACAAAAGGAACACAAAGAAGAAAAGGATAATAATTGTTTTTTTCCTGATGATTTAACACACAAGAGTTCTTTATAGTGCTACTGTTCTGCTGTGTTAAAGCATCTTCTTTTCTTAGGTATGCCAAAAGCTACTGCAGAGAGAAGAAAATAAGATGTCTCTTAACTGTGCTTTCCTGGGGCTGGCAGTGGGCTCTAAGCTGAGACCTGCCCATCTGCCTGGTGCTCACTAGTGAGGCTCCCTCACATGTTATTTTGATCCAGGTGATGGAATTGGACAGAGCAGCTTTTGTGCAGGGATTTGCAAAGCTCATGTCTTTGCTGTTCTACTCCAGTGGAAGTTGAAACAGGTGTGCTGGAGCCCCTGTATTCATTTGCTCATTGCCTTTTTTTTTTTTTTTTTTTTTTTTTTTTTTTTTTTTTTTGGTTCATATTCCCATGCATTACATTGTTTTGTGACACTCCTTATTTCAGGTTGGGGTAACCTTCATCTCCTCAGGACATGCAAAATGGTTGGTAAAAGATCTCCAGTAGCTTCTTCCAATTAATCGGGGAAGGACTGGTTTGACAGCAGGGTTGGTAGCTGGTTCAGTAGTGTTCTCAGCAGATTGGTTCACTAACTTGTGTTGCATACTTTCTAGTTTCAGCCATGAGACTTGTCTCTTTCACGAGATTTTTGTTTTCTGCTTCCACCATCAGCTGAGAACAGGTGATGAACAGGGCACGCTGAATGGGAAGGCAACTGAGCAAGGCCACTGAGATGAATTCTCCTAAGGGACTCTTCTGAGGACTAGAAGTAATAAGCCTGGTGGTACAGGCTGTTTTTTTCACCTTTCTTTCTCTAATGTTCTCAGTCATTCCCTGGCCCCTCCTGCTTGCATGAGAAAAAACAGTCCCTCACCTTCCTCTTACTACCCAGTGGGTGAAAAAAGCTTGTTCACAGAACGAAAGAAGCAGGAAGAGGAAAATAAACATTTGAGTCATTGCTGAAATAATAATAATAATAATAATAAAACAAAACAAAACAAAACAAAACCTCCCAAAAACCCCAAATCAAAAGCTTTCAGGAAAGGGGAGGAGTGAAAGGGGCTCCCCATGCAACTCTGAGAGAAACCACAAATGTGGAGGTGTACCTTTACAAAGGCAGTCCCTCTCCATCTGCGAAGAGAGGGTACAGTGGCTCCCACAGAGGACGTGGAGGGTACCAGGCAGCACTTGCCCAGGGACAGTGGCACCATTCAGTGGATTCCAGCTGCTGAGAAATATGTGGAAATTACATGCTGTAAGTCAGCTAAATAAACCAGGCGGAAAAATGGCTGAGTCAGAAAAACTGGGCCATTAAGTTCAAATGCATTATTAATTGGAAAACTGCTTAACACAGCTGGAGATCCTCTGGGTATGGGTAAACAAAAATACGACGGTGAGAGAACCAATTAAAACACTAATTAGTTCTTTTAGGAACTTGTTCAGGTCCATTAATGAAAGCCATTAATTGTAAGCTGCGGAAGAGACAACTTATCTATATTGCTGCTGCCTTGAACGTTAGTCCTCTGTGTGTGTGTCTTGCCTTTTTGTGCCTGTACAAAAATCATTAACTCAAGGATCTGTACACTTACCAGTGGCAACTGCAGATTAATGAAAAATTAGAGACTTGATCTTCCAACTACCCCATGGGTAGATTAACAAAGTATTATATACCAGGATATAATTTATTCAGGTCCATTTTCTGAATGGAAGGACTAGCAATTCTTCCCTCTCATTCCCACAGCAGCAGAAACAAAGCAGCAGTGCTGGAGCTGAAACTGTTTGCAAGAGTTTGCATTAAGTGTTAATAACCATAATGAAAACCACAAGGTTGTGCTTCCAGAAGATTATGCTTTGCAGAGTTTGGAACAGGTTTCATGTGGTCCATTGCCTTGACTTACAGAGTAAAGTTTCTAGACTGAGGAATTCAGCACTTACTGAACTGAATGTTCACTTGATCTTGGCCTTTGCAGTTCTGCCTTCACCAATAAAAGCAACTGTGGAATGAGTATGGTGAGGGAAAACACTGATGTGGTTGCAGATAAGAACATTGACATCATCGATTTCTATGTGCAGCAACATTATCAGGACACCAGAAGCCCTCTTGTACATTGGTGAAAATTTGCTCAGACCATCATGTTGGCCTTCTGTGCCTCCCCAAATCTCTGATTCTTGTTTTCTGTGAAGCCCTAAATTTTATACTCCTAAAACAAATACAGTTTTAGATTGCCATGCAAGTTCCTGGGCAGATTTTCATTAGTGCATGACCTAAACTGCATGTGGATGTTTGCATTCAACCCTCTAGTTTGCAAACTCCAGGGCAGGTGAGCGGCACCTTGCTTTAAATAAAATAGCTATATTGGCTGGAGTCCTACTGCAAGGAAGTGAAAGGAATGCTCTGTTTTTTCAATGACAAGGCTTATTTCTCTCTTTGCATGACTGTATGGCTGGACTTCTAGGTCCTTCTGATGCTCAGCTAAAATTGCACCAGATTTGCTTCAGTAGCTACATTGTCCACTCGAAACATAAAGTCTAGAGATGTGCTTCAAAGCAGTTTTCGTATGCTGTCTGGTGTCTTTAATTTTGTACAAAGTTCTGTGGAGTCCAGCAGGGTGAGAATTTTAGCATGAATCTTACAGTGCTTTTAAGTGATTTTTGAGTACATATTTGCATTAATGCACTTGCAAAATGCTAAAGATAAAAATCTTGCAACTTCTGAAGCAGACATACAAGGATGCATTTTTTTCACTGATAATTGGGCAAAAATATCAAATCCTTAGACTTTCCTCGTATCTGAAATGTGTAATGTATCTCTCATCTGGAATGACCATTACTGATGATGTTGCATAGATATAACAGCTCCTCTTCTTGCTTTGCTCTGCATCCACTTGCAAGGGTGCAAGAATTCGTATTGTAAACTTCTCCTTAAGTTGAAACCAGGTGAGGTAAGTTGTTTCTCAAGAAGCCTCTGTCTGTCTCTGGTGACTGAGTGCTTAATTTAGAGCAGATGCCCAACTTTTAAATAGATAACTCAAATTAGGTGAGGCAAATCCCACCCACAGGGAAGGTTTCTGATCAGTCGAAGCTTGTACAAGACTATGGAAATGTGTGCTAAATTTTCGATTGTTGAGATTTAAAAAATATTGGGAAAATCAAATACCAAATACCTGTATAAATGATAGTAGCCTACAACAACCTTGCCAACCACTGGTTCATTGAACAAAACATCATTTTACAGCTCTTGTGTGGTGGAGATTCCTCTATTTGCTTTCCTTTCAAAATGCAGCTGCAATAACAAAGCATATGTGATTTTAATGTGAAACCATAATCTGTCAACCCTGAGAACTAAGGAACAGGCCCATATAAAATAACTAGCTCAACCTAACAATGATAAACATGTCAAGATACAAAAATCTTGCCTTACAAATGAGAGAAAGATGTCATCTAATTAGAGATGTCATGCTATGCTGGGATGAGCAACATTCCCACCATTAATCATACTAAATACATTATGTAGTAGTTGCTGCTTGAAGACAAGGGAGGAATAAGTACTCATGTAAACATGTAAAATATGAGCTCTCCACAGATGTTGATTGCTATTCCATATTTAGCATGGAACACATCAGTACGTGGAAGATAGGCTCTACATCCAAGCAGAGGGATAGCTCAGGAAAGGGTTTATGATGCTACAGGCAACATGGCTCATGTCTTTTCTAGGCTTCTTAGGAGACCAGTCATTAGGAGCTCCCCTATGGACACCAAAGGAAAATTTGCCATTTTCTTGAATTAGGACTGCACTGGGGCCCTGGTTGAAAAAGAAATGTTTGGCTGACAATGCAGCAGCTTAGAAACTGAAGGCGAGTTCAAAAGTTCTAACAACACTTCCAAACAAGAACTTTGTGGATACAATGCAAAAGCCACCATGCATATTTGTTGGAATAAAAACCCAAATTAGTTTCAAGCGGGATTTGTGATTTCTCCCTGACTTGTATGTTTACTTTTCATTAATATTGATTCCTTCTGACCTTCAAGTGCCTCTTCTTCATTGTCCTTGCTCCACAGTGAATAGCTTACTGGTAATAATATTAATAGCAAACGAAAATGTTAACAATAGAGACTACTTACATGGAGAATTTTCACCTTGTGAATAAAGTGGGGTTTTTTAATCAGAAAACCTCATTTGAAGACTACAGATTACATATTGTGTGACCCTGTATACAGCAAAGCTGACTGATATTGCATGAATGTTGATATCTAACAAATGCCTGACAGCAGTGCAGAGACATATGATATATCCTGAAAACGGCTCAGACATGAGATTGATACATAAGATTAGGAAGCCATAACCTCTAGGTGACCCGTATGGAATCAAGAGCGAGGCTAAATTCAGTGAGTAAAATGCTTGCCTAAGTCCAGCTGAAATGAAGAGGTTTTGCAGAGAATTAATTCTTGCCATTGCATGTTTTAGCTGCTCCTCTTTGATTTCCTTGTCAGCAGCAAAGTTTCCATTGCCATGACCAGCAGTAACTTGTGAGTGTGGCTGAAGAGTGGTACCGAAGACACTTCTCCCTTGGCAACTACCAGGGTTCCTGTAGCTGTGTTGGTCCCTCACAGTCCTTGGCCTGGGTTTACTTCAGCTGTCTCCCTCTGTCCTCATGAGACAGACACCTGGGCAGCGGCAAAGGTCGCTCCCTCTGTCTCTGAAGCATGTACTGCACGAAGGGATGCACTGCCCCAGGAGATGACATGCTCCCCTAGGTGTGATCATAACCCAGAGATCCAGCCTCCTGCACGAGGCACACCATACAACCAGAGTTACACATCCAGGTCTTGATGTTCCTTTGCTAATTGATTTCTGCTCCACATGCTACCCTGTTCAGTCAGTGAAATTCTCCTAGAAGAAAAAGCTGATTTTTGTTCTGTTTCCCATGGGGAGTTCTTGTAGAATAAAGAGTCTGGAACAGCTTGCTCTGAAATAGCTGTGCTGGGAGTCCTTTGGCCTTTCTTCCAGGGTGAAATTTGGCTTTTGTTTTCTTTGGTTTTGTTTTAATATTATGGAAAAAATCCTCTTTCCATAAGAAGCAACTAAACACAGAGATCTTTTACAGTCCTCCCATGCAGCTCTAATAAAATTTGCATGAGAGAAGAAATTGTGCCTGCTTATTTGTGCCCTTTATACCCCCTATGGCCTAGAGCAAGCACATCTGACATCAATGATGAGCTGTGGGTATGGGAATAACAGTGCTGTAAAATCTTCCCCAAAAGAACAGTACTTGTGGTCTGATTCATAACTACAAATGCCCTAGTGTGGTATCCATGGCATGGAAACTGAATCCAGGATTTAAAAAAAGTGGTGGCTTAAGTTTGGAGTCGTGTTGAACATGGAAATCCTTATTAGGTGTGATTCTTTGAAAAGTATCAGGCCAGGAGACAAAGTGTGATGGATGCCCCCACTTCTTCAGGCTCCTCAGAAGAATCCTCACCCCTGGCTGCAATAGCAGCTACTGTGAGCTCCAAGCATTTAAAAATCATATCACTAAAGATGTGGATGGAGGGCTGAGATTTTCCAGAGCCTTCAAAAAGTTTTCTACAAGGCACTTAGATTCCTGTGTTATTAAGATGCTTTTGAAGCTTTTACCCAGGAGAGACTAATTTTAGGCACCCACTTTTGAGAATCTTAGCCAGAAGGAAAACAAACTACTGATAAAAGTTAGACAGAGTCTGTCTTATGGAAATCTACCCACCGTTATTTACACATCTGTGTATTATCTTGTATTGGTCACTGTTTTTCGTATGTGCATGTGTGGTTTATTTGTGTTTTTTTTGTATTTTTTTGTTTTGTTTTGGAGTTTTTTGTTTTGGTTTGGTTTGGTTTTTTACAGTGCACCTACCACAAACCTCAACTCAAATACAACTCAAACCCAAACAACCAGGCAGTCATTCATGTTGGGACCCCATCCAGGAGGCATGTTTTCATGTTTTGTAGAAGATGAACACACACATTTTAAGCAACAGTCTCTTGATGCACAGATGCACAATAGGCAAATGTTACCTGGCTCAGTTCTCAACTCATGGCAAGTTCACAGCTGCTCTTTGAGCATAGAAAGTGATGTGGTGCAGTATCAGAGGCACGGAAGGCAGCAAAAAATCTGCTGCTGCAGGAAAACTTGACTTTGACCTTTTTTTATTTCTTTTTTTCTTCCTTTACATTCTTTCCAGAATTGTGAGGCCCCAGAGACTTGAGGGAAAATTCATACAGCTCAGGTCATTTTATCAGTCTGTGCAGCCATTCACTCAGCATTAAACACTCTAGCAGGGCAATGATTATTGGAATAGTAGGGGGCATTCTAGCCAGCAAGCCACATGAAAATGATAGACAGTTGCTGAAATCAAGAGAACTACAAAGCAAAAGAACAAAAGCATAAGTAAGTGAATCAGTAGGCTGGGCTCAGAGATGTGACATGCCAAGTGCTGTGCCTCCTATAAATTTGGTGAGTTGATGATTTACCATAGCAGGGCTTTTCAGTAAAGAAAATTAAAACTTCAGGAGGGCTCTTCAGTTCCAAGAAACAGCACCAAGAGAAACATACCCTTTATGTCACAACAGCTAACTTGCTATTAAAAGCATTGATACTAGTGAATGGGGCTGGAAGAGGCTTCAGACTCATTCCTATTTGGGTTTAAGAGCACTAGTGCCAGATCCTGCAGTTCTTACTCAAGCAAAGCTCCCATTGATGTGTTCTTAATCTGGAAAAAGTCAACATGGATATTTATGGAGCTGTAGTGCCTAGGGGCTCTAATAAAAACTGTGCTAGACATTGTACCTATATTTAGTAGCAGCCAGTTCATGTCTCATAGAATTTGTGGTCTGCATAGACAAGACTGATAAAGCAGATATGGGGTAGGAATTGCTGTTATTCCTGTTTTACAGATGGGAAGTGAGGGTTAGAGATTGCAGGGGGATTTTCAAAGCCACATAGTGATGCTGGATATTTATTTCCTGTGCATTTTAAAGGGAACTAGATGTACAGATGCCTTGGTTGTGTTGAAAGGATCAGCCAAACACAGGCATCCCAGTTTTGGCGGGATGGCGGGAAGTCTGTGACAGATGTGTAATTAGTTTAGATCTAGACATTCCAGGCCAGTCTGCTACACCAAAAACATCCATTTTTGGAAGGAGTTTGCCTCAAGTTAGGGCTGTAGAACACAGACAATGGGTGCTGTCAATGTATGGGTATAAAAACAAAAAGGTAGAAACCAGAGTGAGAAAGAAATGGGAAGCCACAGATCCTTGACTACTCGGAAACCTCCTTTGTCTTTGGTTCATGTGGCTGCCCCTTCTTGCCATTTGCGGAAGCCATGTGAACCCTACCAGGACTTGAATGCGTCACAGCTGGATACCTGAGTCCAGGCTGGTTAGCTGTAGAGAATGCTTTTAAGTGAAATTTGGCAGCTGTGCCTGAGGCATCTCGGTCCATAGAAACCTAACCTGTCACAGGAATTTCCAGGCCAATGACAACCACCTTGAAAAGAGACCAACAAGGCAGAGAAAAGGGAAAACTGGAAAACTTGGAAAAGGTTCAGAAAAAAATCTCACCAAGCCTAGGAAATCTGCCTTCCACTGAGAGCCATCAGAAGCTCCATGGAAGGGAAGACTGCAAAGTGATTTAGTAGAAACATCTGTAAAGGCAGTGACTTTTGAAAAGAAGCAAGATGATTTACTCTTGATTTATCTGATCCCCCTCTGTAAGATTATGTGCCTGAGAAATATCTTTGGACAAATTTGGGCACAAAATCTTATTTATTTTGGGAATGATTAATTTTACCACTAGATCAGCAGACTATCCATCACTGAAAGACTTGCCAGCAAACCTGAAGCTTTTCTCAAAGCCATGGCCTTAGCCAGGCAGAAGTGAGGCAAAATGGTCACTGCAATTTTTAAACTGACCAGTTGAGAAAGTCAAATAGAAAAAGAATTTTATCAGATACTGCCTTAAAAATTCCTGTAGTATTTCTTCAAGGTTGCATATTTCTCATCCTAATACAAAAGACTCCTTGGATTAGAGCTCTTGCAGTGTACTGCAAATTTATTAGGCAGCTATTTCAGATTGATGAAATCAGTCAACATAACAGACACAACACATACCTAAAGATAATCAAATTAAGAATGCAGGCTCTCTCCTAACTTTGGATGAGATCTGGAGAGGCCCCAGAAGGATTGTCTAATATCTTTAAAGTTACTGCAAGGCTTGATTTTCAGAAGCCCTTGGTGTGTGGCCATCCCTCTTGTGCTATCCCTGTCCGGGCACATGTCAGCATCCTCTGCACTGGGCTTTTGGGAAGAGTGGTCTCTTTCCTTCTCCTGAGCCCTCAAAAAAAGGATCCCATGATTTGCAGGTGCTCTTTCCCATTGGGATTCAGCATTTAAGAAAAGCGTTGTGGCTTAAGATGCTCAGTACTGATTTTACTTACCAGAATGTCTCCATTTGTAGCTCTGGGTCTTTAAAGACTCACTCATTTCTAGTTTTAACTTGAATGGAAGTTTGTTTACTTTTAAAAATCTAATAAAAACAACAGCAGAATAATAGTTGTAATAAAAGTCTGAATTAGCAAAAAAAGGGGATTAGGTGCATGAGTGAAAATAATGAGTGAGGCTTGTGAATACAGAGCCGTGGAAGTTTTACTCTGTCCTTTTACTCTGCATTTTGCTGCTCCCAAAATGCCTGCTGTCTTTAGTGGACAAGCCCTCAATCCTAGACAAAACTTGACCCTTTAATGCCTTCCCCCCCTTCTAATGGATCATCTGGAAAATAGAAGAAGGGTAGAGCTTTATTGCAGGGGGAGATGGAAAGGAAAACCAGCATCCCCCCAAACAGCCACCCAGCACCCCACAAATACTGAGGGACAGGCAGGGACTCCGCGTGCTGTCAGCTGCTGGGTTCCCCTCCCCTTGTCTCCTCCCCACCTGTTCCCCGGCCCCTCTGCAAGTGTGAGATGGGATTTCAGGGAGCGGCATCCTCGGGGGACAGGGCAGCGGGGCTGACACATCCAGGATAAAATGTCCAGGTGCAGGGAGCAGGAGAAAAAAAAAAAGAAGAAGAAGAAAAGAAGAAAAGGCTCGCGTGTGCATGCACCCAAATCAATAAAAAGTGTAATGCATCTTTCTTTAATTAAATCCCACCCTTGAATTGGCCAGGCAGCCCTGGCTGGCGGTGACCTCTGCCCCCCTCCAGTTTGCTGACTGGCACAGCTGTTAGTAAATCACCTGCTGGTGCAGCTCTCCCGGGCTTTAAAGGTCATCTGTCAGCGACTGCTGGGAAGAGATAAAGCAGAAAAACAGAATGGAAAGTCTAAACAAAAATTTTAAAAAAATAGGGCTTTATGAAAGCAAACCCTTTGACTCTTTACCTTGCTGGCACCTGGGGATGAGGGTGGGGAGCTTTTAATTTATCCAGTTCCCTGAATCTGTTGTATGCATTTTCCCAACTTTCCAGTTACTTTTATAATCCTTTTGTTTTAAGCTTTTATTTCCTTCAGGGAATCCATAACTCTGATTCAATAGCACCATTGAGTTCCCAAGAGCCCCTGTGGGAGGGATGATGCTGCTTATGGCAGGGTGAGCAGGTGATTCCCTGCCTCAGCACCCCTGTCCCCACCCCTGTTCCCCAGCACTGTGTCATGGTGTGGCTGGGTATGAAGCACAGTGATGGTGGGAAGGACACAGAGAACATTTCCCCCTCTTTCCAGGCTTTGGCTGACACGAGCTGCAGTCAGGAGAGGCCTGGAGGATGCCCCCATGTCCCCTGCTCTGCCCAGGAGCCGCTTTTAAGCAGAGGGGATCTCCCTGTTGGCACCTGCCTGAGCTATGCTGCAGCTGCATTGCAGCCATGCCCACACAACGTACATCACTGATCTGTGATGACCCTGTGCCTTGACTTCCCAGTTTGACCCACCTCCCTCCCTCTTCATCACCATGGCAGGTGATTGAGACTTGGTTGAACCTGCTTTGCTGGTCTGGTTGAGTCCTGTGAGACCGGGTCCTCATCAGTGAGACCATGGTCTCTGCTAGCCTCATTATTCCCCCTGGGTATCTCCCCTTCTCACACAGAGCAGGAAGCACTCATACCCCCTTGCTCTCTGCTCCACATTATGTCAGGAGCAACCAGAAGCTGTGCAACCTCAGTCTGCTCTTTCATTTCCAGTAACCCATGGCTTCAGGGCCAGAGTGCTTCTCCAAACCATTTACTTCAAACAGGACTGCTGCTGAAGGCCAAAGACATGATTTCAGCCAAATTGGAGAGTAGATTGGGTAGAGGGGGGAGTACACAGAGCAGCTCCATCCCAGAACATGAAAGAGCATGATTGTCATAGGTGATTCCTTGCCACAAACCACTCCTTCAGCTATTTATGCTTGAAGGGGATAAGCTGGTTTTATGCTTATTCAACAGTTTCACTGTCACCTTAATTTTCAGCTTCATGCAAAATGTTGTCAGTGAAAATTATGTTAGTTTTGCAAAGTGGCAAGGCCCAAATAATTTGGGAGCTTTTTTCCACCTGATAATTACTGACATATTTTAATTCAGCACTCATCATGCAGCCACCTTCTCAGACTTTGTTTCAAGTCAGGCAGAATGCGCAAGTTCTGCTGCAATTGCAATTTTGTTGATTTGGGCTCATTCATACATTAAACTCAAAGGGAAGCTTAGGGATCTGAAAAGCCACTCAAAGTAATTGCCATTCGTAAAATGGATCAGTCACTGGGCACCTCCGTCATGTCTGTCTCTGTGTCCAAACTCTTGCATTGTCTGTCATGAAAACTACTATCTGCCATTGTAATATATGGGTTTTGCAGGCCACTGGAAAATTTTAACCCTAATTCAGAGGTCCAATAAGGTTAGTGAAACTAGGTAACCTTTTAACCTACCACCTGTTTATTTGGACACATGGTAAGAGAGATTAAGCCAAATTCATCTGTGGTGTAAGTCCATTACTCCATTAGATTCGTATCTGCATTGAATTCAGCCTGCTTTGAGCACAGACCCATCAAATACATAACCTCTTGGTGGTCTGCCTCTGCAGAAATGTTCATTCTTGTCCCTAATGCTCTTCAGTGTAAACCTGTGGAGAGGAATGGCAGTAGCCTGTCAGCTGCAGCCCTTTGGACTAGAGCTTGTTTGATGCTGAAGTTTATTGCTAGCTTTCCTAATGCAATAACCTTCCTTATCTGGAAGATGGGCTTAACTGGACTGTTGTGTGAGGAAAACATGATAACAAAGAGAAGAGAATGCATCAGGACAGTAAAAGGGACATACGTGGCTCTGAGTATGGAGACTTTGTCAGTCTGTTTCCACACTCTGCTAGCCTCACTCCTGGGAGCTGGCCAGTGGGGTTGGTGGAATCCAAGAGTGATGACACTCATGGTGTAGCCAAACTGAAGATTTTGGCACAGTACTGATGTGTCACAGGAGCTGTCCCCAGCTCTTCTTGGCCTCCTGACCTGCTATCAAACAAATGGAACCTTGTACTTACAATACCAACCACTGGAAGTAGAAAGGAGGAAAAAATCAGTAGCTGGCAGAATCATTTGTTTAGATTGGAAGAAATGAGCTGTTTAGTGTTTCAGAAAGGGGAAAGTTCTCAGCAAAGAAAACAAAAATAATGAGGACACTGCATCAGGCAATTATTCTTCTGCTACAGGGATAGTGCCTGAGTGCTCCTCCTTCCTCCTCACCCAGATGATATAAACCCCAGACACCACTAAAAGGCTACTTGAAGGGCCCCAGTGACCAGGCATGGGATGGATCTATGTCTGTGTCAGAAATCGTATGAGCTTCCCTCCATAAGCAGGATGGGGTCATTTGGATCAAAACTCAAAACCTACTTGTGAAGTCTCTGAAATCATTTCAGGAGCAGAGTAACTTTGTGTGACACTGCAGGATGATGACAAAGGGTAGGCTGTAGGCATAGAGAGGGACCAACACACTGCATTTGCCTGCTATCACATCACCCGTGGTGTCAGAGGTGACTGAACTAGGAGCTGGGCTAGCCTTAAGCAAAGGATTGCTCACTTGACAAAGCAGAATCCAGGCGATGTGGCCAGAGACCATTCCCACCTCTTCTGCTTCTCAAGGATTCTGAATATCTTGGCACAAAGCAGAACTCATGGATGTTTAATGCTGAGCTTATGCTGACATAAGCATTTTCATCTCTCAGGGCCTGCTTTTTTGAGCATTTCTTTCATCTTTTGGCAAAAAAACCCAGCCTCTTAGACCTTTTTGATGAGGATTATCTGTAACCTATGAATTGACCAGAGGTTGCTTCATTTGAAACACTGGGGACATTGCTTCTCTGTAGCTTGGTCCTTAGGTAAAGCAGGTGTAAAGTGCTACTGGGCTGTCTGACTATGTTTAGGCTCTCCAAACAAGAGATGTGACAATCCAAGGTACATGGCTGTAAAGAAGCAAAGCTACATTTTAGCTGTGCGTAAGTAATGCTCGACAGGTATTTTTGAAATGTGAATTTTCTTTCCCCTCTAAGGCTGAGGTGAGTCTCAGGCAAATGCTTCAAGGCATTGTTCTTGAAAATTATGATTCTTTGGCTGAGCAAAAAACAACCTTTGCCTGTCTGATTGAACAGACAAGATACAGCCGTTACATTAATCACAGAGTTAAAATATCCCCTTCCCCTCACTGCTTATGTCAGGTCGGTCCCTTGCACACAGTTCCACCCAACCCAGGGGGAGATCAAACAGCATAATGAAGATGAGTTAAAATTCTGTTCACAAACCCACATGTACCAAATCCAAACCTCAAGACAAACTGGTGTTCAGCCAAAAATCTAAGCAGAGACATTATGCTTTTACGGAGTAATTTGGGAGCCACTGTAAACCATAATGAGGGCTAAACAAAACATAGTAAGCATTTTGGCAACACAGCTCATTGTAGCGAAGATGCTCTTTGCTGTTTTACTCTTTCGTGTCTGAGAGGCAGTTTACTGTATGATGGGGAGAGGGGTCGAGAGAGCACATGCACATCCCCAAGACCAGTAACACTAATACCATCCAGGACTTGTGCTTCTCTGAGGGTCAGAAATGCATGTGGGAAAAGGGATCATGACCATTACTTAATTAGATTCCTTCCTTCCTTCCTTCCTTCCTTCCTTCCTTCCTTCCTTCCTTCCTTCCTTCCTTCCGAGTTCCGAGTTCCGA
>JAWWMP010000041.1:64473272-64502163 GCA_035047865.1 Dendrocincla tyrannina | reverse complement strand
CTTCCTTCCTTCCTTCCTTCCTTCCTTCCTTCCTTCCTTCCGAGTTCCGAGTTCCGAGTTCCGAGTTCCTTCCTTCCTTCCTTCCGAGTTCCTTCCTTTCGAGTTCCTTCCTTCCTGCCGAGTTCCTTCCTTCTGAGTTCCTCCCACCCTCCCTCCCTCCCACCCTCCCTCCCTCCCTCCCTTCCTCCCTTCCTCCATTTTTCTTTCTTCCTTTCCTCCTTTCCTACCTTCTTTCCTTCCTTCTTACTTTCCTTCTTTCCAGCTCCTTTTGACTGTCTCTTGACTAAGAGTAGAGGTTGTTTTAACTAAGAAAAGAAGTTGCTCTTCAGGCAGGCTGAGAGGAACTCAAATCTTTTCCTACCAGAGAGGTACACAGTACCATCTTGTTTAGTTTTGCTTGCTGGGCTCTGGTGGAGCTGGAAATGATGCCTGAGAAAGGTCTATACCTGGGCCCTTCACCATGCTTTTCCTGGGCCATTACAATGACAGTAGCATGTACTTCTTCAGAATACTAAATAATGCAATTCTGATGTTTGGGATTCTTCACCTGGTGACATTTTACTCCTAAACTCCTGGTTTTCTTTTTAGACACATTGTTCAGACTGTTCAGAAAAGTGCTGAATGAGCCCTGCCATTTAAAGCACCATGAGATACAGCACATCCTAAATGTATTTGTGAGAGCAGACCCTTCAGGGCTTAGGTTTGAAACATCAGTGAGAAGACGCACCAAAAGGATTCTGCTTATTCTTCACAGCTAGTGAGCTGGGAATTTAGTTGTTGTGGCCCTACAGAGATTGGAGGCAATTCCAGCACAGGATCCTCTGGTGATACCAGAGCAAGGCAGCTGGATGGAAAACATCCAGTGCTGCTGGACAGACCCACTTCTGAAATGAACACCTGTGTCTGGAGAGTCTTCTCTCACTTTTTGCTCTCCAAAGACAGCCAGTGTTCCAAATGAGGGAGCAGATTTCTGATCTGTAACCCATATAATCCGTTCTGGGGGCACAGTTACCTTTTCTCGGGAATGAAAGCCCACAGCTCATGAAAGCTGAACTCTTTATCTCCCTTGCTGCTGCAGACTTATCATACGCAGGACTTTAATCCCACGCAACACTTAAGAAATATCATCATTAAAGATCTGAGGACATGTTTTGAGATAAGATTGGTTTGTGATATTATTACTGACTGTGTAATTATGGAAATGAGAAAATAATCCCCTCGGGCTTTGTTGTAATGACTTCTGAGCATCTTGCATCATCATAGTCAGACAACAGACTTCAGGATGCCATGCATTATTAAAAGGAATGTGGAAAATCTTGTTTTTGTTGGTGTCAATGTCTCTGGTAAGGCAGGACACCATGTATCTTCCCGAATGAAACTGGATCAGGTAGAAAACCATGTGATCTTTTTGAAAATAATGGTTAATCTTTACTTGATCTCCTGTACTTGTCTTTTGATGCACTGGTAAACTGCATTCCTGACAGGTACCCCTGCTGATCCTGTGGCCTTGAGAGACCTTGACTGTCTGATCTATGCCTCTGTTCTGAATCAAAAGACAACACCGGACTACTGCAGACCTGGCTGCACAGTGCTGATAATTTCACTGGCCATTTTACTTCATGGCATTGTCACTATTTTAGTGATATGAGAAGAGGTGCTGTAGGAGTGAGCTTGTTGAATGTACCCTGGTCAGCAGCTCAGCTCCCACCCAAGGAAAATTAATAGGATGAACATTAGTGCACTAATGTTAGTAGAAATGGAGATTAAAAAACACACACGGTTTTCCCTGGCAATACTTTCTCTAATTTTGCCTTGTGTTAGAGCCACCGTGAAGGAGGAACACTTGATATCACACTCAGTTTTACAAGGGGTAAAGCAGGACCCTGGGGGCTGCTGACCAGTCAGCCTCATGTTAGTGCCCAGTAAGATCATGGAACAAATCCTCCTAGCAGTTATGTTGAATCATATGGAAGAAAGGAGGTGATTAGAGAGACTGAGCATGGCCTTAGTAAGGGCAAATCATGCCTAGTGGTCTTCTACAATAGAGGGACAACTGATGTCATTTACCTGAACTCCTGTAAGGCCTTTAATAGACTCCCCCATGGCATTCATACCTCAAAATTGGAGAGATATAGATGGAATATTTGATGGACAAGGAATTGACAGGATGGTTGCATCCAAAGAGTTTCAGTCAATAGATCAATGTCAAAATGGAAACAGTAAGGAGTGATGTCCCTCAAGAATCTATACTGGGACAAACACTAATTCATATCCTCATCAGTGCCCCAGACAGTGGGACTGAGTGCACACTCAGAATGTTTGCAGTCGACAGCAAACTGAGCGGGGCAGTTGAGGGAAGAGATGTCATCCAGAGGGACTTTGGCAGGTTTGAGGTGTGGGCCTGTGTGAACCCCATAGAATTCAACAAAGGCAAATGCAAATATATTAATATACAGTTTGCTTGCTATACAAAACCATCTTTGCTCAGAAGAGGGGTCAGGAAGGCCAAGTGACCACATCAATGGTACTTCTGTATACTTTTACCCCATGGCAATCAGAAAGATTTTCTAGATGGCAACCCTTGTTTTAGCTGGGGGTGTGGAGATTCACTTAAGTATGGCTACTCTGTGTTGTTTTTATTTTTTTACCATTAATCTCATAATATGGTGTGAGAGTGGGTGTCTCCCACCAGTCTTCTTCCTTCCTCACTGCAATTTGTTCAGTCCACACCCTTATCTCTGCATTTTAGCAGTAGGGATTGTCGTGGTCGTGCTGTTTGAACACTTTCTGCCACACTGCTGTGTCCACAGTGCCAGCAGGAAAGCAGATGTATGGGCAGCACTGCTGGATTTTAAAACCTTTAAAGGCTCAGGCTCTGGCCTCATTGAATACTTGCTAGGGAAACCTTGGCTTGTGTTTAAAAAAATCCAGACATGTGCACACACAAACCCATACACACTGACACACGTTGCCTTTTTCTGAAGGGACCCATGTGTGCCTCTTTATCTTTTTCTCCCACCCACTCCTCCCTTCTGACACTTTCTGTAGCTGAGTCCACCTTATTCTTTAGCTGGATTTTCCAGGTGCTTCAGAATAGTAGATGTTACTATATGTATAGTGCCTGATCTCTACTGTTGAGGCTCAATAATAAGTAAAATACTATTACATTCCTTGGTCCACCAACCAGTGACCAGAAGGAAGTGCCACTTTGTGTTGGACACAGCAGTCCTTGAGTCCTTCTGCTGAAAGCTGCACTGCTCATCTTCTGAAACTCTGCGGCAAAGGAATCTCCAGGGCGATTTTTTTTTCACCTGTGGCTGATGAAACGATGCTTACCTTTGTTGTCCAGTCATCCATGTAGCTCTGGCTGGCCAGTCAGTGAGGTTTTATGAAGGAGCACTGCAGAAGCTCATAACCCGACTGAAAGTCAGGAGCAACTCATTGCTCTGACAATGATTATTTACCATTTTCCCATGTTACATGTTGTATTTGGTCATGTTCAGAAACTCTGTAGTAATCAGACAAGATGGAACGGCAGCTTGTCAGCTGACTTAATTAAAACCACATTGCCTTTTTTTTTTTATTGCCTCTCACACATCATTAATATTCTGTCTAAGACGCGCCTTCAATCTAAAGATTGGAATCAGTCTCATTGTGCTCTTTCCGAGCTTGAATTCCCAGACACACAAACCTGGGAAAGAGTTTTAAAGGGACAGGTAATAGTTAGAAACTAATTTGATTACATTGAAATGGACCGCTCATTTGTCCAAATAAATGCTTATTAAGGGACCAGTCTTTCAGGTTGCTTTTAAATGCAGTGCAGGCTTTGCTTTCATGGATATGACTGGGAATAGAATATATTTAGGATTTCCCAGGAACCAGGTCTTTGCTCTGCAGACTTTTGCTCATTCAAGTTGTTGGTTATGCAAATATATTAAAAAGACTCGAGTAAATAGCACTGCACCCTTTTTAGCATGGTGTATTGTTTAGGTTTTTAGCAACAGTGTTGTACTGTCCCTTTTCTGAAGTGCCAGGTAAGATCCATTTCACGGTGACAGTGTCAAGGCAACTTCCCAGTCTGACCATTCAGCAGCCGCTCTGGCAGTCGCACTCCCAAGGTCAGAGCCTTTCACTTACCGGTTCTACCCCAGGTTTCCCACAGCAGATTTCTGATTCCATAAAGCCATTTATTCACGGCACAATAACACAGAAACAGCTCCAAGGTGGTGCCTTCCGAGGAGGACCCGCAACAGAAGAACCCCTGGGGTTTTATACCCTCACACTCTACTCGCACTCAGGTCTCGCTCTTCCTGCCGAGCCTTTAGCTCCTGCTCCCCATCTCCGTGTCCATCCCTGGCTGGCGTCACCCACCTTATCCCAAAGGTTGGTAGTTCAGGGCCGCTTGTCTTGGGCTCCCACCCAGAGCTAAATCTGCATCTCAATCGGCAGTTTGCGAGCCAAGCTACCTGGACCGAATGTGTTCTTCAACAACAGCACATCAGCCAGCATATGCACTCGATTTACAACCAGATTACAAGGCAAAAAAATAAATCTAGCGTTTAAAATTATATGGAGCAGTTTATTTAAACAGCGATTAACTTTCATCAACAGCCTGTGCGTTTCTGTTTTCTTTAAGAAACCCTGCCACTCTCAGTCACAGCTGCAGCCCTTCTGCAGCACTCTGCTACTCAGTGGCTTGAACCCAGCTTTACGAATAGTTCACAGCCAATTACCATACAAGTTTCTTATGTTAAAATTAAGGCAACTGGAGTCAACAACCGCTGCTGAATAAAGGTAAAAGCTTGAGAACATTTTGCATAACAGTCATCAGCATAGCTGATAGCTATTACAGTGTTCTTGTGCAGTAAGCCTACGCAGATACTATCTCTCTTGCCTGTCTGTTTCAACATGCATCTCATCTCATTTGCAATCCTTTGCTTTAATTAGCTGAAGTCTTTGCTTCGGTCTTTCATATGTCAACCAGCCGGTGTACACTTCCATATTTTTAATCAGTTGCCTGTTGTCTTTACTTTGTCATTCACACTAGCATATAAATCTGCCCTTCTTATGATCCTCACTGCTTGGTAGAAGTCAAAACATGCTGTTTAATTTTCCTGTTCACTGATTTCCATTTGTTTCATGTTCAAATGCTGGCTCTTTTCCCCTTTTTGGGCATGCTGTGAGCATTACACTTAGTGATTAAATAAAAAGGGTTCTTTTCCCCTTCCATGCCCACAAATGGGTCGTCCTAACCCTCCCTGGGATGCCTAGCTCGACACCGGTGCCCTGTACTTGGGTGCTCAGCCTGGATGGGGCTCTCTGGATGGGGCTGTGGTGGGCTGACAGAGGTTAGCTAACGGTGGAAAATAAAACAGGTGCAAAACTTATGTGCTCTCCTAAGGTCATGACTGGCTTCTTGCTGTTTCTTCTCTCTTTTTTTTTTTCTTTTTCTTTATTTTAATAGTTTAGTCTACTACAGCAGAATATTTCGTTTCACCCATGACACAGCTGAAGACACCAAGATGTTAAAATAACTGGATGTAAAAGAATGAGAGGGTGACATGCGGCTTTCAAATTTTTCGGTTCACTGGGGGTGAATCTGAGGTTGCCTGTAGATGTCTGACAGGTGGGGTGGTTGGCCCTGGCATCTGTGCCTGTGGCTGATCCCCTAGCTGAGCATGGAGCGTGTTCAGGATGTCATCTAGCTTCTGGTCCATCTGCATGACCTGTTAAGGAATCAGAAAGCAGACGAGCTGTCAGATGGTTGCATGTGCTTTTGGTGAGAGGCATTCATAGGCCAAAAGTTCTGGATGGATAAAGCCTGGCAGGGTGCAGGGGCATCTGAGAACCACCAGCTCCTCTGAGTTTTGTCCAGCTTACTGCTCTAGACAAAATGGCACTACAAAGTCACAGGGAAAGGTGTAAAGCCATGTGAAGTGGCAGCAGAAGGACAGGATGTTGTTGGCCTGAGGACCTGACCGCTTGAATCAACCGTGTTGTGTCTCAGCCTTTTCCCAGGGTTGCTGATGATGCATCATGCAAACATCTGCCCTGAAACTCTCTTTCACTCTTCAGTTTATCGTGAATGTTTTTTCCCAGTACCTCTCCCAGTCTTCACCACCCTTAGTTGTAGGACATCATGCTTTCCATTACTGTCTCGGGAAATGAAACAGCTCCCCTCCCTTCACACTGTAAACAGATACTGCTGTGATACATGTTATAGTCAGAGATCCTACCAGATACGGTGTTTATTCCCATGCATTTTGAGGAGGATAGCCTACTAAAAACCACACAATAATACCAATGATTTCACAAAAGAACAAACAACAAAAAAACCCCCAAACCCAAAACCCACCTCCTCCCCCACCCCCAAAAAAAAAAAAAAACCACAAAAAACCCCGAAACAAAACCCCCCAGCCATTCTATAGGAAGTTTGAGGTGCTAATCCCTCCTCTCATTTCTTTGCCTTTCAGCTGAAATTTCTCAGGCATAGTCCCTAGGTAGAGGAGTCTTTTCTAGCTGTTATTATTAAGCAGGGAAAGACAAATCTGGATTTTTAAAGGGACATTGCTCTCATACTTCCTACTGCTTTTTTAAAGTTCTGACCTTCTCTAGGAGGACACAGCAGGCACTATCCCATTGTGATGATAGGGCTTGCCTTCACTGCAAATAGCATCTCACTTGCCTTAGCATCACCTAGTGGGACAGGCTGGGGGCTGCTGACTGCTTTACTGTGCTCCAAAGGCAAAACTATGGCCAGCATCATGTAATCAACTGGGATCGCTTCTAATGATTCTTGAATACAGTGCAGCTTTGTGCTATAGATGAGCCCTATGCATTATGAAGAACATTGAATGGTTCACTTTACAGTTATCTGCCATGAAACTATGAGCCTCTGCAAACTGTGATCTGTCCCAGTGGGCCTAATAAACTTTGATAGCAAACCTTTTAGAGTGATATCAGATCTAAACTGAGCTTTCATTAAAAAGGGAGACAGAGGGAATGAGAGTTAGAGAAGGATTCCAGCCTTTTTCCATTCAAAGATAACTTTGGAAACAGCCATTGGCAGCATGGACTGAAAGCTTAGCAGGCTGAGATTGCTTCGAAAACCTAGGCAAGGAAAATCACCTTATCCACTTTCGCCGCCTCTGTCTTTTCTCACTCCAAGTGTCGGCTCCCCTGGGGGCCCCTCAAACCTCAAGGTACCAGGAACTTATTCAAGTTGTATCTTTTTGGCAACCACTATTCTCTCCTATATACAAGCTGCTGGGGGAAGGAGGACTGGAGTATCTCTCCTACATCACAGAGGGAGAGATGTGCTGGTCTCTTTTCCATTTCTACTTTTATGACTGCTCTCTTCTAGTAGAGAATCCCCTCTCCCTGCCTCTGCTTTAGGTGCAGTGTGAGGCAGTGTTGTCAAGCAGCAAGAAGGGAGTATTTAGGCCATGGGTTAGACAGCACAGACCTTTACTACGATTTCTGTCCATGTTTTCAGGTGTGTGGCTGGCACTGCCTGAGCAGTCGATCACCCACAGAAACACAGACAGTGCTCTTGTTCAGGCACAACATCTACGTATCCTGTTCAGTATTAACTTGGTTGGAAGTCTGGAAGTCACTAGTGGTTTAAGGGTTAAGCAGCATGGAATTAATTTAAAAACCACAGCCTTTATTTTCTCTCCATTCTTGAAAAGCCTGTTTGGCTGATGCTGGTAATGACTCAACAGAATCTTTCTTAAGCAGAAATGTTGCTGCAGAGCAGAAACTAAAGCAGAAATAATATATTGCAGTAGGGTAAAAGGAGGTGTAGGCAGGGAAATGGGATCAGGTGGATGAAAGATCTTTTGGGGCTTTCTTTTGTGAGGCTTTGTTGATTTTGATCTGCATGCTTGATCTTAGATAAGCTATGCCTGCATATTCCATATCATTTAAACTTGCTGGTTTTCTCTGTATTTTGCCAACTCAGTGAAAGAATGTGATGGGGAATAATTTTATGCACTTTTTTTTTCCAGGAGAAGAGGAGGGTGGAGAATCTAAATATTCATTTGTTGGGATGAAAAATGACAAGTTTGTACATAAGGGAGTAGATTCTGTCACACCTTCCACATGAGGATCAGCAAATATTTCCTGAACATCAACAAATAAAACTCCTAAGTTCTCCTGTGTCAACTGTATACATCTGAGGGTTTTAATGACAATTTTTGAGATTAGAAGCAGGGCCCTGCAAAAGAAAGTGACCCATAAGAAAATGTGGTCAGTGGCAGATCTCTTCTAATTCTTGGCTTTGTGAGTTATACACAGGCTCAAGCTACCACTTTCTGGTTTCAGATGCTCTAAAGTATGCCTTACTTGCAAACACACCACTAGACTAGTAAAACTTTAGTCAGAAGGACAAGTTTTTAAGCACCTCATTGAATTGGAGCACATTAAAAAGGGTCAGATTTGGAGGCTGCTTAACTGTGATTAGGGAGTGACAAGAGCTGTGGGCACTGAAGTCAGTAGCATGACTTGCAGGGTTAGAAGAATTTTCATGATGGGTGAGGATTTTTTCACAGGAGGGTCCTGGTTTCTCCAAACCCATTTAGCAGCTATTACTTTCCTTAAGCCCAAACAGAAGGAGTTGCCTGCTTGAAGTAACACACTCAGGCAACTGTGCTGACAAAGGGTTAAACTGAGCAACATGTTTTTCAGATAAGTAAAGTGAGAAGCCATCCAGAGCTGGCTGCAGAGTTTCCAGAGAGATGTGATATGGCCCTAGAAGGCTCGGTGGAGACAGGTGAGTTTGGCAGCTGTCCATGGGCAAATGGCAACAAAACTTCTGTTCTCCCACACCACAACAGCACTCCAGAGATGATCTATAAAATTGTTAAAATGCTTTTATATCCTTTCAACTGCCCTGTAGAAAGGAGACTTGCAAAAGCAGTTTAAAATATTATGCTGTTTTTATTGGGACTGTGAGGTGAGCTGAAGGAGTGTTGAAATGTGTATTCATTCTAACATCCACTCAACACCCCCACAGACCTCCCCCATCCCCCCAGGAAAGGGGGCTGTACTCCATGGTGATATGCAGGACTTTCAGACAAAAGAAAATGCCTTGCAACCAGCTCCAGTGAGTCACATCAAGCCATGAAGTCACTCAACCCATGGAACACAAGACGTACACAAGACGTCCCTGCCCTTCACCTTGAGCATGAGGTTGGCTTTCAACACCTATGTGCTTTTTGAGGATACTTTTGAGCCTCTGTGTGTGAAAGCTGGTGTTGCTTAAACACCTCTTTTTACCTTGGTTTTCTCCTGCTGCTGAAATGTCTTGTGGAGAAGGACAGGCAGGACGGAGGAGGAGGGCTGGGTCATGCTGGGGATTCGCCACACGTTGGACAGATCCCTAACTCCCCTGAGAGTTTTTTTCCCTGACATGTTTTGCACGCACAGACCATAAACAACATGCATGTGTGGAAAACTCAGTTGGAGTCTCCCCCAAATCCTCTCACTTCAGGCCAGAAAAATCCCTCCCCGCAGGTTTTGTCTATCTTTTTATTATGATTTCTGGAGACTGGGAAAGCCAGTATCAATTATGTGCACAACACACTGACTTGAACTATTTCCAGAGGAGTAGCAGAAGGGGAAGATAGTCTGCTAGAGCACTGGAGTAAATCTGTAAACCCACAAACACGCCCATATGTTGCTAAGTCAGTGAAGCTTTGTATCAAAAGCTAAACCCCATAAATCAAATAAAGTTGCTGTCACCTCCTTAAGGTTCTGCTCTCTCCCTCCCTGGAGCAGTCCTACATGGGCTGATCAACATGGCTGAGCTGTACAGTCTTTGTACAGTTGTCTGCTTCATATCTGGGCTGCTGGTACCAGGGACACAGCATGAAATGAAGGAGGGAGAGAAGACAGCTCAATTTGTGTTGCTAATCAAAATGTCATGGAGCAACAGCAAGGTCTGCTTTTGTTTAAGCTGGATTGACTTTGGCTTCCTGTTTGCCTCACTGAGGTGCAGAAAGCTGTGAAGCTGTGCCCACAGGACAGCCCAAGGTGTCAAAGCAGGAGCAGAAGATGGAAGAGACACTGTGTGGTTGAGCCCCATCCCCTGCTGTTGGAGCCACTGTATGATGGGTGCTTTGGTTCTGGAAGCCCCACAAGACATCCAGACTTCTCCTTGACATGCAGTCTTCATCCCACAACAAAGTGTAAACCTAAGCCCAGACGACCAGGAACTGCCAAAGCCCAGTGGAACACAAGAGGTGAATAAGGACATTCCCAGGGCCTCTGTGTTGTGTTTGATATTTTCCAGCTGACACCGCAAAGTAAACCACACTTGGGGCCAGAGATGCTGTGGCCATACAAACACAGTATCCCAGCCCAGGGTTTCCAAACCACCAGAGCCCTCAGCTCAGCCCACTGAACACTCCTTCTGTAGCAGTGGCCCAATGCTGAGCTCTGGGGTTTACCACCATGCAGACCATTTCCTCTGTTTCCAGCCTTTGCTGCAGCACCTGGCTCCCCAGGTAGGTATAATGAAGCGGGATCCACTCACTGCAGCTCTGACTTATAAACACCTGATTGGAGACCTTTATCACCAACTGCTTGGAAAAGAGTCATTTGAAGGGTAAGATTTATTTTGTATGGATAGAAGAGAGTATATGAACCTCAGACTGCCATGAGCTATTCAACCTGCATGTACTTGTTTCTGAATATTCCTGGCTTGTTATTTGTGGTAGGTCACCTAAGGTCTAGTTTGTAGGAGAAAATGGTATTAATTTAGTAAAATCAGATGTGATTTAGTTGAACTAGTGCAATCCATTTTATGGATTCTTCCATTTCTGACTCATGTGACATATTGATTTAGCTTAAGCTCGTTATCCAGAAATTTGTGCCATTTCCTCATATTGACCAGGTCTGTCACACGACTTTTCTTCTCATTCCAGATGGTGGACTGATTTGATTAGATCCTGTAAAGCCCATGTTTAGTTTTATATGTACATCTGGTCTTGTAGCTTCTCTCTGCCTAGAGTTGCACCCAATTATTCAAAATAATTGCCTATTGTACAGTTTGAAGCCTGAACTGCTTATTTTAGGAATCACTTTATTTTTTAGCATGTGGATTTATTGTTGTCCAGAGACTGCTGATTCTAGGAAAGGAAATCTTTTTTTTTTTTACAGCACTGCATGCAAAACTACCTCCCTCTCACCTTGCTTGTCCTGTTAGAGAAATTTCACTGAGGTGAAATGCTGAATCCACTGAAACCTTTTTTCCCTTCAGCAAGGCTGCAATACCCATGTTGATATAGCTGTTGGTAGCTGTCTGTGAGGAGGCAAATGGCCACACCAGCCAGAGAAACTGCAACTAGCTCAGGGAGATTTCTCTTGTGAAAGGTGTGGCTCTAGTGCAGCCTCTGAGCCTGGTCCAACAAAGTGCTTATGGATGTGTTAGCTTGAAGCATGTGAAGAGTCTTGCTGAGTTCACCAAATATTTAAGTGCTTTGCTGGAGTGGAGCCAGAATGGTCAACAGTTTGCAGGACTATACCTTTAGGATAAGCTTTTGAAGTCTTCTAAAATACTCCTACACACATATCCTCAGAAATACATCTACACCACCATTTTTCAAGTCTCTGAGGAGAAATAATTGTCATCTATCATGACATTCTTCTTGAAATTACTTTGACATTCATATTAGTAGAGAACTAGGAGCTTGTGTCTCTTAAACAACAAGAGGGCTTTGATGAACAGGCTCCCATTTACTGACTGTTTTTAGGATGAGTTGTAACAGATTTGGAATTGGCCTCAATTCTCAAATGATGCTGTATTCCCAAAGCAACATTGCCAGGTGGCACATACACAGGGAAACATCTCACTGTGGTACGTCAATGTCTCACAGCCAACCAGCAGCACTCCCTGCCCCAACACTGAGCAAGCAGCGCCTCGTTTCATTCTGCTGAGGGTGCAAACAGCACAGAAAGACCAGCTTCAGTCCATGGGAGCTTTTGCCAGCAATCTCAAAGGTCAGGTGAACAGGTACATGAGTAGAAGCTAAATGAAGCGCTCTTCCATGATAGCCCGTTGTTCTGGCAGACCCAATTCTTCATGAACACCAAAAAATATATAAACCACCAGACTGTCTTCTTTAACTTATTCCATGTACCCCTTAGCAGATACCGATTGTTTATTTTCATTCCATGAAACTTATCTAGATAACTCCACAGTTTTCCAGGCCTCCCTTCCTTTATCCCAAACATCCCCACCCATTCTTAGGTCAGGTGTTACAACCTTTGTTGGCCTAGAATAGAGTAATCTTTATTTTAAGCATAGCTTCATTTATTTTGGTTTCCATCTACCTTTCCTGTTTAAATGAAAACACAAAGGTCTATCCCTCTTCACTTTGTTCCTGGGGTATTTCCCGTTGGTGCCCTTTCAGTGAGCATTATATTTTTATATTTCCCATGCCACAGTTGCACAGATGAACCTCCACAGTAAGACTTGTGTCTGTGGTTGCTGCTTCTCGTGTAAGATGCCACTTGCTGAATTACTAAGCAACTATCAAGAGTTAAGCCCTGGGTTTCTAAAGCAGGCCTGGTCAGCACGCAGATTATGAGTTACTGCTTTGGGGAAGGTGTGATTTATTTTTTAAAAATGAATCCTCGCTTCCTAAGCAAATGAGGTTTAGCTGATGATGTATTTTTGTATATATTGCCACAGCAGCTTTGAAGTAAGCTAGCCAACTTCAGACATTTGCCAGAGAGTCCTTAATGATAAAAAGTTCAGACAGATTTCAGAAAGTCTGGCACTTGTGCAGAAGACAGCCATCCAAATTAGTGCCCCACTGAAGGAAGGGCAGAAGAGGAAGGTGAACTGTATTATTAGACCCCGGAGAATCCACACAGGATGCCCTGACCACAGGAAAAGCTTTATTCAGCTCTTGCCCCTTATTAGCCTCGGATAATCAACCACAAAATACAGAGTCACAGGAAACCAGGCAGCATAATTTTTACTGCTCACAGAAGTACTTGCTTCTGGCTGAAGAAATTCAAGTGATGACACTCTTTGAGTGGACACAACGGTAACTTCCCACACCAACAGCACTCAGCTGCTGGCTGTGCTGGAACTGTTGTGAGAGTTTGTCTCATTTTAGCTATTTGTATGTGTACCTGTCTGTCTTTGGGTCTGCAGCCAGTGCTTCAAAACATTTTGGGTTTTTTTCACCCTGATTTTCCCCCGGTAGGTAAATTGGCTTAGCAGAACCCTCTGTCTTCTGATTTACACACATAAATGGTTATTTTTATTGTGGTAGGACATTTTGTTCTTCACCCTCCTCCAGATCCTGCTCAGATCCTCCCTGTAATCTTGCCATCTCTCTTTGCGACATCGCTCTTCAGCCACACCCTGGATGACGCACTGCCATTTCTCAGCTCTTTGCATTGTGTGGCTACAAGTCCTGCTGCAAAACCAGCATGGAAAGAAACAACAGACAGAAATAACACAGCCAGTCCAGCCTCAAAGGTGGATCTGCAGCCTCTGTGAGTCACACTGTAATTTCACAATAAAGCAACCCTAGAATTTATGCTCCAAGATGCTGATTAATTTAATTTTTAAATCTCTAAACAATACTGGACAGGGAGAAACAATAAAAAGAAAAAGCAGCACTGAGTATTTAAAAGGTGCCAAAGGAGCACTGAGAAAGAAGTGACCTTAGCCTTTCACTAGATGGGTGCATTAACTCAGCATTTTAGATGGGTGTGATGAACTTTGTGTTTGCATCTCACCCAACCCTTTGAAGAGATGGTGTCAAGCTTTCTATGCTCTGATTGTTTTGCCTTTACTTTGGCTTTTTTCAAGCTCAATTAAATCTCCTCTGTGAGAACAACATCTAAACCACACCAGCCTCATGGCTAGATAGGGATCACCAGTTCCTGTAAGGGGCAGGACACTTTGGACTGTGCGGCAGCTGCTTGTTTCTTTTCAGTTTCGTTGCAAGAATTACATCCTGATACTGAAATCAGTGGGAGAATTCCCTTAATCCAGTCCTACTCACTTGACATCTAGTTCAGGCAGCATCTACCCAGCATAGCTGATGGATTGTGTATGACAAGGTAACATTCATGTGCCTTATCACAGGTGTTGATACACAACTGCCCTCCATTGACACTCACACACACACACAGACACTCACACACACACACAAAGCCTTGCTTCAAATTATCCGTCCATCTTTACTTATAGGTTGGCAAGAAAGGCAAAATGAGAGGGAGGGAGTGTTGTTATTGGGAGGAGCATAGGCATTATGGTGATGGCAATCTAGATAGTAAGACATGTAGGTACTAGTAAAGTTCCAGGCAGTTCTTGTAGGACTCAACCAGGAACTCATAAACCCAAGATCCAGTCTACACTCCATTATGGTCTTTGTGCATTGACAGCAAGTTACTTCCTGGATGAACCTCATCAATATTTGTTAACAACATAGATCAAATAATCAGCCAATTTTTTTTTTTTTCCAAATAATCTGCCATTTCTTATCTTTCTGATGTGAAATCACTTGAAATTGGCTAGGTTTGAATCTTGGTATAAAACAGAAGACACAGACCTACAAAAGGTAAGAGTGATCTAATATGGGAGCTGAAATGCTGGCTTCAGAAAGGAAGGAAGCTGTATTGGAAGATCAGTCCCTGTTGGAAGAGGACAGGAGGAGAAAAACTAGTGGTGGTCCTTTGCCTTTCCTATTGTTGGCTCTTTGAGGACTGACAGACATGGCAGAATGAGGCTGGAAGTGTGGCATGGTGGTCATGCTAGAAAGAAAAAAATAATCAGGAAGCAAAAGAATGATCATCTAGAGATCAGGCTAGGAGGCCACTGTCTGGGCCTCTATTTCAGCTCTGGGAAAGAATCAACATACCATTTTAGCCAAACCCTGTAGCAAAAATAAGGGTTGGTCTGTGTGCAGATTTGTGCTGACGTCAGAAAAACCAAGCCTACAACATGCCTTTCATTGTTCGAAGGGAACCTGTGCCTGGGCCCTCATGTGTTGCACCCTGTTTCAGTGAAAGTGAGGAAGGAAGCTTGACAGAAGCTAACTCACAAGGATCTTGGACAGTGAAAACTGTACCTTCGTACTATACGCTGTTGAACAGAGTGAATGAAAACTTTTGCAGTTATTTCTCCTCTGCTTGGCATGGGACAAGACTCTAGGGTCACCTTTATATAAGGCGTTCACTGAAACTCTCACACCCTTTGAAGGATGCCGCAAGACTTGCATAACCCACACGAGGCAATTTGAGGAAGAAGCTTCAGAAGCACAATGTGGTGTTATGTAGTTAAATAGAAAGGATTACAAAACACCATTGTTTCCTCATTAAAACACAGAAACCCAAAGCAAGTAAAATATTATCAGACAGTGCTGATTGAAGGTGTAGCAGTTCTTGATTCTTTCTGACTCAACCATGCTGAACCATTCGGTTTTAGCCTGTCTGGCTTATCTGTCATTTGACAGATTTTATTAGCTTGCTTGAGTATACCAAGCCTGATTAATAGCACTGCCACACGCAAATTTTTAATGAGGTCTTGAAAAAGTCGTAGTGGACGGGTGAACTCTGGAGTGCCTTGTCCAGTTTTGTGGCCACAGTGACCTGAGGTTGAGGGTGTCTGTCTGTCTGTCTGTTCTGTAATACCAAGCCACATCATTCTGTCCTAGATCAGCAAAAGCCACAAGCACAAACAGTGCAGGACAAACAACTATGCAGCAAGAAATGGTTCATGACTTGACCTGAGATTGCTCAGCACCTGAAAGGGTCTGAACAATAAGTGGGGTGTGACAGCATAAATCAGTGCATAAACTGGCTATAACTACAATACTGTGTGTGCAGAGCATCAGAAAAGATTGCAGGAAGAATGAATTTGGTTGGATTTGTCTTTTTCTCCTTCCCAAGCTAGAGAATTTATTGCATAATATGTTCTGTAACTAAAGAGATGTCCATGGGCATTTAAAACACTGACAGAATAGAAGACTGAGTAAAACAGATTTTCCAAATCCAGAACCTCAACGGTGAACATTTTCCATTTCTTTTGTGCTTGAAAAATAACCAAGAATTTTGAAAAATCAGCATAGCTACATCCCCAGGGGAGACTGAAATAAAGCATTAATTAAAGTAAAGAAAGGGAGGTGCCTTATTTGAACTCTGCTGAGTTAGATGGATTACCTATGAAAGCTGGCATTGACAGGACAGCTGTAAGAAGAAGCCTGTGGCAGAAGTACCGGTGTCTTGAACAAACAACAGGAGACAGGGAGGGAGACGCAAAGCCATAATTGCCAGATAGATTTCTTCCTCGTGAGGCATATGCTAAGTCAGCAGAAACCTGCTTCAGTTTTCTGTTGCAAGGCACGGTGCTGTTAATTAAGGGAAAAAAAAGCCAGGTATGCCTACTATCTCTTTTACAGCTCTTTAGCCCTATACTGCAGGGAATACTGCTGGGGAGAAGGATGTTATATATACATTACTTTTCTCTAGCATGTTTCTTCTTTTTCACATATCATTGCAGAGAAAAAGCGCAGCAATAAAAAGGGACATGTATTAACATGAACATGGAGGTGTAGGAATATGAGAATGGCCTGGTGAGATTTCACTGTCCCAGCATTTAGTAAAATAATTTAAACTAGTGCTGCAGTTTAGTTAAGATTTTGGGTTACTGGCTTTGTTGAGGTTCTAGAGGTAGAACTGGGAAGCCATGGTGATCTTTACACAACTTTCTGCCATGAGGGAAAGCATATGTTTTTCAATAAGCTCAAAACCAGTAATAAAATAGGAATAAACTAAAATTTATTAACCAAATAGGTACCAGTTTGGACTACTGAGAACCCCACAGATTTAATTGCTTAGCATCACGTCTACTTATAATAGAATCATTAAGGTGGGAAAAAGACCTCCAAGATCTTCAAGTCCAACATTTGATTTACTTTTTCACCATGAACTACAACTTTGATTTACTGACTCAATATAATCTATATGTCTAAGCCATATTTAAAAATGCCTGGGTTATTTGTAGTTCCACAGTGTTTCTTGTCCCTTTGGAGCAGGCTTGTTTAACTCCACATGGAACCAGTCATCAGTGAGAAGGAAAATAAGATTTTTTTTTATTTGCTAATTAATTACTTTACAAAGCTTTCATTTCTGTGTTTTGATACATATTGAAAGTGCCAGCTGTGACTGCGTGCTTGCCTTCCTGCACCAGTAGGGTAACCAAAAATGACTATCACCATGAATCCATGACATTGAGACTCTGGTTTTGGCTGCCTGGCCACTGTGCTTGGCTTCCTTTAGTGCATGCCCAGCCCTGAAATTGGAATGAAAGAATGCGCTTAAGCCCTGCTGCTGCTGAAAGGGTGGTGCACCTTCATGCCCTCTCTGTGCTGCAGAGCTCCACAGTCCAGCCTTGGCTGGACTCAGGAAAAAGCCCAGGACAGCTGTGCAGCACAGCAAGGACTACCCGTGCTGGCTCCAGACTGAATCCTAAGGCCATGGATGCCTCCTCCTCCATGATTAAATTACTCTTACTGCTTGCAGGTAACACAAGAACAGAGGGGAAAAAGCAAAAGCCCTAAGTGAAGAGGGTCTTATGCTGGGTTCCAATTAAGTCACTGTGCACCCTACAAAAAAATGGGGTTCCTCACCCTTCTTTCCCTTGGTATAGTCAGCTGAAATGTCCATAGCAAAGTTCACAATTACTTTTTTTTTTCTAGGAATTTGAGCTAAGATTTTAATTACTGTTAATAAGAATGTGGATTTTCTATCCTGAAAAAGATTAAAAAAATTCTCCAGACCCCCAGACCATGCCAAACCTGGGTAAAAGCAATTAACTTCTTTGCCATGCAGTCTCATTTTTTCCCTTTATTATTTGCTAATGAGTTGCAGAAGACAAAAATCACTGTGAAATACATGTCCCCCCTCCCCCTTTTAATTTTGAAAACACTGAAATACCTCCATTCAAATCTTCACTTCTTTTTACTTATTGTTCCTGAAAAGTTCATCAAAATCAATACCATCTCTTGAATTACACATCTTGCAAATTTTACCAGGGAAGACACATTTTGATGTAAAAGCTCTTGTCAGCTCCAGTTCAAACACTAGTGACTTAGCATATGCCAAAAGCACCCATGGTCTTGTCGGACAGCATGGGAGCCTCAGGAGCCAGCCTTGCTTGCATAGCCTGTGGAGAAGTCTGGGTGACCTGCAAGCCAGGAGACAGGAGGTCTCTACTTCCCAAGCGGTTGGCTGCCCTGGTAGGAGCACCTGGCCATAGCACCAGAATGGGCAAGTTCAATTTGGTGTTCCCCTCTTCTCCTGGTGATGGGGAGATGTCCACATCTCCTCACCCCTGGCCAGAGCTTTGCACTAGCTGCCTGCTGCTCTTTATCACAGGCACAGAGTGGAAGTGACTTGATTCAAAATAGTTTTGTATGATGTGTTTATGGGCAGCCAGACATTTACAAAGCTCTTCTATACCCTGGTAGCCCCACGTGGAGCCTCACGTACATCTACTCTGGATGAAAGCCAGACGTGGTGCTCCTGAGTGGATCTTCACAGGCAGCTGGGGAAGAATAAATCCTCTTGTTAGCCACAGGGTAGCATGGTATGGCAATTAGTGTGTTACGTAGAGCTGAGAGTTTTGTAATGAAAGCAAAAACTTTGCGGGTCCCCAAATTCTGCAAAGGTTCAAGTAAGCCGGGATTGAGCCTTGGCAGATTTAAAATTTCAAGCAGAAACCATTAAAAACACCCTGGTTTGTGCATGATTTTGAGCCTAGACCCAGCCACACTTGGCACTTTAAGAGTTTTGCTTTTGGTTTTTTGCATACAAATCCAAAACACAATGTAGACTCAGCAGGGAGGAACCGATGCAAACCAAAACTGCTGAGTTTTGCACAGCTCTAATTATAATCTCTTCACAGTCCTGGTTTTATTTATTATTGTTTGTACTGTGGTAGCAGCACAGGGCTTCAACCAGTTTCGGGGCCTTACAGTGGTAGGTGTTGCGAAGGCAGAAGAAGGAGGCAGGATCCCCAGTCTGAAAAGTATATCATCTAAACAAACAAAACAGATAAAGAATGAGGGAAAGACGTAAAACATGTAAGCAGAATGATCAAGGGGTGTTGGCAAGACAATGTTTTAATTTGTGTCTCTCACCCACACATAAAATTATGTCTATTTACCCCATAAACTGTTTGGGGTCGGGGTGAATTTTCCAAAATGCGTAGGGAGATGGGATGCAAGGAATGGGGAAATGAAGGTGCTGGGGGACAGCAGCAGCATCAGCAGCCCACAGGGCTTTCATGCTGCATTTTGGCAGTGAGGGTGGGAGCAGGGGGAAGGTGATGGGGACAGTGGCAGGGAGGACAGAGGAGGAGATGGACTGCACTCTTGAGCTCGGGCCAGGTCAGAAAACCCATTGTAGGCACTAGGACAACCTGGAACAAGTCACTGGACCACTCCATGCTGCAGTTTCCTCTAGGGTTGAGCAGGGCTAAAAATATATCCCTATATGGATAATTCTTCCTTGGGGTAAACTGCGTTGAGATATCCAGGTGAAAGGTGCTAGAGGAATGCAAAGATTTATTTTTCATAAACCTCTTCACGTATTCTTTTTACTGTCAAGTCAAGCCTGATGCCAGAAATTTTAGAGATGCATATACCTCTCTCACGCTCTCTATATATTCACATAAAAATACATTTATGAAAGAGGCCAAGGTATATTTTCTCAGAATAAAGCCTTATGTTGGATTTCCTAAATCTATATAGAGGATCTTAAATGAACAGCCTGATGAGAATCAGGACACTTCTTTAAAACTGAGTTCAGGAGTCTAGCTATAACTTCTTACTTGAAAGTGTTTAGCCACAAGCTAGCTGGAAATTTCATATCCTGAAAGAAGTTTGTAATGTCTGGTTTTGTTTTTTATTTTTTTCTTCTAGTATTTAGGTGAAGGTTTGGGCCTGTTATTTTATCCCAATTATTCACCATTCTGCAACTATTAATTAAAACAAACAGCTCTCTGAATCTATTTCTCACAATGGGGAAGATTTATATCTTGAAACTGAAGCTTGTTTTCTCCCTGCATCTATTTTCTACACTGCATAAACATCCAAGTTTGTTATTGCAGCAATCACCAGCCCGAGCTCTCAGAGCTCCCTGCCAGACTTGGGATATTTATTGTTTGTTAAGCTCCACCTCCTGGAGTGAAGTGATTAGATGAGAACCTCAGCTTTCAGTTAAACAGAAAAAAAAAACATGTAACTTTGAGAGAAATGGGAAAACATGAGCAGTATGTAGAGACAAGGGTTCAAACATCAGAAAGGCGGGCAAAAAAGAAAACCCCACATGTATTATTATTTTTAAAGCCTAAGGACACTTAAACCAACCTCCCCCTTATAATTTGGAAGAGGGGGGCTGACTCATGGCTTCTGGCTGCCAAGGCATGGCCGTGGCAGGGGTTACTCATCACGTTAGAGCTGCCCAGAGGTTTCTCATCAAGGGGCTGCTCATCCCTCTGCTGAGCTGCACGTATTTTTATCTCTGGGTGCCGGGCTCCAGTCACCACTATTTCTTTTTTTATTCTTTTTCCTTTTGAAACAACTTTACTAAGACATTCATTTGTGAAAATATCCTGCACAAGGAATTACATGGACTTGGCAACTGGAGACAATAGGTCAATTCTTGACCCTTCTAAATCTGAGAGGATGCCTTTAGCTTTCACAAAAAGAAGAAAAACAGAACTATTCAAAAGGCTCAGCTGACAAATAGTAAGTCTATAACAATGTAAAGCAAATGTAAATATTATATGATGAAATGCATTTTTTAAAAAAGCCCTTTTTTCTTAGCAGTTAGATTGGCTTTATATACAATGGGAATATTCACTCCTGATAGTAACTCCAGCCTACAAAACAAACCCTACATATTATGGTCTAAAGTATCTATTTTATGTGATACAGCAACAGAGTCATCACCTTTGCCTTGGGAAAAGCTCATGCAGCCTCCTGATTTATGAAGACTGTACTTCTCACTGTTCTGCTCCCTGCCTCGCTGTGCCCACAAACCCTCTGGGGAGAGAGAAAAACATGTCTGTGGAGAAGAAACCTAGCTATTACCAGTGCGACTGAGGGACATTAATAATGGAAAACCAATGCAGAGAGTGCAACAAAAACACAAGTAGGATTAACATGAGAATGTTTGTGCATGGCAAAATAGCCATACAAGGCCCTGGTTTAGGATGTGAAGGTGTGCGCTGTTCACCAAGCTATAGATGGGAGATGGTCATGCAAACTGGGGTCTGTAGCCAGCTCTGACTTGACCCTGCACCTACCTATGCTACTTGCAAGGATGGGAGTGAGCATGGCGAGCAACCCTCCCTGCTTTCACTGTTACAGCCCTCAGGAAATGCCCTGTTGACACCCAAGGTAATGCCGTGGTGGTTTTTACCCAGTTTCTTCTCCCCACGGTGGAATCTAGGCTGGACATACTGGTGTGAGTTCTGAATGAATTACGTGCTTATGGGAGCTTGGGAGGATGGGAAGATGATACCGAAGCTTTACACAAAACCTCTTGACAGCAGTTACAAGTTCTGCTCTCATTTTTCAGTTCAAAGAAAGCAGAGGAAAGAACAGATCCCCCTTGAATTTTCTCCTCCTTGTGAATGGGTTCCTGCTGCAGAAGGTGCACTTGCAGAAGGTACAACAATGTTAGGCAAGCCAGGATAACATTCAGCTCATTTCTGCTGGAAGTTCTCCCTCCTTTGCCCCCGTGAATGTAGCACGTGGTGAAACCCTTTGTATACAACAAGCAGAGTGGGTCCCAGATGAGGCAGCACAGAGGAACGTGGTCTTTTCAGCTGACTGAATGTGCAGCCTATAGCCATGTTGCAATTTATATGCAACATATATGCAATTTATATGCAACATATGCAATTTATATGGTTTACATTTATTCATTTACATGGATACAATTCACACCTCTCTTTAGGATGCAGTTAAAACTGACTTCAAGTTCAAAGTGTGGCTTCAGGAACCTGGCCAGCTATAGACCAGCAAAAGATGCAGACAGTTACAGCTCAGAAGAGAGATAAAAACCTTTTCCAGGAGTGAATAAATGCCAGAATACCCTGAAATCCCACTATTTACCAGAGACTCTTGCATGGTGAATGTGGATATCTACTGGGGCTAGGGTTATGCCTGCAATAACGAACCAGTACTGTCCTTTCTGTTTCAGACATACTCTGTGAGCTGGTGGAAGACAAATGTTGGACACTCTAGTACTGTCAGCTGCTCCAGTACACTTCAGAAACATCAGTCTTTCTAGTCCTGCTGTTAATTCAGCATCATACCCTGCCAATAAACCACAGCAATAGCTGCCTAACAGGTCATCGTGACTACACAAGAGGAGGCAGTTTGCCAACACCAGACAACTTAGCCACCAGCCATGGGATGCTGTTCTGGGATGGTCAGATCCTCATAGGTAATGGTGGTTCCTTCTGAACTGATGTCTTATCCCACTAGGGTGTCCTGGGGCTTCCCATACTTTCGTAGTCACAACTGATCAACACAAAAGTGCAGGCTGATACAGTCCTCCTGTTCTGTGTGTGTATTGTTCTGGTCCAGAACGAGTCAGCACTGGGGTGTCCACACCAGGTGAAACCTAGGTCAAAAGTCTTTGCTCTGCCTGTGTGAGTTGCTAGGCAAGGCCCAGCACTCTCAAGGTTACAAGGTAGGGCTGAAGTGGCTTCCAGCCAAATCATCACATTCCCAGTGTTCACGTTCAGAGAGATGCACGAAGATAAACAGCTTGAACAACTGAGCACTTGCTGGATGAAAGGACATGTCACACAGAGATTTCTGGTTTATTAGTCTTTTGCAGCCAGATCAAGGGAAAAAGACAAATATCCCACAAGAGCTTGGAAAATACCTCAGTACAGTGCTCAAGTCTGTGGGATGTGGCTCATCACCTAATGCATCCCACAAGGGTTGTTGACACAATTGTACAGTTAAACTCAAGCACTGCTTAAGACTTTGGAGGCTTAAACTCAAGAATGCCACACCCAGAAAAATTCTGCTGCAAAGACAAAGTCAAAGCAACTTAGGCAGATTTGTAGATTAAAATGGAAATGCCCTCACTGTGCTAATTACTTAATGCCATTTTATTTCATCTTTCACTTTTGAAGAGAACTGTTGTGCGAGCAAACAGAGCTTCAGTTTTCTTGTTGAAACTCCTGACGCCAGTGATCCTCCACTTCCCTGCAAAGCAAAGCTATGTGTAAGTCATAGGGTCAAGTTGTTTACCTTGCCTGTGGCAAGAGTTGGGTTCATCAGGTTAATTTCAGTAGTTGCTAAAAGGTCTTGAAATTTTTTCTGGTGTCATATGGCTTTTGCCTTGCTTTCAGAGTAGGGGGTAACCATGAACTGTTCAAAACACACTGAAGTAAACAACATTTTTATGCATCAAGCTCATCCTGTGAATTAATTCATTTGCATTTCTGGCCCTTTCAAGTCAGGGGAAGGCACACAGATGCGAGCAGTCATTTAAGGTTTTTAGGGGTTATGGTTCACATAATCCAAAATTGATACCAGGACTATGCATTCACAGAAAAAGAAAAAAATTATGGTAGATATGATGGTATTTTGGGAAAAAATAGGTGATTTTTAATAATAAAAAATATTTTACAGCTGCTATTATTTGTTTAAGTTCAAAGCCTCTGGGCACATCCACACTGATCTGTTGTGAATTGTTTCTTTGTTTTTGGTTGTAGCAAAGTTTATTTCATATTGCTGATCTGTCTGCTGGGTTTGGACTATGCTTGTTATCCTTTCAGCTAATGGACCATTGAGCCTGCAAACAAGTTTGCTCTCTGCTACCATCAGCTGATTTACATTGGATGGCTGAAACGGAGTAGGTCTATTTTCTGGGGGTTGCGTGTACAGGAAAAGTAAGCACTTCATGTAAATCAGAGCAGCAAAACACTCTTCTGGTTGAGAACCAGCATATATTAAATGTGGCTCAGGAGAACTTGCCCTGTATACAGGAACAAGTTAATCCTGAGATAGCCCTCTTAATAATTTGCTATGAACCATGGCTATTGATTCTGCAGCCTGGCTTTAGGTGAAATCACTATGTGAAAAAACCCACAGTGGCAATAGCAGCAGAGTGCAGTGTTTTCTGGCAGACTCTGCAAGCCCCTTCAATGCAGGAAGCAATAGATTATAAACAACTTTTATTTTAATCCCTGCAGGACATATTGTGAGAGTCTAAGAACAAGACCTGTTTTTCTCAAAGCCTTAGAAAGAAAAGAGTTCTTGATATCCCAAAACAATATCAAAGAGATCAACAAGTAAAGAAAAATTATCTGTTCCTGGCAAGACATCAGAACATTTCCCACAAGTTTATAGTTGTCCAACTGGTCATCAAAAAAAGAGTTTTGGTTGGGTTCAGGACTTTTTAGTGCCAAGAAGGTGTTATTGATTCTGAGACACCTGGTATTTTCATGTATGCCAGCCAAAGGACTGTAGAGGGAACATAAATGGGACCACGTGAAATGTGTTATCTCTGGGCTATTTTATGGATAAACGGGTCTTTTTGTGAGCAGAATGCCTAGTAGCATGCTCAATGCAGGCAGCTATTATGCACACAGAAGCTTCTATTTGCACATCCCACCAGTCACACAAAAAGTGAGCACAAATATATTTTCCGTAAAAAAACCTGATGTTGAATTCTTAAAAGCACATGAGTCCACTAATTTTAACTGTGTTCGTCACAAACACCTCACGATGATTTATTTCACAGGTTTTTTTGGACAGGGACTTAAGAAAGCCAGCTTTCCCATGGCACCAATGGCTGGGTATGTGTGTTCTCCCTACCCCTTCTTCTTTTTTTCTCTCTGTTTCTATCTCCCACCTGCTTGATCTGCTGTCCCCAGGCCAGTGACAAAGGGCTAATTGAGCTACAGTGGCCAAGGGACAGCTGCAGAGGCTCAGCACAACTCTGGTCCCTCAGCAGTGAGGGACAAATGCAGCCACCCTACATGTCTGTGGTTTGCTCACAGACATCATGGATGATGGGCTGGGAACTGGGATTTCAGACTGAGTGGGGATTCACAGGAAAGAAGCCAAGAGCAGGAAGGAGTCTTCTGGCTCTAAATGAAACCTGCATTTGGAAGGTCAGCTGCAAATGCTTCAGGTCTCCTAGAGAGTCATGAGGTTAAGCTGTGGCTGGGAAAACATCAGTCATAGCCAGGGCTGAGAGGAGGGCTCGGGAGGTCCTTGTGCTGAACCATGGTCCTGCCTGTGAGAAACAGCGTGGGAGGACAAGCACAGGTATGTGGGCAAATATCCCTCCATGTCAGCTTAGGTTTTAACTCAGATGATGCTGTAAGGCCAGTTCCACCTTCACACAAAGCCTTATTATCCACCCTGAATCAATTTACAGTCCACATTCACCTTCTTACAGACCAGTATGTATATACTTCTCTGAGATGAACAAAGCAGTCATTTGAATGCTGCTAATTCCCCCAGACAGAAAGGATGGAGGTCTTTCCCACTATGTTCTCACCTTCATTCCCTCTACCCTACCCGCTTTTCCCTCCAATCATCCCACAAGTTGCCAGGAGAGCACCTCAGTTCCCAGAAGCACCAAATAAATGCTGTCTTGGCAATACACAGCTGTTAATGAAACCAAAAATGGGGGTTGGTTCTTGCACGTGACCTTGCAGAGTTGCTGGAGGAACCATAACACCTGGGCTAACCCCGAAGGAAGCTCATGTCCACTGCAGGGTGCCCCTTGCCCTCCTGTCTATTCCCCACAGATCATAGTCCCGCTCCTCATCCCTGCTGAGCTGGAAGTGCTGATCCTAGACAGCTGTTTGGACTTCTACACTGCTCTAGATGGGCATGAGCAAGCCCTAGTGCAGCTCCATGGGGCAATCCTGTGGGATGGCTGCTCCCATGACTGCTCTGTGTACACTGGGCTTCTGAGCCACCACCCGGCACGACCCGCCCTAAATATGTCCCAGGAAAAGTACTGGCAGTCCCAACATTCAAAACCTATCTCTTAAAGGCCATGATCCCATAGAAGCGATGTCCTTAGTGAGGCTGCAGCCCATCTGACTTCAGGAGAGTGGAGATTTCAGAGAAGCTCAGCTCTGACAATAGGCAATGCTTACTTGAAGTGCTGCCAGTACTTTGACAAGTTATTATTTCTGCAAAGCTCCTCTGCCATAGCTGCCCCATCATCCTCTTAAATACAAATGTTTCTGTCATCTGTCACAAAGAGTCCTGCCATTTTGCTGCAGAGATAGGAAGCTCAGACTGTTGAGATAGGAGCCAGAGTTTGGCAGGAGATCTGTGTGAGTGGGGACTGAAAAAAAAATCCCTGGGTGGAAACATGCCAGCAGGAAAATTACACTGTACTGGGAAAGCAGTGGTGCAAAATTTATGAAAGCAAGGGGGCAAGCCCTCTTCAAATATCCGCCCTTCAGAAAGTAAGGTAAAGAAGGGTGATTTGCTGGGAAGTCAGCTTGTTTGTTGTGAAAGCCAGTTCACAGTGGTCACTGCTGCTAGGCATGGCGGGGAGTTTTGTAAATGGCATGAAGCAAATTCCAGCTCTCAGAGCTGAGCATGGAGTTTTGCAGATTGCTGTGAATGCTGACCCTCAAACCTGATTTTAACTCAGAGGTTCAATCTGCATTCCTCATGATCAGAATCCTGGGAGGAGAAATTCAGCTGGTGATTTTCACAAAACCGTTTCCTATGTAAAGAATGTCTTTGGGAGGGACTTAATGAGATTTTGTTTTGCTGAACTACTTTTTTCATATATGCTAGTCATTTGAAAAAGTAAATTACCCAGATCTGGATATGCAATACTAAAATAATAGAAGAGTAGAAAAATTTTTCTGTTATTGACTTAGGCTGAATTATACTGGTTAATGATTTCTTTTTAGTGATTTAAAAAGTATTCAGATTTTTCCACTTTCCTTTCTTAAAGTGCAGTTAACACCCTAAATTTCCAGCCTTTGATTTTTTTAAAGTCTTTTACTAAAAGTGTTTTTATTTTAAACAAACGCTATTCTGAGGAGTTAAAAAACTTATCACAGATTTTATTAAAAAGAAAGAGAAAATCGATAAAAGTAAGGAAACACTCCCTATCCAGTGTTCCATTCATAATCACTTTTTTAAAAAATCGGCTCAGCAATAACAGCAAATAAAAGCCTAAACCCCAAGCACCTGTGATGGTGCGACAAAGTGTGCAATTGCACTAGATGTTTGCACTTTTTAAAGAGGCAAAACCTCTTGGCTGTTTGTCACATCTTACAAGCTTGGAGAGGGGTTGGGGACACCTTGGGGTGACTGCTGGGGGGTGTCCAACCTCCCACCCACCTCCCTGGCTGCAGGCAAGTTACTTGCCCTGCCTTTCCACTCGGGCTTTTAACATTTAGCAACTGGCCACAGTTTTCAAAGTTCTGTTCAGGATTTAAAATGACATTTTTATTTGCCTGAAAAAAATTTTGAATGTGGCTTAATCTCTCCCCACTAGACCTGTGCTTTCTTTAGCAGAAATAATGTTTCAGAATTTTTAATTTTTTAACAGAAATAATGTAATTCATATTCCACCAGGTGAATATAATCAAAGTGACCGCAGGCTCTGATATTGGGTGGGGTGTGTAGGGGAACAAAAAACAAAGGGAAAAAACCAAAACCAAGCCACTCCTTACCCCCTCAGCCCTTTCCTGGTACGGAACAGAGTGTCTTGTACTCTGTTCAGCCGGTTTGGCTGCAATGGTTCTGTGCACAGGTACAGTGACCTGCTGCTGCTGCTAAACAATCCAGGGAGCCCCTGTGATTCTGGGGGGGAAACACTCTGAGGAGGAGCAGACAGATGTGTCTCCCTAGCTCAGCCCTGGGTCAGGGTTCTTCTCTGCCCCTGACCTGCTGTGCTGTTGCACGTTGGTGCATGCTGGGGTGTGTGTGCATGTATGTGTGTGAATTACTAGAGAAGTATTAAAGCAAAAAAAAAGAAGAAAAAGGAAACATTTTCAGGGACTGCAGAGACACCAGTGCAGGAGTTGCTAGAGCAGTGTGCACACGCTCGAGAGGAATCCCTTTCAGTTCCTCTTTTCTTCAGCTTTATTTAAAAAGGGTTTGAAGGCTGGTTTAATTACGAAAACCAGCTCTCTAGACACCAAACAAAACGGCAGCCTAGCCTAAGTTGGCACCAGGACAGATGCATATTTTGCTCACTTCTCCATGCCAATCGGCAGTAGCTCATCCAGGATGTCAATCCAAGTTGGCTGTCTGAAATCCAGGTTTAGTGGCCTGAAAATATCCCAGTTTGGCTTTGTTTCATGTGGTAAACAGCTTGTTCGGTCCTTTTCTTCAATGTTCAAAGTAGAAATCATCCTCCCCCCAAAACCCCCCATTACTACATGTTATGGTAATAGCCGCTCTTTGCATTTCACCCCACTGCAGGATTTCCCTTTTTTTATTCTGCATATGCTGACCACAAAACACTGGCAAAACACACTGCTTTTGAAAAGATAGGCCTGATTCTGCCAGGCACTGAGCTCTCCTGAATGGATTCAGAGTTAAGACTAAAACAACCAAGTTCTTCAACAAAAAGGTTTGAGGCTGTTTAGCCCTTGCAGCTTTGCCAGCTCCTCCAAGCTGCCTGGACATCTCCTAGATTCAGCTAAAGTTGGATGTGGCCACTTTTGGGAGCAGGTAGGGCTCAGGGATGGTGGCTTTGCAAAGCTGAGTCTGCTCTGGGCTTTGTGGAGCCTGGTGGGCTTCTTGGGGTTTGCTCCTCCCCACCCCCTGTAAGGGTTCGCAGGACAATGTGCCTAAGGCAAGAATAGCAAGCAGTAGCAGGGAGGGTT
>JAWWMP010000041.1:64411038-64473172 GCA_035047865.1 Dendrocincla tyrannina | reverse complement strand
CAGTAGCAGGGAGGGTTTATCGTGATTTACCATTGATGCAAATTCCCTCCCCCCTTTTCCCCCGTTTGCCATTTTAGTACAAATAAAGGGGCCCAAGCTCCCTAGTCAGCCAACAGGATCAGGACTGCCAAAGGAAAACAAATCCAGTGCGGGGAGGCTGCCCACAAAACATGGCTTAGTCAGTATTGCGGAGATGAGAAAAAAACAAACAGCTTCCCAAATGCCAATGATGGAGTATGGTTTCCTCGATAATTAAATTCAAGCAAGGACTCATCTCTCTGGGTTTCTTACTGCCTATTTCCTCTCAAAGGAAACTGAATATCTCTGAAAACCTGAAATTTGCTTTCTAAGCAGAAGCAACATTTTTCCACAGCTCAACCCCATGGAGACGATTAACAAGACAGTAATCTAGTTTCCACCTTTCCCAGTAGCTTTGGAATTGACCCAGTGTTTACCAATATATTTAAGGGTCAGTGAAGAATTAAAAAAGATAGATAGAATGTGAAGGGATGAAAAAGATACATAGCTAATGAAAAAAAGGAGATTTAAAATGTCAGGGAACCTGGAGAAATCCCTAGGAAATCAAGAAATACCCACAGCTGACACCTTTCTTCTCCCACCTTCCTAGTGAGAACTTGTATCGTGTTCAAACAAGGCAAGAGCGTGCCGCCTTTTAATTATGATACTTATGTGCTTTATATGGGTACTTCATATAGTGGAAGTGATGGGCAAATATTAACTTTGACTCATCGGAACCTTTGGTTTAAAACAAAGGAGCCTGGGAGGTGTGGGGAAGCAAACACCGGGAGAAGAGGCTCAGTTCCAGCTGTTTACCCCACCTGTGAGTCTGCCTGCAGAAGACACCAATGAAAGAACTCAACTGTGCTGACAGCACTGCAAAGCCATACACTCTGTACTGCCATGTACTTTCTGCCCCTGTGCAATCCCCTGCTTTGTATTTACATTTGGAGACTGTAAGAACACAAATGGACTAACTGCAGGCAGCCTCTGCCTGTCTTGCTCTGGGCTTTTCTGAATATGCTTTTCCTCTCCCAGACTGCAAGGCAGGGACAGAGTGTGGGCACTGCATCTACCTCAGGGCAGTGTTGTTAAATTTGGCAGGTTTGGTTAAAATCACTAGCAAGGCAAGAAGCCCTGCCCTGCCCTGCCCTGCCCTGCCTGTGTGGCTGGGACGGAGAGGTGCAGATCCTGCATCGCTTGAGAATATGCTGTCCCAGTCCCTGAAAACAGACCATGTCAGACCATGTCTGAGACTCAAGTTATCCATCCTGACACAGCACCACAGCAGGGACAGAGGGTTTTGGGGAGCAGGAGGGGAAGGCAACCCAAGTGACTTTGGGAGGCACCATGCAAGCATAACCCAGAGAGCCACCATCCCCACCATCCAACAAATCCTGGGCAGCACAGGCAGGGTTAATCCTGACCACAGCACACACTTCCCCTTTCCCCTCCCCAGAAAGAAAACAACATATTTCCTGCAAGGGGATGATGATTTTGCAGTGCTCTAAGCAGCATTCTCAGTGGCCAGGGGATTTTCTAGGTATCTGGGCTGGGAGACTTTGAAAGCCTGTGTTTTTCCACCAAAAAGCACTCTCAGTTTCTTTTGAGTTTGCACACAGTTTAAATTGCTCCAGTGAGAAACACAGGGATTCATCTGGCTTCTGTACTAAATGAATAGGATAATGGCACTGAGGCTTATGCTCCCAAAGGGTATCTGCCTATTCGCAGGCAGCTATCAGGAAATGCACATCAGCACATATAGACAGACACATGGGTGGATTGAGAAGATGCCTGGTTGCTGGATAAGTCTGGTGGAGCTTTTATCTCTTGGGAAAAAACAATTCATGATACACTGCCTGCTGAAACTCACAGGCATTTTATTTCTTCACTGTTTCCCAGTAAAAAATGCAGCAGTTCTTTTTAGACAGTTGGGGAGGAAAGGAGAGGAGAAGCAGAAGAACAAAAAAAAAGGAGAAAAGGAGGATGGGCATTGTTTGCTGGTGAAATCTTATCAGGGGGACTTGGTGTTTATTTCACTGTAACTGGAAATTCTATGCTCCCACCTTTGAGAGGGGAGATGGCAAAGGCTGAATGAGTGGAGATGAGCCCCGGGTGAGCAGGGGGTTGCTGTGTCACTGCCGGGCAGACCCACTGACCTGCTAAGGTGCAGGCTCCCTGGGTCAGGATGGTCAGCCCTTGCCAGCAGGAGGGTGGCAATGAAAACACGTCTCCTGGAGGACCGTGGGACCCTTGCAGATACAGACCCATCTCCACCACAGGAACTGTCTGATACTAATTGGAAACAAAGGCAAAAGTAACCTGCTGCCGTGGGTGCAGCAATGTAGTTGTGTTTAACAAGAGGCACAGACATCCAGAGGACAGGGAGGATTGCCAAATGGAGGCCTTTTCTTTCTCAGCAATACCTGGCTGGTTTTTTTGTCCAGATGCTGTCTATCCACAAAGGCTGGCCCCCTTCTCTGCTCTCAAGTTTCCCCCCAGGATTTAGATCTTAACACCTTCAAATGTAACTTGGCTTCTTTCCTAGAAGGAGCAGGCCTGTGGGAAAGGGGTTGTGCAGTGGCAACACCTTGGTTCAGGCATGGAGAATAAACCTGCAAACCTTTTCAAGCCCAAAAGTGGGGGTGGATGGGCGTTTGCTGTTATACAGCAGGGGCAACCCAATGTCATTGGAAGAGCTTCTATTCCCATAGCTGGAGGACTTGGCCTCCCTCTCTATTTCATATCTGCACCAATGGGCATAGTGTTCCTACTTTGTGCAATAATGTCTTATTTCACTGTAATCTCAGCTGTGGAAGGGAAATGTCTTCTCTGGCCTAAATGTGAGCTGCTACAAATCTGACAGATCCCATCCTAGAGGTGGCTGCATTTCAGTGGTGGGAAAAGGGATTTTCATATTGTTCTGGCATGTTTCTTGTAAACTGAACTTCTGTAACACTTCTCTTTGAGATCCATGGGAGTTTTTGCCTTCTCTAGGTCTGCAGTACAGGGCCATCAGTTTGTAAAACACTAAAAGAATGACTGAGAGGAATGCTACACTGAAGTTTGTTTGTCAGAGTGGTTTTTTATGTCCTTATGTTTGGTTTCTTTTGACATAATCAGAGTTGACTTTTGCATCTCACACTTTAATCTTTTTCAAAACCATCTGTTCTCAACAGAACACAACTCACTTGTACAGTTATGCCTGTGAAGTGCATTTTTTATACATATGCATATGCAAATGACTATTTAATGATGATTTTCTTGTGTGAATGATAGTTACTTTGCCTGTTACTTAGGTGTGTCACTGGGCACCATTTAAAATCAGACCCTTTCCAAGGCTGAAACGAACATTCAGCATGCAAATGTCATAAACCAACTTGAGCAGCATTTTTCCCCTGCTTCTGCACTTGTGGGCACTTATTGCTTGTCACACTGTGGAAACCCGTAGCTTTCTGTGTGGTTACACAGGAAACAAATAGAGGAAACTGATGCAAGTTAAAGACAATTCAAAAAACAAACCCGGTTACTATTAGCAGGACCTATTCTCTGACCTAGTCCATTGCATGGCCCCATGAACAGTTGTGCTGGCATAGGGCAGAAGGAGGTGCAAGGGGTGGACAAGGTGCTCAAGACTTCACAGAATCTCAGAATGGGTCAGGTTGGAAGGGATCACAGTGGGTCATTTGGTCGAACTTCCCTGCTCAAGCAGGATCATCCCAGAGCACATGGCACAGGATTATGTCCAGGTGGTTTGGCAATATCTCCAGGGAGGGAGACTCCACACCCTCTCTGGGCAATCTGTTCCAGTGCGTGGTCACCCAGACAGGAAAGATGTTCTTCCTCATATTCAGGTGGAACTTCCTGTGCATCAGTTTCTACCTGTTGCTTCTTGTCCTATTGCTCAGCACCTCTGAGCAGAGCCTGGTCCATCCTCTGACACCTCCCTGCAAATACTGATGGATATTGGTAAGACTGAAACAGCTTCCTCTGCTTCTGCCTTTGCAAATGCAGCTTCAGTTGTTTCTCAGATGTTCCCACAATTTATTTCTGATGATCTGTTTGCAAGGTCTTTTCCAAGGAAAGATCTCACCCTCAATGACTTAACAGAGGGTCAGAAGCAAGCATTAATTCACCTAGATATGTCTGAGAGATGCAGCTCAGGCAGTCCTCAGGATGTTGCCCTGTTCTGGGCCCTCAAGAGAGTGTGGCAGAAAAAGGGTAGACAAAGACCCCTTGGCAGCCTGTTTTCTCAGGTTTTCTCTGGTACAGCTTAGACGATCAATGCCATTAAGGACAGGTTGTCCTGTAGTGGTGGCACACAGTAATTTCCCACTTGGTGTGTGAAATCTACTGCACTACCTTGTAAGGTCTCATGGGAAAACCATTTAGTTTGAGTGACATTTTGCACTGGATCTTGTCCCTCTTCTTATATAATTCCAGGGAACAGCTGAATTTTTGCTGGTATAATAATACTTAAAAAAAACAATCCAAAGGAAATTAAACCACAAACAACTATATTCAAAAAACAAAGGGTCTGGCCGCTGCCCAAGAAAACAAGGAAATTTAAAGATAAAGCAAACTGTCCTTATTTCACCCTGTTGTGCCTGAGGATGGCTGGGGTTTCCAAAGAAGGCAAGCCACAGCATGTCCTGCTCTGCCAGGGAGTGGCCAGCAAAGGGCCAAGCCCTCCCCGAAGATGAGCTGGACTTTATCCCTGACCCCTTAATGGAAAAGTCATGCAGCAACATTGAAACCCAGACACTGAAATGTAAAAAAACTCTTAGCCATGTGTGCAACTGGGATGGATTAGGACTAAATGAAGCCTAGACTCACTGGAACATGGCACCGGGGAAGTCCCAAATGGGATGAGCTTCCCTTAAACTCACTGGTGGATGCCTGGCTTCCCGTGACTTCAGCCCAGCTGAGGAGAGGGAGCAGTGAATAACCAACCTACATCAGAGGAGGCAGATCACAGTCTGGGAAGGGTGGGATGCATGTCTAAGAGCCAATGTATGAAAATCATGAGGATCTGGAGTAGCTGGACCTTCAGCTGTGATACTTCATCAAGTCAGAAAGAGGAAAATGGAAAGCGGCAATGCCAGAGTTGTCCAGAGTTTTCCTATCCTGTGGCACCACCACAGCATACACAAGTGCATGTCCTGACCCAAGCTCCCACCCTTAAGTGAGGGCTAATGGCAGGACAACCTACTCAAAATCAGCAGAGTCACCTCTGCTCATGCTCAGCCTGAGTTGGCTTGTGGTGCTCAGAGGGCAGAAGGACAGTGGGGAGAAAATTAACAGGGAACAAAAAGCTAAAGGAACACATTTTGCATAATTATTTGTTAAGCAAATACCTTGATTAGTATTTGCTGGTTTCATTATGACAGCACTTGGCAGCATGGTCTGTACTTGTAGCCCTGTTCAACCTTGTAAGGTCTTGGAGGAGCAAGTTGGCCATTTTAAATTGTTATTCCTTTGTGATACCAGTTTTACTACTATCACAGGCCTCCAGAGAAGTGAACTCTTATAATTTCTATTCATAAGTCATTGCTAATTTAGCAAAATCTCTTATTTATTTTTGAGTACTTTGAATATCAAAGGCTTCCCTCTATCTTCCTTCTGAGCCTATGTGCTCTGGCGAATGCCTGTGCTTTCATTCCCTATGAAATTAACAGGCACAGGCGGTGGCCTTGAATGTGAAGATGTGCCAAACCATTGGAAAACAATAAACCAAACCCCCACCCGTGACATCTGCATTCCTGTGAATGCTTCTTGCAGGTGCATGTCCTAGTACAGAGTAAAATGCACACATCCCATTTTGATGTTTATTTTGCTTGCTGAAAACGCATTTACCAAATGAGCTTCATGCTTTTTAATCTTTTCTCACTGTCATTTAAATTTAGGCTCTACTAATTCCCCCGTGCTCACCTGGATCCTGTCAATATTTTATGCCACGAAGTGAAAGACAAGCGACACAGATGGCCCTTTCAAACCTGCAATGTCTTAAAGACAGAAATTGTTTCCAGTGATCAGAACACTTTGATGACTTTTACGTTTGATACAGTGTGCCTTTTTCTACTCCAGGAATCAGAGATGGATTCGGGTCTTAGAGCTGACTGAATTTATAAACACATTTCTTAAGGACAATTGGGTGCAAAGGCTACCATCTCCTTGCAGCAACATTGGCAAAGCCTGATGCCCTGAAATCCCAAGATTTTTGGCATTTTGCAGGGGACCTGGGAACTGAGAGGCCAGCTCTGAGGGAGCAGTCATTGCTTTGAAAAAGCAAGCTCTCCCCTAGGTTGACAGCCAAGTAGTACTGGGGAACCCAGCAGGCTGGGAACATGGGGAGCTGAATGGGGTGTCCCATGTCCCAGGTGACAGTCTTCATTTCAGACCTGCGCTGATTATTCTGGTGTCTGGCTTTCTTTTTTGACATGTAGCATTTCAAAAGGTCTCAGTTTCTAATCAACATGATTGAGGCAAATTTGTGGAAGCTTGTAAAAACTTGTCAGAATGGAAAAGCTCTTTCTCACCCATCTTCTGTTTTATCCTAGATGAGAATAGTGGTTTTCAAGTTTATCTAAGTTTTTCCAGTGGAATGGAAGACTCCTGCATAGTGAAGTCATGAGAATAGCTTGTTTCTCTCAGTTATCTTTTGTTGAGCCTTCTGAAGTCATACACAGACCTCCCTGAACTGGATACTGTATAGGGACTCCTACATGCAATTCCTCCAGAGGGACTCCTTTACTGTGGTTTGAATGTCTATATAATGTTATTGCCAGTTATTTAAAACGGCACCTTTTTTTATTTTGGCCTTAATGAATCAATGCATATAGCAGGAGAATCTGTAGCACCATTTAAAAGCCTTATTATGTGAGATGCTTGTGTCCAGACTCGTACCAGTTCTTACCAGCTACTAAATAAGATCACCTTTTTGAGTGATTCCTAATGATATGATTACTAAAGAAGTGTAGCACTGCCCAAGCCTTTTGGCAATTGGGCCCTTGTACATATTTTTCAGTGGTCAGGTCACAACACAGGAAGTGACTTAGTTTGAACTGGTTACACACACAAATAATGCTGCTAAAGAGTGCTTCCTCTTCAACGTACTTGTGTCTTGTAACCCTGTTTGCTAGACAGAATGCAGTATGGACTTTCTCAAAGCGGGAGCCTCCTTCCAAGCTCAGTCTATGTGTGGAAGCTGGCATGGAGTCCTTGCTGAGGATGACTCAGAAGGGAGCGTGCACAACTGTGTGTTCACAATCGCCAGCTACTTTCTAGCCAGCCAGCCTGCCAGCAAGCACCTCCACTGCATTTCCCAAGAAGTGAACCAACAGGATAGCATCTGTTTTACGCTGACTTTAACACAACTGTCAGAGGCGCACAACTCCATTGTGCAAACTCTCTGCTTTGAGCCAGGGCTCCAGCTTGCTTCATTTGTGGCTCTGACTCACCGGCAGTGCCTGACCGCCTCTGCAACTGGGTGGTGGCTGAGTGCTCGCAGAGGATTAGGCAGCCACAGGTGGCACCACCTGCTGCAAAGCTGTCCCTGCCGGGGCTTACTCCCCTAATGACTCCTAGACATTTAAGAGCCGGCTCAGTTGCTGAAGGGAAAGTGGCCAAGGGGACAATGGGCTCCTTGTAGTTGTTCAATAGTATCACTCGACTTTACCATTGACTGGCATTTGGCACAGCTTGTTGGGCTGGGTACAAACGGTGCGAGTGGTTGGCTGTGCCGCTCCAGAAAGGTGGTAGGAAGAGTTACAGGTTTATGCTGATCTCAAACACCGAGTGTAGCTTTCTCTTTGCCACAGAATCCACCCTTCAGACAGTGATTGAACTACTGCAGGCTCTGTCACAGCCCTTACAGGTCAGTGGTGTGTCACTGCTGTTTTTCTTTATTCCTGTTCTTTTGTTACTGTGCTTTTTCCTCGTTTGAATGAAGTACCTAACTAGGCATGTAGGAGAGCCTAAAATCTCCTTAGAGCTAAGACGCTACACACTAACAGTGCTGCTACCTTTGTCTGCAGCCTAAGGATTTAAGTCAGTGGAGCCATCTATTGATAAAGCCACCGAGTGCTGCTGTCACTGTCATTGCTTACAAGTCCCAGGCCTTTCCCTTCTGAGCAAGGGAACTGGCTGTGGAGTCCAGCAGTGCCAGGTGACATATCCAGAACCTGCTGCTCTGATGTTGCTAGCATCTTCTGTGACGATAGATGGAAATTGCTTGTGACATTTATAAAGAATAAATCTCATATGGAGGCAAATTTAAAGTCTAAGAGTCTCATTACAGAACTCACCTATATAGCCCACTCTCTGCCCTGCAATCCTTCAAAGCACGCAGAGATGGGAGCTCCCATGCCAGATCCCCTGAACTCTACATGTTACCTGTCTGGCTGCACTGCAGAAGAATCTTGGTGTTCAGAGGGTTGCTACGTGAACCCTTTGTTTTCCTTCTGATGCAGCTTCTTTGTATTTTTAACCAGGGCCCCAGTATCTCATGCAAATGAGTGCTGTGTGTCTGCTTCCTGGTAGGTTCCATGGGCATGTGCTGTTTGGCTTGGCTTTAACAGACAACAAAGTAAGTAATTACAAAAATCAAAGTGGGCATGACTTTCTCCATCCCATGCAAGAAAGGTCACTACCACAGCCACCTGTCTTCTTAGGCCAGGCCAGACTGTGAGCATTGTCAGAAAGCCAGGTGTCTGTAGACAGACCACAAACCAATGCACAAAATCTGTTCCACTATACCACTGATCTAATTTCTTGTGCTGTGCCAACCAACATTGCCAAGATTACACATGGAAACCCAAGATTAAACTCTGCTGTTGGAGGCAAGGCGCCTTGGGTACCCACATGAGGAGCTCCATAGGCAAGGTATCTACAAACACCTGAGAGCCCAATCCAGCTCCAGGAAACTGAGAAGCAGGCATGCCTCACACCTCACTTGGAACAAGACTGATAAATTTGCCTATATTCATAACTTCAAGCTTCTTCTTCAATTCAAAGGAAGTTCAAGTGACTTTCACTCTACAACCACAAAATGGTAAGACTTCTCTAGTTGTAGCATATACACTACACATACATATACACATTCCCACACTTACGGGAAACACTATATATGTTTTTTTATGTAGTCCAAGGTAAACAAAGGCTTGAAATTTTTGGAGGGCAATGTTCCTTTACAAATTCCAGACAATCCTTAAATGATAAATATTAAGAACTTATTGTAACACCAAAGTCAGGAGAAGAAATTGGAACCATTTTAAAGAGTCCATACTTTAGACAGTTTACTTGGGATCAATTTGATTTCAGATAAGCCAACCAAGAAAATTAATTTCAACTATATTCCCTACAAGTCCATTTCTAAACACAGGGGCGATCTGATTTACTAGCATGCTTATTTGTGTGAGTCTAGAGACAGCTTCATCTTGTGGAGGGTATTTTTCAGTTTTCTTTATTTCATGAGAGCACATCCTGCAACAAATACTCAAAACCTAAAAACCTGATGACATTAAAGTGCCTAGATTAATTTACTTCTCTGACTGTCATGTGGTAGAAAGACGAGACAGATTTTCTTGCCTCTGGCCTAGTCTACTCTTTCTGATCTGGAGATGTCGGCACTGTTAAAGCATGTTGGCTTGGCATTTGCTTTATCTCTTGTTTGCACAGAATAGTACTTTATTTTTTGTGGTACCAGACGGCTAGATATTAAAAGGGAAAAATACTAGTGGAGTAGACATTTGTCTTTTCTGAAGAACAACAAACAGAACTCAATGTTGACCTACAGCCTCCAGCTGTCTAGTAGACTAGCTGTCCCAAGCTGCAGAATAGCCATCCTTTCTGTAGCCAACCTTCCAACATTCCCATGCATTCACACACTGGCATATCAAGCAATTTTGTTTATTTCAGTGCTGATTCTTCAAATTGTTCAAAAGCACCTCATGCAAATTAATGAAATTTGTAAAAATATTTCTAGCCCCTGATTGAGGGCTATTTAGTTTCTACAGCTGGTAGACACAAGTTCTTATACTTGTCTGTACTGTGGGGTTTTTATTAGTGTCACTAAATTGACAACTAGTGTCAATCAGGGAGGTAAGAGGAAGAAGAAATGTTTTCCAGTATCACAACAGATTTAATTGAACAGAAACAACAAATGACTTTTAAATGCTCATATCCTTAGTGCTACATTGAAATATTAATGTTTTTTCTTTAAGACATGGAGTTAAAAAAAGAAAGATTTCTTAAAGCCCCAGCCATCCCTCTACTGTCTCAAACTACAGGAAATCAGGAAAGAGAACCTCAAGTTACACAGCTTAATATGACTTATGTTGCACACCTGATAGGAATCAGTTTTAAAAAGTTAAGCATTAGCACTTTTTAATTCTGTTTATTATTTAATAAATTTAAAATTATTTATTATTGTTCCTAATGATTAATTATTATTTATTTCATTAGAAACTGGAACTCTCCTGAAATCAGGTGGCAATCCTTTTTCATATGAAGGATCTCATTGGAGCCATATCTTTCATCAGAAATAGACGCAGAGGAGTGCAACAACAGGCTGATTGTGCAAAACTCAGTGGTTAAGGTGCCCACTGAGAAGAGGTCAGTTTTCTCCTTTTCCCAAGGGATGAAAACTCACATCTCTAGTGGCAACTGCTCTCACAGCTGGGAAAGCAATTGTGCCCCTACTGACTCCAGCTAAATGCATCTTTCATTGCTGGAAGTCATGTGGAATATGCTGAGTAGAAAGGCTGGGAATGACCTTACTCTCTCAGGACAGCCCAGTGAGTGTGACACTTGGAGGGGAGAAATATATGTCCAGTCCCCCCCAGAAGTCAGATCCCTGTATTTGAAGGAATATAGTCATTGTTGAAAGCAGGAGTCATGCCACTGCTGTCAACCTCTGGGCTCTGAAGGAAAGCCACACTGACCACAGCGTTTCATACAGAACATCATTCAAGGGGCTTGCTCAGAGATTGCTGAATGAATCGAGTTGTTTGTGTGAAATATGCAGAAAAATGCCTCATCTGTGGTCATTATAGGGCTTAAGATTGAGGCAGGCACTGAGCAGCACAGTCCTGTCAAGACAGGGGCACTGCTGGGCACACCCTGAAGCACAGGCTTAAACACATTTGTACACTTCTGTGCACAAAGCTGTGGGTGCTGGGTATCACTTTTGAGTGGGAGGTGCTAAAGTCTTATTTTTGGTGCCTAAAGTATAGTTCTAGATATGCCTTAAATCCACAGAGATACCTTTGTTAACCACAAGGACAGGCTGCTAGTGCTACGCTAACCAGGGCTAGTACAGGCACAGTGCTCTGTATCAAGGAAGGGGCCTGAGACAGTAAAGAGAGAGAGAGAGAAAGAGACTACTGGAATGACATCCTGACTTCCCTGGGACAGCCCCAACAGGCAGACAGAATATATGAGGAGTCTCTATTCTCTCTCCACCTGGCTGAACGCACTTAGTGGAGAGACAACAGGGGTGAAAAAGTCCCTGCCCAGCACAGCACGTCTCCTCTGTGACTGCCCCACCTCCCCACCTAACATATGCCAAACCCAAATGTAATTGATAATTTCCTATTAAAATGATATGATAAAACCACTTTGTGTGTGTGTGTGTGTGTGTGTTGCAGAGGAAAGGTTTGGTATCATCAACACTTGTCTACTACTTGTATATACATGCTTGAGTTGCTTCACAGCCCTCTTGCCTGGTCACTAGTGATAGCTGGAGGCAATCAAAATGTCCACGGTGCCCTTGTACAGGAGGTGCAAGACTCTGCAAGGGGAACTGAGCAATGATGATGACGGTGGTTCTGTAGTATGGATGTGTCCTGTGTCAAAACTGCTTCCATAAAGAAAAAATGGCCAGTGTTTGTTTACGGGAGACTCTTCTGAGGGAACAGAAGGCCCCATGTGCAGACCCGACCCAGTTGGTGGTGATGTCTCCGGCCTCCCTGGGGCCTAGGCTACAGATGAGAAGAGACAGCTTCACACCCTGGTGCAGTCCTCAGATTATTAGCCATTACTGATATTTCAGCTAGACAATAATGAGGTTCCCATAAGAAGTCTGAGGTCAATCAAGACTTCAGGGCCTTGGGATGACTGGTTAAGGTATCCAGAGCACAAGAAACAGGAAGACCCAACAGATCAACACCTGGCTTTGAGCCTGGTGTCACCAGCAAAATTTTGGGGTTTTTTGATTACAGAATAACAGAATCATTTAAGTTGGAAAAGACCTCTCATATCATGGTGGCCACCCCCAGGTTTATCTCTAGCAAGTCTGGTTTTATCCCTTTCTCCCTTCAAATCCAGCATAAAGCTCTTTCAGTGAGCCCTGCTAACTCCTGCATAAAGATCCTTTTCCCTCTTTAAGACAGATGAACTCCATCTGTGGTCAGGACGGCAGACCTTATCACTCCCTACAGCTACCTGAAAGGAGGTTGTGGCAAGGTGGGGTTGATGTTTTCTCCCAGCTAACAAGTGATAGAACAAGAGGAAACAGCCTCAAGTTTTACCAGGGGAGGTTTAGATTGGCTATTGGGAAAAAATATTCACTGAAAGGGTTACAAAGCATTGGAACATGGGGAAGTGGTTTGAGTGACCATCCCTGGAGGAATTTAAAAGACCTGTAGATGTGGCACTTGGGGTCACATCACCCTCAGTGATGGCACCAGCAGCATCCTTTGGTTTCTAGAATGTCCACTCACCCTCCTACTCTCCATACCCCAGCTTCCAGTTAGCACATGTAACCTTCCTTCTGCACTATTCCCTGCAAAGTAGAGCTCCAAATGCACAACCTTCTCTCTCCAAGAGGGAGGACCTTAATGCTCACTCCAACCAAGTTCTCATGGCAGCTGGCACCTGGCACCTGGCATGTGGCACCTCCCAAAGGTCTGCTCCAGTCCTGCCTCTTAGATAAGGGCTTATACTATCTCTCTTGGAAAGAACAGCTCTAGAACTGGCAGCAACAAAACAGATTTTCATGCAGAAGCCAGAAAACACTTTTTATTGGTGTGTTCCCTTAAAACCTGCAAACCAGAAGAGTTGGAAGCATTTGGTGCTCTTCCCTAACCCAGCCCAAGGAAGTAGCTTATGTATGCATTAGTGAGATGGAATTCATGGGATGGGACTTCCAGTGCTAATGATGAAATCAGATCATCCTGAGTGCCACCACATGCACACGCAGGACAACCAGAGGGTCAGGCCCAGCCAACATGGTTTTATGAAACGCAGGTCCTGCCTTACCAACCTGATTTCCTTCTATGATGGGATGACATGCTTAGTAGAGGAGAGAAAAGCTGGGGATGTGTCTACTTGGAATTCATTACAGCATTTGACACCATTTTCCCCAGCATTCTCCTGGAGAAACTGGATGCTCATGTTTGGGTGAGTGTACTCTTTGCTGGGTGAAAAACCAGCTGGATGTCCAGGCCCAGAGAGTGGTGGTGAATGGAATCACATCCAGCTGGTGGCCAGTCACTAGTGGTGTTCCCCAGGGCTCAGTATTAGGGCTGGTCCTGTTTAACACCTTTATCAATGACCAGGGCAAGGGGATCAAGTACATCCTCAGTAAGTTCACAGATGGCACCAAGTTGGGTGGGAGTGTTGATCTTCTCGAGGGCACCAAGGCTCTGCAGAGGGATCTGGGCAGGGTGAATCGATGGGCTGAGATCAAAGGTACGGGGTTCAATAAGTGGTGGGTCATAACCCTCTGCAGTGGTACAGGCTGGGGACAGAGTGGCTTGAGAGTTGCTCAGCAGAAAGGCTGGTTAACAGAGGCTGAATATGAGCCAGAGTGTGCCCAAGTTATCAAGAACAGTGTGGTCAGCAAGACGAGAGAAGTGATTGTCCTGCTGTACTGGGCACTGGTGATGCCACACCTCAAATCCTGTGTTCAGTATTGGGCCCCTCACTTCGAAAAGGACATTGGGGTGCTGGAACTTGTCCAAAGAAGGGCAACAAAGCTGGTGAAGGTTATAGAAAATATGTCCTATGAGGAGCAGCTGAGGGAAATGATGGTGTTTAGTCTGGAAAAAAGGAGGCTCAGGGAGGACCTAATTTCTCTCTACAACTACCTGAAAGGAGGGTGTAGTGAGGTTGGGGTCAGTTTCTTCTACTGTGTCTCAAGTGAAAGAATGAGAGGAAACAGGCTTGCTTCAGGAGAAGTTCAGATTAGACATTAGACTTCTTTTTTTTTTTTTTTTTTTACTTCGCTGAAAGAGTGGACAGGCAATGGAATAAGTTGCCCAGGGTGGTGGTGAAGTCACTGTCTCTGGAACTGTTCAAGAGACAACTTGATGTGACACTTGGGGACTTGGTTTAGGGGTGAGCATGGTGGTGCTGGGCTGAAGGTTGGACTAGATAATTTTCAAGGTCTCTTCCACCTTGATGATTCTGTGATTCTGTGAAATTGCCCCCAGGATCAAATCCTACTTGCTGTCCAACAGTGCCCAGCAGCATTCACCCAGGAGTGCAAGGCAGTGAATGAAGGGCACTGTGTTCAACAAAAATTAAAGAGCTGATGTAGAGATGCTGATATATGCAGCCACTAATAATGGATAAATACGGTGTAATGCCTTGTAAAAATCTGTTTGTCACTTCCAGATGCATGTGCTTGTAGCTAGTTATTGAGCTTGGGGGGCTCAGATGTAAGTAATTAACATCCTGGCCTTGTTAACATTCCACTGTCTTTAATTCTGATGAAGCGTCCCATTGTAAAGCAGACAACAATGAAAAGCATGTCCATTTTCAAATTGTTTAAATATATTAATCATACAAGCCAGGGTGGATTTTCATTAATCATTTTTAAACTTGTGTATGGGGGGAGGGATTAGCTGACAGAACTGTGCAATGTCACTGCCAAAAGCCCCGATTCTTTTAGTAACTGCATATGAAATTAGAGGAAAAAAAATCCTTAGCTTAGTGACCAGGCTGAGATATATTTTTACAGCTGCCAAGGTTCTCATTGAAGATATAAACCAGAATCTAAAGGGATCCTGTGTATGTGTGTGTTGCATTAAGATATCCTACTTACAATGGCACTAACATTAGATTTGTTGGAGGCTGAATGGTGGAAGGGGAGGGCAAGGCTTAGCAGCAGTTGCACTGTGGCCAGCACTGTGTTATATATCCAAACAAAATCATTTAAGGAGACAAGTTTCACATCACAAGTTGCTGTTTTATTTAGAATATGCATAATGGCTATGAAGGGGCTGTATTTGCTCCTGTGTTCCTCAGGTAGTGGATGAGGCTGGGGCTGGCCTTGTGCTCTTGTGAGCAAGCACAGAGGCACAGTGGTCTCTCATCTCCTCCTTCCCCCTTCCCACCTTACCCCAGTTAGTGCAGGTCATGTGAAGGGAAAGTGGGCTCTGCTGCAGTGATCCTGCCTTTAGGCTATGAAATCTTTTAAGGAGTCTCTTCTATCCCCAAAGTGCCCCAGGAACAGTCTCTTGCTTCATCAAAAAATTAATAGGCAGTCAGAAACTCAGGCACCAGATAAAATTCAGTCTCACCACTAGGCTTGTGGGCTGGTGCAAATTCAGCTTCAAGGGCTACAGGGAAACAGTGCAAAATTGAAACTCAGAGAGAACTCTGATCATGTTTTTGCTAACTGAAAGTCTAATACTTAATACAGTGCTCAAATGAATGATACAGAAGTGAGTTTGGGCTGGCAAGAGCTGCCAGATTGCTGACACTGGGAACTGAAGCATTTTGTGAAGACTCAGAAACAACTTTCCTGGACCTGAAGGCAGGGATTCATAGTCAGCTTATGCTGATTTAAAACTGTGACAAAACAGAAAGAGGCTGTACTGCCTTAGATCATGACACAACACCATGAATAATATCATGTCCTCTGAGGTCAGTGTGCTTTCAGTATGGAAAGCCTTGGTGAAGAGGATGGCAGATCCAGTAACACAGCAAGTGTTCCTGTGTGTAGCCTGGTTGAACCTCAGGAGCTGCTCTCTGAGTAATGTTCCCCCACTATTTCCCAACTATCTTATTTTTGTGCTGACTGTCCTATCCCCTGTCGTCTCCACTGTGAAGCAGAAGATGGGTCATCACTCTCTAAGACCTTGATAACGCTGTTCAAAATTATTGAAGCCACTGTTGCATCCACAGGAGACTTACCTTCTGTCTGCTGAAACCAACATAGGCATTAACAGTTGAAATATTTAAAAATCTTGAAGTTGTTCGTCTTTTACTAGCTAGGCTTGATGCATTAACCTAGTGTTCACAGGTCTCTCATTAAGGAACATTTTTAGGTAAGTAAAACAAGGAAGGCAGTAACTTTGTATCCAAATCCAAACTTAATTGAAAGATCTGACTTTCTACAGTCTGTCCAAACACTTCCACCTATAGAATGAGTTTTCTTTTATTGAAGCATTTACTTTCTTAGGGGCCATATTTCATTTTCATTCTGCCATATGAGCTCCAAGAATGATCAGTCTCAAATGGAATCCCAGCTGAAAGTGGTTACAAGAAACTGGAGGGAATAAAACAAATATTGTAAGACCACTAATATGAACAGTTTTCATAAAAAACGAGCAACTGGGAAATATCTTTGCAAGTCCTCTTTTAAGTTCATTTAGTACTTCTATTGCATGATCTCTGAAGATCTAGTGTCATGATTCTTAAATACCATAATGCTGTTTCCACTTAGAGATTTTCAGCAAATTTTGCCAGTAAACAAATGGCTTTATGACATGTATTAAATTCAAACTGAACAAGATGAAGATACCTGAGCAAAACAAAGTACAAAATAAAGGAATAGTCACAGACTGTAAATCATAGTTCATAAATTGCAGAGTATAAATCATAATTTATAAATCACAGAATATAAATCATAATTGTCGTTCAAAATCTCCCACCTAGACTTCTGAATTTCCTTTCTGATGCTGATGGCCTAATTAGCATTCAACTTATCCCTTGACACTTTCAATAAATTCCTAAGATGCTAAAAGAAATATTAGTTTGTTCTATTAATTATGTTAGAAAATGCTGTGCAACATTTGATATACACCCTTTCGGATGAATGGAAATCAGATGCAGCTCTGTTTCTTTACAGTCTATTTATCCCCCTTTTAACAAAAACAAGTGCAAAGAAACGTGAAATGGGTCTAGAAGGGCAAGTAATGTTGTAACATTTGCCTCGAGAAAGGCATAATTTGGATTTTTTTCCTATTGACAGAATCTGAAGCACATTTGAAAAATAATCAAGAGTCATAGGTCTGAAATCTTCAAGGAATATTACGGCTAACAGGCTGAATGTCTGCCTCTGAGATGGTCTAGAGGATGCAGATTGGCTAAATGATGTCCAGCCTTTGAAATGTGGATATACTCCAACTTGGTGCTTGAAGAAAAGGGCCTTAAAGAGTCTTCGGTATCTGTGTCTATTGTTCAACAAAACATCTTGAGCTGGGTAAAAGATGGATGTAATTTGTGAGGATCTAAACTTAAGGAAGCAGTACTTGCCCTTATTTGCACTGCTTCAAAGACTTCCTGTGGTCTTGAAGATCAAGGAAAAGGGAAAGATCAAGGAAAAGGGAATGAACTGTCTCAGTCTGACCTGCCCTTTGGCCAAGCTGTCTGGGGAGGTGGCACATGTGGGCTTTTAAAGCATTCTGCTCTCCAACCCAGCAAGGGAGATGAGGTCCTTGGACTCATGGGTGGGTGGTATTGCTTCTGCCTTTGTCAACCTCATCAGCTGTACTTCACAGGGACCAGAGGATTTGGGAGGTCACGTGCTGCTGCTGACTGGGGAGTTGCACTCTGTCTTGCCTACACAGGAAAAAGGGAAATGTGCTTGAACGTTTACCTCTTTCTTTACCACCTTGGCTGGAAGAGAATGCCCAGCTACCAAAAGAAAACATAGGGCAGGAGTCAGGAAGAAATAACTTGGAGGGACTCAGGTCAAGTTTCTGGAAGCACACAGCTCTATCAATTTGCAAATGGTGAAAGTAATCAGGAAAAAAATAAAAATCGGAAAACGTTGACAAAACAAATGTAGTTTGTAGTCCATGCCCCCCTTGATTCTGTACAGTCTCTAAAGGATCTTTTTAATCCCAACAGCAGAGCCTCACCACTGCTGGCAGTCCCAGCTCTGTTCCTGCTGCCAGGGGAACAACAGTGGAGAACGTGTAAAATTACTGAATGGCATAGGAAACTTTTAGTGAAATATTCTGAAAGGTGATTCCCTGGAACACATTACACGGACTCAGCAAATACCTTAAATTCCCACTGGGTTGGATTGGATGATGAGAGGGTCACCTTGAGAAGTGACAGATTTAACAAGCTTATAAACTCTTAAGGGATTTTTAGAAAGTATTATTAAACCTCAGTGAAGACAAAAAGGGAAACAAAAAAGATAGCTCTGCTCATGTCTCAGGATAGTCTTGCTTCCAAGAATACACTGTTTCTGCCTACTTGAATGTCTTTAGAGTGTGCTGTTCTGTTTCTATTTTACTTTGCAGTTGCCCCCAAAGTGAAAAGTACTTCAGATAAAACAGAAAAAAACTGATTAGAAAGTTCTACCAAGTGCACAACATCCAGCCTCCTGAATTTAGACCAAGCCAAGAAACGTAATGGAAATTTTTACTGTGTATGAAAATGGTTATTGCCACAACTTCAAAGCTACTCAACCAGTTTTCTGCATACTTAATCTGCTTTTAACATTTCACTAGCAAACTCAAAATCTATTGCTGGTATGTCCAACCATTACAGTAAACATGCAGTGTTTGTGCTGGCATCTAGGGCTCAATTATGCATTTGCTTGTTTGCTTTTCAAAGCACAAGTAAGCTATGCCAGTTTTCCTGATACTTGAAAATAAACAGAATGAACAATTTTGATCCAGAAAAATTTGATTGTGAGGGTTATGAACAACTAAAAAGCTGTGTTCCCATACAATAGAATGAAAATTGCATTCAGTCTTCATTGCTGTGATTTTCTGGTGTACAACTGTAATAAAACATTGTTAGTCAGCTTTGATGGAAGATGCAAGTCTGTTAGCCCAATGGAGTCCATGGGAATAACAAAAAGCCTTTGTCCCAGATGTGGAAGGATCACCAGCATCCCTTCTGAAAACCACTGGGTCTCTAAAATCAACACAAGTCTGGTCTAAAATTTTTTATGCAACCATGAAAAATAATGGAAGTGAAGGTGCCCTATCCTATCCTGAGAAAGAATTTTAAGAAAGCTCCCTACCTATGGACAGCACTTACTGGAATTCTGTCATAAAACAAATGAAGTCTGAGCTTATGGCAGCCTGAGATGTGCCAGGCCTCCTAAAAAGAACATGAGAGAGAAGGCAGGTTCTGTTTCCATCAGGCAGGAAAGGACAGCAGAGAATTGTCCTGTACAGAACTGTGCTGCTTCTGGTACCCAAACCAGTGCACTTAAAGCCAGTGTGATGGTCCCTTAGGGTCTTCCTTAAATGAACAATAAAATCTGTCTCTAAGTATTCAATCCAGATTTCCCTTCCATGAGGCAAAAGATAAGAGCTGTTGAGGTCACGTAGGCTGTATTTATGTTGCTAATTTATTTCATTTTATTTTATTTTATTTTATTTTATTGAAAGAGGGCTAGCACGGGGTGAGGGCTGCTGGGGCAGGTGCTGTGCAAGAAGAGAACAAAAGCATGGGTGCCTGTCACAGGGTGATGGGGCAGTACCAGCACTGCAGCCCTGGTGACTGGGGGTCTTTTGTGCCATCACTGAGGAAAGCCAGCTAGGTCTTGTTACCATTTCACCTTAGGAAGAAAGGGTTAATCCCCCCAGTTTTTGCCAGCTGGGGAGACACTGAGCCAAAATAAAATTGGGAGGGGAAGCAGGACAACTAGGTCTTTGGAGTGGGAGGGGAGAGAGGTTGCCAGGCCTCACTGTTTGTGTTTGCATTTTTGTTTTATGTTCGTTTTGAAATAAAACACATTATTACACCTCTGCAAACTACTGCATTTTATAAGCCAGCCCAGCAATACAGCCTACAATCTCATGAAAACAAAGTCTCGGGGCACATGTAGGAATACAAAGGCAAAAGAAGACGGGCTGTGGTCTCAGCAGCTACTTGTGCTGGCAGGAGCAAGGATCTGCATAAAGGCAAAGCTAGGAAAACATCCATTTGATATACTTTCCAAACTGCAGCTTGAGTCAGTCAAGGCTCTTTTCATGCTCAGCTCTTTTGTTTCAGTCGTACTACTGCTTGTTTTTCAAATTGACTATTTGCTGCAGGAATTTTGCTTTAATTTAACAGGCAGCTGGAGCTTGTTAAACACGATTTTCCACGGTAGTATTTTATATCAGTACTTGATAATGGCACATCTGTAAACACCCTCTATAATGAGCACCTTTAGGCACCCGTGGAATCCGCCTGCTGTGGTTGGCATGGTGGGGATGCCGGGTAACAGTTTAAGCCCAAACTTTCTTCAATGCATTTTCCCCCTGCTTCCTAATCTCTCCTGACATAATGTTGAAAGTTATTACTTAGCTGCATAAAGAAAACCATCTGTCAATTATTTACCTGCTCACATGTGGGACCAGGTACTCAGAAGCTGTTACTGCAAGCCAAGGCAGCTACTGCTCAGCTTCTAAGAAAGCAGAAATCCAATTGCAGTCATCTGATTCAACCATCTATCTAGGGTAAGTCAATAAAAAAATCTGTTCTCCATCAGAGAACAACTGAGATTCCTCCAAATACCATTTTTGACATCCAAGTCACAGCTGAATAGCCCTTAAACTTCTTTTGAGAGCTCTTGAAAAATGAGAGTTTTAACAGCTGTAAATAAGTATTTAAGTGCACATCTTGCTGAATAGATGTACGGCGATCATTCCTGCTCATCTGTGAAGTGCATCCTCCTGTTGTGTAACAAAAATGCTAACAGCTGAGCTCCTGTCAGCATCCAGAGCGCTCCTGTCATAAAATATGAAATTTACTGCTTCTCCAAGTTTTCCTGTAATGAAAACTGGACTTTCCAGAAGCACTTGGTGTCTGCAGAAGACTGGTCCTGTCACTGTGAGTATAACAACAATTTCAGTTGACCCAGACTCTGAGTAGAGGGCTAAAATGCCCATTTTTTTGCTTTACAGCCTGCAAATAATAGGTTTTGTGAGACTGCTCAGAAAGGCCATCTGGGAAAAAAGTCACTCTTGAAGAAGCTCGTGACCTGTAGGCAGATTTTGCTAACGTTACTTCACATTAGATATTTAGTTAGTAGACTCACTTGAGGGAGGTGGATTTTCTGTTGTTCTCTCTGAAGCTTAAAAAGAGAAAAACAGGACTTCTTGTTTTAGGCTTGTGTGCTCAAAATTGCTGTAGCATAGTCTACAGTGGATACTGCCCCCCTGGGTTCATAGAACTGGAAAAGACACTGAAAGCCAATGTTTAAGAGAACCTTTCCTTAAAAATAAAATATACCTTTTGATAAATAAAGATTCTCCTGTTTCAAAATCTGGCTCCTGTTATCAGCATTTGCTTTACAATTTATTTTGCCTCTGGTAATTTCTAAGGAGAGGTTGGCAGTTCTGAAGCAGAGTTGTCTAGGTGGGTCTTTACTGACAGCCTGAATCTGAGATGGGTAAAGCTGGTTGGTTTGGTGAGGGTGACTCATCTGAGATTTACGAAGAGGAAAAAAAGCCTAATTTCCAAGGAATTTATGCTGTAAATCAGCAGCAGTATTGTCAGACATGAAGAGGGTTAAAACACTTGCTAATAGATAATTCCAGGCATATGTTACTCACTTCCCTGTAGAAGAACTGAAAGCTTCAGGAATATGTTTTTCCTCCAGCCCTCCAAACTGGATGGAATAATAGAACTGTTTCCCTGAATTATATACTCACAAATCATAGCAGTTATAACTTGAACTTCCAGAAATAACATGCTAAAGATTTTGTAGAAGATAAACTGGGATTACATTTGCTGTAAATAGTCAGCATTCATGTAGCAGTGTGTCAGCTACTGGAGTAACTGTGCACTAGCCTTAACTTTGTGGGTGATCTTTTATTTGTGGATGGTCCATCTTTTCAAGAATAAAAAGAAGAGGAAAACAAAGCACACTTAGTGTTGGTTACAGTGAGATCAGTCAGGTCAGTGCTGAGCATTTTCAGAAATCCCGGAGAATGGAAGCTAAACTGTTTGTTGTGCTGGCTGGATAGGAAAAATGTGGAATCTATAGAGGCCAGAAGCAAAATGACAAGCTTAAGGCAGCATTATCAGCAGCTGTTTTCTGGTCTTAAATAGAAAGTGCTTTTTAAGGACGTCTGTTGGGAATACTCCTACAACTAAGTGAACCCATAACAGTGTGCTGCTGATGACTAAGTAAATGGAGATGGAGGAGAGTTCAATGTTTCCCAAAGGAGTTGCCATATTTCTTTCCAGGATTTCTTGGACAGAAGTATATGTCTGAGCTGTTTGTGACGCCTTCATAATAAGTGTGGTCCTCGTGAGTCCTAGTATGCACACAGTGCTCCAGTGTTATGGTGTGAGCAATGCACCTGACACACTGGGCACTCCTCAGGCTGCACCTGTACTCATCACACAGGCACCTGGCTCCTGGTCATCCACACTGTTGGATTGCAACATGGTGCTGGCTCTGTTTGGGCCAACCCTTGTCCTCCCAGACAATCTGTGGGTATGGAAACACTTCTGTGTTGGAAGGTAAGCTAGGATGAGTGGGAACTGTGCTGGGTCCATTGGCAGAAGTGCAGGAGAACACCGTTGTGTTTCATGTTAAAAACATGATCCCCATGTACAGACTGCAGAGCTGTCCTAGGATGCCTTTTGCTGCTCTACAGGAGGCCTGTCTGAGATGTGCACTGTGGGATGCCCCAGAGAGTTGTACAAAACCTCCAAATTTTCCTGAGAGAGAAACGAAATTGGAAGAATTTACATAAAGAATATTCCAGGATTTATAAATTCCTATCAGCAATTTTTTTACAATGTTGCAGCATTTTGTTGCTCTTGCATACAAGATGCTGCACAGTCAATGAAGCAATGAAGAAATCACTGCTTTGCAACAACATAAGCATATTTACAGTTCACAGTCCAAGGATGCTCAGACCTAACCATAGATGCTAGTGTGTTCTAGATCCTCCTCTTTTTGGTTCTTAACCCCACTTCTTGCATTCAGGACTGGCATTTTCTAAACACACTTCCTTGTCAGTTTATAATTTCTTTTTAAGAATACTTAATTTTTACCTGCAGTGGGAGCAGCTTGACAGCACAGAGGACTACTGTCATGGGCACACATGCAGCAAATGCCATTGGAGGCAAGTCAGTCCTTTCAAAGACATTTTAAAAATATCATCTCCACAGCCGGTGTGGCCATTTGTTAAAAACAAATGGCATTTGGGGAGTCTGGAAACCAGGGTCAGGCATTAGGTGGATCTAAAATATGTGTCATCTGTTTAGTGTTGTATCCCCTTACGCACTGTCTTTTCTCAGAAGGCTAGTCCCTGGAGATATGTGAGATCAGAGGGAAACAGGAGACACATCTGCAACCTGCTGATTAGCCAGTCATCAACAGATTATCTTGTACAAAGGGATGAGGGTAATGGGCTGAGGCCAGCTGAGTGCATATATGGTAGGGAAAGCATCAGTGCCACAAAGATGGGAAAGACCAGATGATGTGACTTCTGGGGAGGGCACCTTTAAAGAGACAGAAAAAGAAGGGTGGGATTGTTGGGTGAGTCACTCTGAATAACTTGGCATCGATATAAAATCAGTGGGTTCAGCCTGGTCTTGCGGTTTCCCTTCTTTCTGGGCAGGGATCTGCACAAGCCGGAGGAGCTGCTGGGTGTATGGTATTTGCAACCGCTTTATTTTCTCTGGGCTAAAAATACTCTGCAAACTTTGGTTTTATTTTCCATTCCTAACAGCTGAGCCCTGATCTGGAGGGAATGAATGTGTTATCCCACTGTGAAAACATCTAAACAGGTGGAAAGGACAAGGGAGGGTAGAAAGAGAGGGTGAAGAGTCTGGGTTTAAACAGAAAATCCTGTTTCCTTTCTAAAAACAGAGTGAAGGTCATGGAGGTTATTTTAAAGCTAAAACTTGTTTTCACATTCTCAGATATTTGCTTATGTGAAAGAGCCTTGTGTTGGAAAACATCAGGAGGAAAATAGTTACGGAGACACTGTCAGAGGAAAGAGAATATTGTGGGCACTGTGCTGCTCTTTCAGTCAGACCTCAGCTTTCTGCCAATAAACTTAATTTTTCACCTGTAACTTCTGCTATGCCAGCTGGAATGTCCCATTCAGATGTTCCAAAGTGCTTTCGTTTATCTTCTTCTGAGAAAGCTCTTTATGAAAACTATCCTAGCTCTGAGACAGCTCTGTCGAAGCATCTCACTGCTGGCTGGTGGTGCTGTTTCTATAGCCATACCCATGTCCCAGCACAGAAAAGGCTATCAAACAGGCTGAATTGTGCTAAATGTTATGTTTTCCATTTTTCACTTTGGAAATATTTTCCATTAAGAAGCGTGATCCTGCCTGGTAAGACTCTCTTCATCCAAATCCTGTCTGGATTGCAAGTAAGTCTGCAAAGGCAAAGGCTAATGCACTAATCCATTCTGGTACTGTATGTCTTTACAGGAGCTTTTTTAGAAAAGAAAAATAAGAGTCCAGAGACTACAGAATGTAATCAATAAAGTTATTCAAAGTTCTACACAAAAGCACTCACACAAATCATTAGGGCAGAAACTTTAATCCACTGAGGTTTAGAAATGAGGAATTTCTTAAGTAGCACCTGAGATTTTTTTTCCCTTTACAAGTCTGTAGGGCTTTGTGGATTGTAAATCCTGTGAAAACACTTTTTACAAATAAATATTGTGGAGGGAAAATAAAAAGAGGAGTAAAGGGAAACCAAGGTGAAATCTGATAAACAGCTCCAAGATTTCAGCCCTCTCAGGGGTCACTGACTATTGCCCCAAATTCTCTCCTAGGTGATGGAAGTTAGTAAATAATCATAAACAGTAGGGAGGAAAAATGGTTTGTGAGAAGAACAGAGCCATGCTGTTTTCACCCTTCCAACACCTACACCTTTGGGCAGGCTTTGAATTCCCTTAGGCATTCCTCTTGCCATTCATGCTGTTCCTGCTCGTCATCTAAGCAAGGGCTACAAATCCCACCTGCTCTCACTGAGCAACAGGCTGGGGCAGTGTGAGACCTGGATTTGCCTCGCCTGTCCAACAGCAGTTTTCTGTCTTTCAGCAGAGGTAGCTTGGCCACAGGAAGGCCAAAGGGTCAGGCAGGAAAGGACAGACTCCATTCCTTTGGCAGGCGAGCCCAGCTTGGAGGGTGCTCTTCTGAGTGCTGAGACCACAGGTTGGAGCGCACTGGTGGCAGCCCTGTGGGCTGCTATCAGATTGGCAGCACAGATGAGTGATGTGTTGGTTCACCAGCCCCGCCCCAGACTGTGCCAGCACAGCCCTGCAGACACAGCCAGGTTAGGCATGAGCCCCACAAGTCCCTGCAGCTGCTTCCCACCACTTGGCATCCTAGAGACGGGTACCAGGGTGAGCCAGTTCAATGGCTTTCACTGGTGTGCAGCTGTCTGACAATGCTCTTGCCCTCAGAAAGGGCTTTCCTATGTGACAATTTGCCTGATACCAGCTATGGGTTGTCCTGGTGAGCTGTGTTTCTTCCCCCATCTTCTTAAAAAGGCGTGAGATTCACAAAGAAGCAGAGGGATTGTGGGACCCTTGCAAAGATAACTTTGGGATCATAATTTCTACCACTGTTTTTGGTGTCCAAAGCAGAGGGAAGACTGAGAGGGGGATTAGCATGTGGGAACTATGAATTAATTAAATAAATGAAAAGACACATCTAGCTGATATACTATGCTCAGATAACCCAGGCTGTTGCACATATCACCCCTGTGTTTATTGCACATATTTTACTTGCAGTCATGTTGGATCAGACTGCAAGCTCATTTAAGTTGTCTGTATTATGTCTGCACAACAGGTTTACTGAAGTTGTGATGTGTGGTCCTGCCCCTCCACCAGAAGGTCTCTGGCCTCTACAGTGGGAACTTAGGTATCCTGCTCTTGTAGGTCAGTGGTTTGAAAGCTGCTTTATGAAATGGGGTGCATGATCTACAGCTGCCTTGGATAGCCATATTAACCAAGGACTTGCATACTCACTAGTTTTATGTAAGACTAAGTTAATTTCAGGACTGCCAAATTTTCATGGCTGGGGGTAGCTGGTTTAGGCTTGTTTGGGAAGCCATGTCGGCTTGAGGGTAAAGAACATGTGAGGGACTTCTGCAGAGATTTCTTCTGATCATATAAGCCACTGGAGCAAAAGCAAATTGGCAAGTGAGTGTTCCTGCCCTCCGCAGGTTAATGGAGTTTGTTATGATTCACTCGGACTGCACAACACTAATGGCCACTAAAATGGATTCAGAATAAAAGGAAAAAAAAACAACGTATAGGCAGAAAAACTGGTTGGGTCACCACCAGCAGAAATATTTTGACTTCATCCTGATTAGAAGTAGTCACACTTAAATACTGAAGATACTGTGATGTGGGTCCTGGTGTAGAGCACCCCTCAACTGGAAGTGAAGGAAATGCAGCATATGGTCAAAGCCTGGTATCACTACTCTCCCCAGCCACTATCAGTAAGTGGCTGAGGGAGCAGAATGGAGAAAGACAACTGGAGAAAGAAAACATGAGGAAGGAAAAATGGCTTTGCTGCCTGGCTGCTGGTTTCAAGGTTAAAGAGAAAAGATGAAATCAAAGTGCCCATTAATCCTAACTATTCAATCTAACTTAGTTTGCTAATGCTGCAAACCCACTGGTTCACTTTTATCTAAAATTGAAAAAGCGTAATTCAAAGCCTGTTCAAAGAGAATAATGAGATAGCCTGAAAGACCATTACCTAAAACCCAGTTACAATTATATGTTATCTGTGTGGACTCAAGTTTTATTAGCTTGCATTTGCCCTCCAGGGCATCAGACAAAGGCCATCTATTTGTCAGGCTTTGGAGGAGTGCTAAAATCCAGCCGTTTTGGACAGGGTTGAGGGCAGGACTCCCATATCTCTCTCTGGGATTTCCTAGAGAGATGTAAGCATGCGTGACTTATGCAGTGACTTTACCCTGTGCATGCACTGCACCAGTGATTTGCAAATGCTTGGCTAGATTTCTCTGGGGTTTGCAGATATCCCTGTATGGGCTGTAGCAGTAGCTCTGACTTGGCTATAAGACTGACAATCCTATCCCATGCAAAGGACTAAAATTGGTTTCTGTTTCAGCTGAGCAAGACTTCTGGACAGAATTCTGGAATTAGACATGGGGGAAGCAGGAGAGGGGACTACTGTACCTCCTGTTGCTTAAATACCACTTGTTCTTGTGTACTGGTGGCTGTCTGATAATCTTGTCTGAGTTTCTGTCAGAGTATGGCTTGTGTAGATGTAGTGTAAGTATGTTAAATCCAAGTAAGTTCATAATACATTGGACAGTTGGAAGCTGCTAATTCTTATTTTGCCCATCAGAAGCCCAGCCTCTCCCTCTGCAGCTGTGATTTAGTAAGAGGGTACTGTTTTGCAGTCTCAGATTACTCTGTCTTTGAGTACCAAATTAATTCCTTACATAACTCAGCTGAAATTAACGGATTGATTGATAGTGATGATTTGATGTTATTCTGTTTAACTGCTTTTGCCAAGACAGAAAAATGTGTCATGATAAGTTTATTTGTATGCTGTGTACCATAAATGAAAGAGTTGATTGAACTGGTTTTTATGGATAAAAAAAAAAAGGATAATAATATCTTGGCTGCCAGTACTCTTTTGTATCTTTATTGTCTTTGATTCTTTACGGCCTTTACTGGCTTCAGTGGACTTTGGATCAGACAGTTACAAATTCATCTTCAAATCTTTACACAAATGACAACAGCAAGTTCACTATGTGTGTGAATTCCTTAATCTTCTGGGAAAATTATGGGTTTACATTGTAAACCAGAGACCTAACAGTAAGTTCTGAGGCTATTTCTATCACCCTTATAAAATGGTCGTTTGCCAACCATCTGATGTGTTTCCTTGCCAAACTGCTAGTATGAGGAAAAGTAGGTTTGTGTGTGATGCTGTGTGTAATGTTGGTAGCCACTGGCAAAAGGTGACTTTTAACAGACACTTTCCTAAGAAAAAAACAACTATCTAAGATGTCTAACAGAGGATGATGGCTAAAGATGAAAGAAAAGGATACTCACGAGATGGAAAAGCTATTACTTCAATGTCTAGTAACATACCACATATCACATGCCCCTTATATAAACTTATATAAACTTTTTAGGACATGTAGTGATGCGGGGGGGAGAGGGAGGGGGAAGAGGAGGGGATATAAATCTATCTACATGCTTTCTAAGACTTGAAGAGAGCTCTGGAAGGGGTTCCTTGCAAAAGAAGTTTTAAGAAAAAAGTTGGAGAAGTAACTGCTCTAGTCTGGATTTAGATCCAGACAAAGCTTAAGGTCCATGGTGAATAAAGACAACTCTTCTGTCAGGTGGCATGGAATTGTGTTACTGTCCTGTCACCATGCTGAACTGAAACCTCACATGCTCTGGCTGATGGGATCAAATGAATATTTCTTCCACTTGATTGCAGCTTCTCTCAAAGTATCAAGCCACAGTCTCTGGGGTGAATGTAGAATTTTGCTCATTATTATTACAGATTATTATATTTCCTGTGCCAGTCACTGGAAACTGGCCTGAAAAGACATAGATCCCCATGGAGCAACAGCCAGAACCTGAATCCCAAAATATGTCTCAAAAGGCTACATGATGGTAAGTCCTGGGTCATTCTGAAGCGCTCCTAAGATATGACTGTTATTTTTCTCTGCTAAAAACCATTAGAAAACCCCGAGGAGGAACACAAATAACAGGGATGAAAGCCTAATCTTTGTCAGTGATCCAGACACTAACTGTATTGTAGTTTCAGCAACAGTCATGTGTCTGATTTAAAATCAAGGAGGCAAATAAAATAGGAGCACTCAATGTGGTTGTGAAAAACTGGGATTTAACTCTTTTTCAGCCTAAGCAGTTGCAGTTTGGAGTGAATAGTGACCGTGTATTTCGTGAAGGAGGAGTTGTTTTTGTTTTTGTTTTAAAAAGAGCATTCAGATCAGCTGAGTTTGAGCCAATGCTGAAAACAGAGCTGCCAAATTTATCATTGACCAGAAGATTTGTATGGGGCCAAGGGAGGTTGGTACAGAGAGATTAGAAACAGATTATCAGCATGCTTTTAGCTTTATCTGTCTCTAGAAGCAAATAATTAGCCTCAGACACAACATCATCTTAAAATAAGTTTTAAAATAAAAATTACTGTTGTGAAAAGACAGACAAAAGTTAGAGAACCTGTTATTTCTGTCAGAAGAAATTAAGTCCCAGAGGCATTAATTCCAATCAATGTGTTTTCCATAGCACTGCTACGTTTTTTCCAGGAAAAGTGAATTTCAAGAAACTCATTTAGTTCCTTATTTCAAATCCTCCCTGTAACCTGCCTGAGAAAAAAAGGGGGGAAAAAATTAGACAGTTCTGACGTCAGAAACTAGCTGATTTACCTTCTGAAGCTTTGCTACGAAACTGAGAGAATTGCTAGTAATGGCTTTTTTTATATACTTTTCATTATTATTTTTGAGATAAAGCGGGTAGATTCACCCCTGTTTTCTGACCAGCACGTGACTGGAGCACGGCTGGCTGAATCCTGGCGGGAGCTCTGGGAAATGTGTGCTGTGTAGCCTGGGCTCATCTCACCCACGGAGAGATTGTCACCCAGGGAAATAAGTGTCAAGGCATTGAGAAATGGCATTCGTTTGTGCTTGTGTCATGTGTGGTCCTAAACACGCTGGTAACTTGGGAAATGGAGGAGATGCCCATGGTTTGTCAGCAATATCCAGGTTTCCTTATGATCTCCATGACAGCCTGGGTATCTGATGTCACCTCTTTTTGCCTAAACAGCCATGTGAGAAGCATTATAGGATTTTTGGCAAAATGGGGGAAAAGTGGTTGATTTTTAACTGGCATTTTTACATGGATTTTCAAAGAAATGAAGATTTAAGTGGTTTCCTCACACCCTGTTTGCTCTATGCTGCTTTGAAAGTCTCCATTAGAGAAATTAAAGACCTTACTGGAGAGTAGGGATAAGTCCTTTTTCATGTTTGAAAACTTACAAGCTTTTATTGAGAAAAAAAAAAGTTTAAAATAAAATATTGTCCCATATCTCAACATAAGCAAAGTGATAAAGGCAAATGAGAAATGAAAACTCTCTGTACACTGGACTAGACACTACAGAAGATTTTTATAAGGCAAAACTTTATGCTGCTGGTACTCTCACACTGATGAATAGAAAAACAGACCTTTTCAGATATGAGGGGCTTTTTTGCCAAATGTGAAAACTGCTGACTGTGTCTGGCCTCCTTCTTTCCAGGGTGAACATCTCACCCATACTATGTCTCTAGCACTTTTAAGTTCTATTCCATTTCCCTATTCAGGGTGTCCCCACCTGGAAATCTACATCTTCAGCTGAACACAAATCCTCAGGAGGCCAGATCAGAAGTGAAGACAGGTCTTCAGTATGTCTGTGGCAGGAGATCATCTGTGATCTTGCCCTTTTTAAGGAAGAGCTGCCAAAATGACAGACCTTGCTGCAGGGTTAGGTCTGGCAGGTGTGGGTGGAAACACCTCTGCCATGGGAGCGTCACCACCAGGACTTTCAGTTTCCTGTATTGACAGTGTATCTCCCAGGCCCACTCTGGCAGCTGGGTCACTCTTGGTGACTTAGGGCTTCCTAGTTCTTTCCTAGGCAGTTTTAAATCCAGAAAATACAGGTTCAGTTGTTACCACAAAATCCAGGGCAATGCTATATGGAAAAAGGGCATTCTTCTCAATAAAATTCAAGCGAAACTGCAACTTCCCAAGTCATTGGATGAATAAGAAGCTGCAAGTTTTTTCACCAGAGTGTCTTGATTTCTTCAGGAAAGATTGCAGTCATATGTATGGTGTGAGATGAGGTAGGAACAACTGCATCAGCCCCTCTGGCAGCTCCCAATGGAGGGTGACCTGCTGGCCTCTCCATGCAGCGACTTTGGGAAGCACATGACACTTGCTTGGATGGCAAGAGCTACCCTACTGCCTCACAGCATCCTAAAGAGAGAGGGCCACTGCTGCGAGCTGTGCGGATGCTTGGTGTGAAAATAAAACTGCATTTCTTAGTTATGGCAAAAGTGTTTTCCAAACCCCTGCCTGAGTGGGGCAAGAAAAGAAATCGACACAAATGGAGCCAGGCATATGCCAAATATATGAGCTGTTCTAAAAGTACGATGTGTCATGGGCTCATTATTCATCAATGCTTCATCACACCGAGTTTATGGTGGCATTAAAACTGGAGAAAAAAAAGACGTCATTTACATGAAATGCTGGAGACACTCCCTCCACCCTTTGATTCCTTCAGTAAGCTGGAAGGAGTTCGTGTGCGCATGAGAAAGTGTGCTATACAATGCTGGCCTTTATTCTCTTCTTGAATTACTCATACTGTGCAGTATGTAGCAAAAAAAAAGAAAAAAAAAAGAAAAAAAGAAAAATGTTTGGGGCTTATTTTGCTCTTAAGAAATAACTGAAACACAGAAGAGAAACTACAAGGTGAGTGAATGCACTGATCACTTCTGGAGTTTATTTTTCTAGGGGCTTTTTTGAATGCTGGTATCTCTTTCTGTGCTTCACGCTGAAGTTGCTACTTTCCTATGTACACAGGACAACCCAAATTCCTTCCACCGCCCCCTAAGTCCTGACCTCAACAAAGGAATGACTGTTGTCCCACTGCACAAGGTTCTGCAGGCTGTTAAACAACTGAGGTGGAAAGCACCAGCCGGACGAAAGTAGCTGGCCTTGGGAAAGGAGCTGGAAATTTGGGCCAGCATCAGTGTGAGAGATTGGGGCAAGCTGGAGAGCTTTGCATGAAAACCCAAACCCCATCATAATGCAGCTGTCTAATAGAAGACTTGGGGGTTCAATAGCTGACCTCCTTCCCCAAGGCTCTTTTTTTGTTTTGTAGGTTTTTAAACCTTCTAGGTTTTCTCTCTTGGCAAAACTGGGCATATTTTAAAATCCAAGCTGTGGCACAGGGCAAGGAGGAACATGGGAGGCTGAGTTCAGTGGCCTTCAGATGGGACATTGTTGCCTCACAGCCAGCGGACTGCACTCAGAGAGGGGCATGAGAGTGGTTGGGAGAACATGGAAGACAAACCAGGGGGTGCACGCATGCACATTTATGTCTTGCGCTGACATCCACCCTAAAGAATTCGGATGGGTGTGCTTTGGCTGAGTTGGCTGGCCATCAGCTAAGGTTTTAAGATCATTTCATTGCTCATTTTGGAGGCCATTTAGTTTTTCAAAGTCAATTTCCTTATACAGGCAAACCACCAATTTTTTTTTCTGTTTTTTTCCCCATGTTTTGCGGAGGGGAGAGTCAACTTTTACTACCTATGGCATTATCCATCTAAGGTTTCTTCAAGCCCAACAAAACACAATAGACTGGACTGGCTCCAGAGAAGTTTGTTTAGTCCCATATATAATTATTACCTTGTAAACAGGATGCACCTTTAAGTTATAATTTAAATATGATAAATGGGCCAAACCCAAGAGTTTTATTATCCCAGGACACAGTTATTACCAACTTAACAGGAAACACCTGCAACTTATTGTTAAAATTAGAGATGGCTGAAAAATGGGGAAATCATTTTGTGGAACAAAAAGATAAAATTATTGAAGTTATTGCACTCTAAAAGGTTCAAATGTATCCATTTAGGCCATATTTTTTAGTGAAATCATGTCTTTATGTTCTCGCTGTCAGAGAACCTCTACACTTTTCCACTGAGAGCTAGTGCTTAGCTAAAGGAAGAATTCTAAAGGAAATTTAAAGCTATGTAAATTTAAAGTCTCATTGAAACAGTAATCAGAGGTTTTGTTTAATGAAAAATGTAACATTTTGGGCAATTTGTATGTCAACAACTTTTTCTCCCTAAAAAAAGACTATTTTCAACAGAAATAAGAAAATGTCAAACATTTCTGATTATTATTTTACTGGGAAGTGCTTTAAGTTCTTCTTTGTTCCCAAAGCTTTTCAGGCCATGTGCTCTGGTGGTGGCAGCTAAGCTGACAGGAGGATTGCTGCCTCCTGGCCCTCAGCACTGCCTCACCAGCTGGGAGTCGCTGTGCCCTACACTCTGTGGCCAAACCATGTCAGAAAAGATCTACCGTTTAAATGCTACAGCAACAGGTTCTCAGCCTTCATCACCCGAGCCTGTCACCCTAAGTACTGATGGAGGAACTGACTTCAACCCTGAGTCCTTGCTCCGACCCTCATTCACAGTCCCAGCTTGGAAGCAGCTCCATTTTCTTTTTCATCCCTCATCTCCAACATCATTCAGAGTGGGAAGTCTTACAGGAGGCAAGGGTGGAGAGGCAGATCATAAGTTCTTTTGCGTAAGGCTGGGACAAAAGACCCATGAAATGATGTGGGAGTTGGAACTCAGACAGTGAGGAAAGCGGTCTCAGCAGTGGGAGGTGGGAAGGTCACTGGAGAAGGTTTCAGGACAGCCACAGGACATTGGTGGGAGGTCAGGAAGGGTGTAGCAGCAGTGTATCTGCTGTATCAGCACTGTAGTCACTGTCCAAGGGGGCTTTTCCAGTAACTTGGGTTGATGTGTTTGGGGTTTTTTTTAATAAAGTGGTTAATTTCAGAAAGTTCTAGAAAATCATTTGAAGATTTTTATGGTTTTGAAAATGTTATTGTTTTACTGGATGTACTACTGTCGATGTCATTAGAGCTGAAACAGACCATTTTATATTAAAACCAGGAAGGACAAAAAGATTTTCCAAATTAAAATATCTACTGTGCATGCTGTGTCACAGGAGGACATGATATACCTTGTCTCAGCATTCATTTTAAATGTTGCTGCTACATTAATGTGCCCTTTCTGAAGTTTTTCAGATGCACAGCCACACAAATGCATGTGTTTCGAATGACACCACTTGGAAACTTTACAGGGATGACATGAAACATGTAATGAAAATAGTTTCCCAATTTTTGAAACAAGGTTGCATTAGAATAAGGGACCACCACTAAATTAATTAGCATGGAAAATACATGATGGTGTTTTATTGAACAGACCTTCAACCTGAATACATTATTGCAGAGGCAAACAGTTTACTTCTGGCTTTTTAACAATATAGTTTTTAGTGCTGCAAATTCTCAAATGTAGTAATACTCTTTTCAGTAGGAAAATGGGACATAGTAGCTGTTTAATGAAAAAACTTTTAAAATAATGGAATGTGTCTGAAAGAGATAGTTTTGAAAGTCTGGGAGCTTCAGTAGACTTCCATAGGCCTGGATCACTTAAATACACGACTGGAGTCATCAAGTCCATAGGAGGTTTTACAAATGTTAACTGACATACACTGTCTACTCAATCTTCCTAGACTAGAATAGGAAGAGTGTATTTTGTAAATGCACTTTTCACGTAAATTTGAAGCAGGATGCTGTTGGACAAAAACATTTCTCCTTTTTGCAACACTAACAGAAAGACCCAGACCAGAAAGCCAAGCTGACTGGAAACTCTGGTAAACAAAAAATGAAATCGAGTTATCGCCATCCTTTACTTCTTGACATATTTAACTTGTCATTTCCCTTTACACTCAGATTCTCCTTCTAAATGTGCAAAGGTGAAATGTCTTGTTACTCGCTCTTGTTATAATTAGTGGCTTTCTAGTTTTGCTACAACTAAATGGTGAATAAGAGAAGTGACTTGAACACATGCTGCTTCTCTTTTCTCTGGTGCCATCAGACTTTCCCATTGTGCATGCATAAGTAGGAGAGGACACGACTGAGTAATCAAAATGAGTCACTTTCTATCTTTAGTGAAATAACTCTCTGTTCAGCATTCCCCTTTGCCAAGTAGCAGGCAGCAATTGCAAGTAGGTAATTGCACTGCTAACACATGCCAAGGCTCAGATAAGAACCAATCTGGGTACACGCAGTGTATTAACAAATTCTCCAAGCACTGACTCTGCAGAATAAGATTCAGCATTTTCATCCAAGATAATATGCTCTAATTAACCAGTGCACGGTACTTTACACTAAATACAGGGCTTGAATAGAACTTTGGGAATGGGATAATGGAGGCTTATTAGGTTAATAAAGAATCATGTGTTCCAAGGCTGACTTAAAAACACAATTAGACTTCCTTTAAAAAAGGCCAAAGTATTTCAGATTTAATCAGTCCCCTGGAGGTTATTGAAATTATGAAATAGGTTTGGCAATTGATAAGTGACATCATTTATTCTGTTCAGAAAATGAAAATGCTCTAAAGAACCACCAGGAGCTTTGGTGGCTAAAAGCTCCCTTAAAACAGCCACAGAGACTGGATGCTTTTTGTCCAGCATTTGGACAGAAAACATTTTATTACAAAAGTGGGAACCAATCTCTAACACCGTGTAAGATTTCTGTAACAAAAGGGAGGCTATACATTATGCTGTTTGGCTTCATTAAGATCACGTGTTGCTGTTTCCTGGGGATGCTTCTCCTCCAGGTCTTTCACTTGAATTTAGAAGCCATCCAAAAGCACTTTGCTGAGAAACCTTGAGCAAACTAAAGAGATGCAGTGTACGTAATGGGATGAGGTTCATAGAATCAGAATATCCTGAGCTGGAAAAGACCCATCAAGACCGTCGAATAAAACTCTTGGCCCTGCGCAGGACACCCCGAGGATCTCACCATGTGCCTGAGAGAGTTGTTCAAATGCTTCTTGTACTCAGACAGGCTTGAGTGGTGCTGTGACCACTTGTCTGGGGAGCCTGTTCAAGTGCTGTCATCCTCTAGGTGAAAAGCCTTTTCCTGATATCCAACCTAAACCTCCCCTGACATAGCTCCAGCTGTTCTCTCAGGTCCTGTCACTGGTCACGGGAGTGAAGAGATCAGTGCCTGCCCCTCCATTGCCCCTTCTGAGGATGCTGAAGATCACCATGAGGGCTCCCCTCAGCCTCCTTTTCTCCAGGCTGCACAAACCAAGTGACCTCAGTCACTCCTCATAAGCCTTCCCCTCCCAATCTTTCACCATTCTTGTGGCCCTCTTTTGAATACTCTCTAACAGCTTAATATCTTTTATATTGTGGTGTCAAAACCGTCCCCTGGACTCAAGGTGAAGCTTAGTCTCTCAGCACTTTTCTCGCAGCAACTTGAAACTGTTGCTGGGTTGGTTTGGCATTTGTCAACATCGTCTGAATCCCTCCTTGAACTTTCTTTTGCAACTGTATGACACAGTGGCATACATAGCGTTAATTGCTTTTTTTTTTTTTTTGAGGAGGTGATTTTTCTTACACATACACCCTGAAATGTGTTTACTCTGCCAGCAGTCTATGCCATTATGTCTGCTTTTTATCAATTCAAATTTCTCTTAGCTGATTATGTAGCAACCGATGAGCCAACCACCCCAGGGCCTCATCATTAGGCATAAATCTCACCTGAAATCAAAGGGAGTTTCAGCCTAAAGGGTGGGACTGTCTGTCATGAATATTGAAAAAAACATCATCAAAACGGATCACGCCATCATGTGTGTGTAATCAGAAAAGCCAAATGTGTTTTGGCCTTTTTAGTGGAAATAATATTTAAAAAGAAAAATACCAGAAGGCTGGGAACATATCTGAGGAAAGAATCTGCAAGTAAAATTTAGCTTATGTGACTAGCCTGGTACACTAACAGGGCATTATTTCTAGGAATGGAGCTAGTAGAATTTAATCTTTCATTTGCAGATAACCTCATTAATTTGAATTCTCTCACATTTTAAAGAATCAAATATTCACCCAACTTTTTTTCATTTTTCTCCACTTGGCACCCATCTTCCTCCATCTTAGCTGAAATTAAGCTCTAGTTGACCCATAACAAATACATGAAAGACCATAACTCTAAATAACTGCCAAAAATAATAATAATAAAAAAAATCTTATAACAATCCAGCCTGTCAAGGCAAAACCTGTCCTCCTCCAATTATCTAGTATCACCCTATTTCATTGCTAGCTTTTCTAAAAAACTGTCAGAGAGAGTAAGTACATATGATAAATTCAGGCTTGTAGGAGGACTCCCACATGCTTTGCACTGAACCATAATTCCACTGCATATCATGAAATAAAACTATTTATATCGCGACTTCAGTTCCAACCCCTGACCCCCCCCACCCCCAGCCAAGAAATACGCAGAAAAAATGTACAGAACTGACAGGCAGCACCTGAATACCAGGTGAATATTATCTGTGGAACTCTTCTTATCCCACACTGTGACATAGTTCTGAACAAAGATGTCCTTAGTCAGGACAGGCCATTAGGATAAATATTTCCTGATTTATGTGCAATTTCTGCAAACTTATGTAAATAATTTTCAAGCCGATAATAGTTATGTTTAATCAGACAGTACAATACTGCTCTATATTGGCTGCACAGAAAAATTAAAATAACAAAGCCCATAGCTGTCTTTTGTTTACATCAAATCACATTAGAATATAATGAGATAAGCAAGCAAATCTTTCTTTCATGTTCTAGAAGTCTATTTCCTGTTTCAATGGGTAAGTGCACTGTGAAACAGCCAGTTAGGTATGTTTAGAAGTTCATCTGTCAGTTGCTTTATTTATGTAACAGTTGTATGATATTTGCCTGGAGCAGGGGTGACTCCACCTGGCTTTTGCTGTTTTTCAAGGTACCAGCTGATGGTAGCCCTGATCTGCTGATATTCAGTTTCTATTGGCACGCACTTTCTAGGCACCCAAAAGGCCCTGGAAATCTGCTCTGTCTGCAAAGACAGAGCAAAGACATTAATTTGTCTGACAAATTAATTTGCCATTAATTTGTCAAAAAAAGGCAAAAGGAAGAATTTATCTTCTTCAGAGTTAAACACAGTTTCAGCCCAAACGCTGTCACAGCTGGGGGTATGTAACTCTTCAAGAAGACCAAGTATGTCATCAAGAAAGAGGAAGCCAGGTGAACTGATGAGAATGAAGTTTTGGGTGCCCCAGTGATACTGCAGTTGTTCATATGCTGTGTCACCAGCACGTGGCTAGACATTGTGCAGGTTGCCTTCCTTGGGTAACAATTCTTGCTACTTTGGTTGCCATTCCTACAGACAGTAAGCTCTGCAGGACAAGTGATCCCCCCCCAGTGCCAGAAGCAGGACTGCAGAGGGGAATAGGCAGGGATGTAATAAGCAGGGATGGCCCTGCCGGGAAAGAAGGCAGGCCCTCAGCTGAACAGCAGCAGATAGGGAGAGGAGGGTGGGTGTAGCAGTTTGAGCATCGGGTCTGCTGGAGAAGCAATTACACAAGTCACTTCATGCAGGGACCTAGTGTGTGCACACCAACTGTACTTGCCAAGGGATACTGAGGGGTGGGCTGGCATCTACAACCCAGGGTGATACCAGTTCCCTGCCCTGTGTGCCCCAGGGTGCTCACAGCTCCTGCCCTGCACCCTGGGTCTCTCCTGATCAACTCAGCAGCTTGTAGTGATGTCAGGGACCACAGACTGGGATAACTCCCTGCACAGACAACACTCATGGCACACTCCTGCCACCCCTTCAAAGGATGGTGATGGGCCTGAGTATGAAGTGTGGCAGCTACAGCTCAGAGATCCTGATCTCAATAGGTGTAAGGGGAAATGTACTCAATCAAGACTTTTTGAGAGGCAAGATTTTGCCCTTTTCCTGTATGTGATTCTTCATCCTGACTCTTTTCAGCTTCAGCCAAGTCAAACACCCATAAGATCCATTCAGCAAAGCCACATGCAGCAACTTCTTAAAGATGCAACAAGCCTTTTGCCCCCTCTCTATTGTGTGGCTACACTTGGGGCCCTCTTTGTTTTTGAAAAGGTTCAGTTCTGCACATCTGGAGCTGTGCAGTGCCCCACCAGGAAAGGAATACATTTACAGCAAGTGTAAGGATAAATATTTACCAGAATTCATCTGTAACAACAGAACAGGAAAACTATTTAAAAACAACAACAACAATAAAGAAACGAGTCAAGAAATAATGGAGTGTTTAATCCCATTGCCTGGACTGATCTATTTTTGTACTAGCATTCACAAACAGATTTGCAAGGAATTGTACTTATTATGTTGAATGTGGTAGTACTGAGGACCCAAGTTCAAGAATCAATCTGTCCCTGACATTGCTTGGTTTTATATCAAAAACTAAAGCATTGTTTTTATAGAATATAAGGTCAATGTTCACAAAATAACCAAGTGCTCAGGCTTCACTCCCACTGAATTGAATTATAAAGCTCCCACTGACTTATGTGGGAGTTGGATCAAGCCCCACAGCAACTGCTGCGAGTAGGGGCAAGCCTTAGGTTTGAATGATGATGATTATATTTTGAATTTTGTGTGGGGAACATATATATTCTCATTTGTTTTTCAGAACTGCTTTTATCTTTAAGTGTTATGATAACTTTTTATTAGGCTCCAAGCTGGCACTCTGTAGGTTCAGGGAGGAGTCAATGCCACTAGTGCCTCTGTCTAGGAATAGACCCGGCATTTATGGATGCCTGTGTTTGTGTTGTACCAGGCTCGGGAAGAACAAAGGCTCCCTGGTTAGAGTCACTTTTCTGACACTTCTCTGTGGAGAACAAGGTCTCCAGGAAGCAGATGCCTCCCAGGAGGAAGGAAAAGGAGCCAGGTGTTCAAGTCAGCATGCAAACCTCAGAAGGGCCTGCAGACAGAAATCTTAAGGAGAGTAGAAAGAGGAGCAGAAGTCATACAGACGTATGAGTTCAGGGGAGGATCATGCTGAAGCTGCAAGAATGCCACTGCAACACTCAAAGGGAGACAATGTGAGTAATGTAAATCTGAGGTTACCTGAGATCTTGAGAAGACAGTGGTGACACACACAAGGAGCATTAGCCAACAATGAGGAAAGAGTAGCAAAGTGTGATCAAGAAGGGAGTCTAAATTTACCCAGATCTGTGCAGCCTTTATGTTTCTTTTAAGAACAGAATAGTGCCTCACAGGCCTTTTACAAGTTTTAAAGATGACCCTTTTAAAGATGGAGAATATGCCACAAGAAGCAGAGGTGGAGGTGTAATGCAGTACAGAAGATCAAATGGCGACCAAGCACGTCTTCTGTTTCCAGCAGTGACCAGAAGCAGATGTTTATGGGAGAGTATAAAACTGAGGATGTGCAATATTATTCATTTCCTTGTTTGGCCTCCCATTTTGAGTAATCATCTCTTCAGGGACTTCCTGAGGTGGATGTTCAGTATGGACAGTCATGTTCTATTGATCTAGCCTTCTGACATGAATTTGTCCAGTGTCTCTTGGAATCCATTTGAATACCACTCTTCTCACTGTCCCATGGCATTAAGCTCTGCAAAGGTACTGTATGCTGCCCAATAAAACAGAGACCTTTTTTGCCCTCAACCTGCTAATGTAATTTTTTGTGCTCTGTCCCTTGTGTTGTAAAACTTGGTGACTAATGGTTAACTGCTCTCTCTCTCCTCATTTATGATTTTAGAGACATCTCCCATCTCTCCCTCTTTTCCAGGTGCAGGGCTTCTAGTCTATGCTGCACACACACACACACACACCCCTTTTGCTCATTCTCATTATCCTTTGCTGGGCTTTCTGTAGTTCTCCAGTCTTCTGAAATGGATGGGGATCAGACCTGCATATTGTAGTCAAGCTTTTGGAAAGGGCCTTTTAGCTACTGATGACTCTGGGGATGCTGACAGCAATCTGATGGCTAAGATGGCTGACCCTGGAGGATTAGTTTACAGTTGCCTAACTAGGACTTCTAGAAATTAGAAGGAAGCACTTGTCAGTTTTTTAGGTTTTCTTTGGGAAAAAAATTGCTTGGAGACCCTAGAAATCCTTGATCAGGGCCCCAAAAAATATGAAAGGGAGCACTGTCACAAGACTAAAACACAAGACTCTCCCATGTAGAACAGAGTGAGGAGGAAAGCTGTGTCATTCTCAAATACACATTATGTGATCCTGGAATACACACAATGTTGAAACATCTTGGCATCAAAGGCCTCAGCTCCTGTTCTTCTTACACTTGAATCTATCTCTAAGGGCAACGGCTAAAGAAAGAGTTAAGGCATATTCTAAATCTCTTAGGGCTTTTTCTTTCTTTTTACTGACTTTTCGTTTTGTTTCATCTGCAGATGTGAAGTCTTTGTAACTTTGTTTAAAACACCAGTAAGATAAGAAATAGATCATCTTGAAATATCTTAGTCATGGTAAATTCTTTCCTTTCTCTGTAAACTCAGACAATGTTCCCAAGGATGAAAAGGTAAAATTAGGGCTCTTTGAGCCCAAAGGTATTTCTGGTTTCAAGTGTCCATATAAGATGGAGATAAAAATCACCTAAAGGAAATCATAGCAAAATCATGTCTGAAAATCCCAAATTCAGTCTTTGGGTGATTATGAAGAGACTTATAAGACATATATTCTTAAAAAATAAGGAGATAATTTTTAAATTAGGTATTTAAAAATAATTTACTGGCTGCTGAACACTCATGACTTTTTTACTGTTTGGAGCATAGCTGTTAATTTATGTAAAGAAGGAAGACAATTCAAATAATGGGAAGACCTCTTCTTCCTCAGCCTTTACAGCAGATCCAGCACCCCAGCCCTGTTTTCATCCAGCTCTCTACATTTTAATTTAAACTATTGATTGGATGTGGTGTGGAAAAAAATCTTGAAATAAACAAGCTTCTATATTTATACACATTCTGTTGTGCTTATGCTAAAGCTGATCAAGAAGATGTGTGTTTCTGGAAATCAAAGAAATGAAGATTAAAACAAAAGAAAAAGGCAATCCAGTGTTACATCAGTGGACAAAGGACAGAGGAGGAATGTAATTTGAATTTTGCTGAAAGGTTTGGTAAGATGTGGAAAAACTCTGCAGGAGTATAGGACATAAATCTGGCACTATCCATTTGATAGTGGCAGAAAAACACAGGATACACAGTGAGTAAGCAAGAGTAGATGTAGTTTACTGATCCTGGTATCCTTTTGTCACAGACATATTAATCTGTCCCACCATCCTTTCCCCCCTGCCTCCTGAGGTTAGCCACATCTCAGTGAGTTTACCTGTCCTCAGGGGCTATGATGGCATATAATACTCTCTCTGTTGTGACCACTTTTAATTACGTGTTTTAATTGAGCACATGGCCACTCTGATGAAGGACACAGCCATATTGCGAGTTGGTGAGTAGCAGACCTGGTATTTGTGGCATTTATTTCAATGTAAATTGGCTACCCGAGTCAGAGGCACACAGGGAGACTAGTTCTCAGCTGCCTTTTTACAACTGTTTTAGTTTTCCATAAAAATAGAGAGAAGAGCAATGGAAATAAAGTTTTATTCATTGTTCCCCAGAATTGTATCAGCATTATACAATTTTTTAATCACTGTTTATAATTTCAGAGCAATAAGAAAACACTAAGCAGAAGGCTTATTACCTACTAAACCTTAGCTCAAACAGAAGATCCTGGAAAAACACAAATCATCCATGGCAAATTCTACTGGCATACTGTCTACTAACCATACTGATGAGGTATATTAAAAGTACTATGATTTTAAGGCTATTGCTGGTATCTTGACAGTGTTACAAATGAGATCCCATCTTACTCTGTGCAGCGGTGTGACCTTATTCACTTCAGCAACAGTAGCATGAAAATCATTGCAGGGATAAAACTGAGTCAATGCTAATGGAAAAGAATAATATCCCCCAAATTTAAGGTTATGCAAATGTGTGGCAATGCAGACCACTCAGAAATGGAGGGGGCCAAAGAAACATAAAACAGTAGGACACTAAGTTCATGCAAATTATTTATAAAGGGATTTTTTTTCCCTTAATGAAATGATGTACCATTAACTGAATGGCTTCTTGCTGATCCATTAAGTCCTAACTGTGACTTCTTGTGTCTTGACGACAGCCAGAAATGCCTCTGCGGAAGTCAACAGAGTAACCTCTGTATATAAGTGCTCCCTTAGAGAGAAGTAAAGACAGTGTATTTATTTCTAACAGGAGCAATGACACTATCACATGGTACTTTTTACATGTTTGTATAACAGTTCTTTTACATTTGTTATAATTTTTTTGGCATGCCAAATGGGGATATATGTTTTGTGATTTAATTTTCCAGACTCTGATGTACAGCTTCTTACCTAGAAAGCACACTAGCATGTTTTCAGCATCTAGAAAAGAGACTAGCTTTGCCATCTGGGATCACAGACAGCAAAACAGAGGAAAAAAAGATACTGTGCATCTGAACATGGGAAATATAAGAGGCAACACACACACACAGAAGCAAGGTAATATTCTATATACAGTCGTATTTAGCACTGAGGACTTGTTAAAAGAGAGAAGACACAATATGCCAGCTCAAACCCAAACTCCTTCAGAGGTCAGCTATTTCAGGACCAAGCTCTACAGACTGCTCAAGAAAAGAAAGGAAAACATCTCCAAACAAAGAAAATGCAGTGAAAACCAGACTTGGACATATGTTAAGTAACAGCACTGCCCTGAGATAAGAAGTTACTGGGGAGAAATGAGAGAGGGCTTTATTTCCATAGGGTCCCAACCTTTGAAGTTTACTTTAACTAAACTTAAATCACTCTCAGATGATTTCCATTAAGGAAAAGCATGAGTTAAAAGAGAATGGGAAAACATAAACAAGTTCTATGTCACAGCCTGGTAAATAACAACAAGTATTCCTAAAGGAATAGCTGTGGATTTCAAGGAGACATGGACTCATGCAGGATGTGAGTAACTCCCATAGTCTTCCCACTATCTTTCAGTGGGCTCTCACTGACGTTATTGGTATCCTGTGGTGAGAGAATAGGGCCAATATTTTTAGATTTGTGTATGATAGCTGTTTTCTGGAGTTGTTACAACGCTAGTGTATTTTTAGTGGTTCATTATATTGCAGAAGAGTCTTTGCGTTGTGTTGTGTCACACACTGCGTGCGAACTTCCTGGAGCTCATCTGTTCCTTTGATCCTACCAGCCAAAATAGCAGCAAAGCTGACACATCAGTCACGGCAATTTCTTCCTTAATAGGAGCTTCCCAGGTAGGCGGAAATGTACCAAACAGGGCATCGTAATGGCCACGTCGACTCTGAGCCTGGTGCTGACATGACATCCACTGCAGATCGGATGAATCTGAGCAGTGTCAGAGATATTGCAGATATTTCATCTGTTTGCCTTTTGATATTCTGTAGTAATATTGTCACCATATCCTGAGCATATTTTGCAACTATAGAAATGTCGTCTTGACAGGTACAGACATCTGTGCCATTGTGAAGATGACATGGTTTACTAGACAGGTGACAAGGCCTGATGGACATTTAGAACACGTAATTGAATGTATCTTCACCAATAAGTTGAAATACAGAGGTCATTTCTAGTTTTTTCTGGTGTATATTTCTAGGAAAGACCAAAGGTCAGTTTTTCTTTGTAAAGTTTCTTTGACTTTCCTATTATGATTGTTATTCAAAATAACCAAAAAATTATGTTCTACCAAAACTTTATTTTTCTTACTGCCTTCCTTTTCATCAGTGAATACTTAATATGTGTTGTCAGTAACACATGCTAGCGGTTAGAAAATCCAAATAAAATTATTCAATGCCTCATGACAGACATACCGTTTCCTCACTCCTCACTGCTATACACCCAATCCATCCTGACAGCTGTTTAAGATACATAATGCCAAGTTATGAATATATGAATTATATATGAATTTGCTTGAAGAAATAACACAGTATTTTAACTTGGAAAATGTGGGAGTAGCTAAATTCTTATATACAGAATTTTTAGAACTGTTCTATAAGTTTAATTTTATGCATTTCAACTGAATTTGCAAGATACTTGCATTTGATGTAGAGAATCACACAATATTTTTTGACATATCTTCATCACAATTTTCTGTCCTGGCTCTTCAAACCTACCTCCTCAATGTAATGTATCTCAAAGACTTTCAGGAGTTTATGAAGCAACATAAACTGTCTGAAAGGCATTTTCTTTTCCTCCTTGTCTCACTGTCTCTCACAGGGAGAAGCCTGTGCAGCTTGCTTGCTTCCTTTTCTTTGCTTTTTTTTTTTTTTTTTTAATTTTGTGTGTGTACATTCATTGCACCACAAATTCCTCTTAGTGAAAGAAGAGCTGAAGAAGAGCACCTCTTTGTACTTGGAGCAGAAACTGGTGGCACCTGAAGTAATGCAACACACTGCAGTACAGTGCACAGAGAGCAAAACCTCTGTTACCCTTGTCAAATCATGTTTAAGGTAACAGTTTGATTGTCTTGAAACAGCCACACTGTGGAAGCTCACAAGCTAAGGAGGTCTGGGCCTCATTAATACTTGGATGGTAGATCTCCAGACAGCTGTAAGATTTATTTCAGAAAGTGGCATCAGTGACTTCATAGCTGGCACTTTGAAATGGTGCTGTCCCAGCATGTTTGTAGAATCAGAGTATTGCAAGAGAGAAATCACTGTATTTTCCTCTCCACACAGGTTTTACGTCAGCATAAAAGGGAAAAGTCAGAGCCAGGAGGTAAGAGTGAGCATTTTAGCACTGAAAAGGCATTCTTTTGAATTGCAAGTCTAGAGGAGGTTTAACAGTAGTTCCTTGACTAAGCCTTTGTTTGAGTTCTTTCTGCACGTGAACACAGTTTCACATGGGGCTTGAGTCAATCTAAAACCGCATTGCTGCTGTGACAGGAGAGGACCTGCTCTTTTCCACCAGGCACAAACTCCTTGCTCTGGCCCACCCTGGTTGAAAGGGAACTACAAAACACAGAAGTAATGCAGAAATGACCAGACGGGTCAGTGAGGTGATGCAGATGCGTGATTTAATGATGCCAGCACAAGGGAATCCGTGGCTGGGTGGGGACCCATGGCTGGAAGCCAAGCAGCACTGTTTTAGTGGCCACCCTCAAACAGTGTCAGGCAACTGCTGAGATGCCTTGGTGGTTTATTTTTGAGAAGACATTCTGCTGATCCTTTCGAAGGCCTCGCTGTGCAGGGTTATTTCCATAAGTGACAGCTCAAATGGTGGCTCCTGAGACAATGAATGACAGGGCTTTGTTTATCTTCCAGGAAAAGAGCGCTGGCCTTTCACAAAATAAGACCTAGAGTTTTCAAATGCCTTTTTATCCCCCACAGAATTAAAATCCACTGAGAGTAAAGAGCTCTTTTAAAATCTCCTACAGCCCCTGTAAGGGCACTCAGAGTGGGGCACTCTAAGGCCCTGGTTGCAATGTGAGTATGCTTTATTTTTTCAAAAAATGTCAGGGTCCCCAAGTGCTGTGTGATGCACAGGAATTGTCTGTCATGGACCTTTTTCCTCCTTTGGTTGATTCCCAGGGAGCAGGGGAATGTTTGAAGTGCCCTAACCTAATCCTTGTCATCACATTATGTGTGTATCTGCATACATGTCCATTCACCTACATGTATGCATAAACATAAGCACACACACACACACACACAAACTCTTCAGGCAAAAAAGGAGGAACAAACTGTTCATTACAGAAGCAATTATATCACTATATGAGATGTAAAGCTTAGTGACTTATTCAGAATATTTTATTACTATTTTTGCTCTGCTTTGACAGATGGCAACTCCAGTGAAAGGGAGGAAGAAAAATCAGTGCTGTGCACCAGCCAGTGATGGGAATGGAAACATCTCTCTGTTCCTTCCAAATGTAGTCTCCAGACAAGCCTTCCTTCGTGTCGCTCTTTCAGGCAGCGATATGTTGGAAAGCATTTCACAGCTTCAACTGTTTTCTCTATGCACAGGAGAGATTCCTGGTCTCAGCTGTGTAAATGTTTTAACTGAGATTCATGCTTGGCTATTCAGGTCATTGCTTTCTCTTCCGGCCCACACAGGCCAAAATGCATCTATATAAGCATAAAGTGTCCAAGATCAACACAGTATTTTTCACTTGAACACACCCATGGCACGTGGCTCACTCAAAGTACAGGATACAATGCCAAGCAGTAGATTTGTACATTTGCCTGATATGAACCTAGAATGATTTATACAAAAAGAGGCAATAGCCCCATTTTGTGCCTGTGTAAATCTGTCTTGGCAGAAACTATCTTTCCAAAGAAGGAATGCAAGGAAATCAAACTCTCCCTTTGGTCTTGAGAAAGGACTAATCTAATGTAGGAAATGTTCTCAAAATATTTAATTTATATTAAGAATTACAATGTATTTCTTTCTGAATTCCAGTAACTCTGTAGCTCCTTTACCAGAAGAATAAATTAAATTTCCTTCTGCTGTTTTGACTTTATTGTTTAAGGGTTTTACGGACACCTTGGAACTTAACAGCAGTTAAATGATTAAAACACCTTTAGTGATAGAAAAACCTAGGTAGATCCAGAGACAGGTTTAACCAATGCAGAAATTTTCAGGGATTGTGATCCCACATATTCTCATCCTGCCTGCAACTCTTTGCGATGTCAAAGGAACGAAACTCAGGGCACACCCTCCTGCCATGCCAAGATTCCCCTTTTCTGACACTTCCCTAGAGGTTTCTGTCTAAAATTCAGTGTAATCATAAAACCAGGAACTTGAGGGCTATTTTTAGTGAGTTTAATAAGAAGGTCATGAGGTTCATGGTGATCCAAACTTGAAGCCCTCCTGAACTCAGTGCGTAGGTATTTTGCTGTTTGACACGTTCCCTGTGGGGTGAAAGAGGACATGTTCTCGGCACCCAGGAACTGGTTTTGCTATTTCAAGAGCTAATTCACTGTCACAAATACCTGTCCTTTTGGCTGTGAGACTGCAAGGCTCACTGATTGCTGTGCATCCTGAGAAGGGCTCCCAAACACTTGTCTGCGAGCTCCTGTTTGCAGCTGTTCGGCTCATGGTATGCCCACGGTGCTCAGCTCACAAACACTTGCCTGCTGACACAAGGAAGGAAGAAGGCTTTGCAATTCTCTGAGAGTCCTTGAGAGATAAAACTAGATATCTCTGGCCTTGGTATAGGTGCATTTACCATTTTAAGTCTAAAAGAACATGAATGTAATAAAACCAATATAGTTAGTCTGCAGTTGATCTTGCAAAACAGGAGGAGGGCTTTCATTTTCCCCTAAGCTTGGGAAAAAAACCCAACAGCAACAAAAGGGTCTAAAGCTGAGAGACTGATGCAGCTGTCTTAAACTACCTCTACCCGTGAGTCACTGTCATTGTCACCATTGTCACCAACGCCCCCTTCTCTTTGTCAGCTCTAATCTATGGAGGGAGGTGCTGCATATAAGCCCTTCCCACAGGAGGACTATCAACATGTCTTAACTACAGCAAAGGAATGCTCTGACTGCTAAGCTATTTGATAAGCTTCACATTTTCTTTTTCCAGTCTTTAAATCTATATACATGTCCTATCCTTCTATTTCTTTCTAACAATATTGATCTCCAGAGACTTGGGTTGGAGTTGGCTATAGTTCTGGGACAAAAAAGCCACTATTTTTGGTAAATCAGTTTTGGGGAAAAAAAAAAGGCAAATGTTTTTCTGCTTTTGTTCAGGGCGAAGTTGCTTATGCCTCTGGATAGCCCAAACTGCAAAAGTATCTGTGAGCATCATTGTAAGTAAACGAGCTTCTCACAGGAGGTAGAAGAACAGTTATTTGTGCAGAAAAATGTTCAATCAATCTCTTTTTCAAGGACATGTTGCTTACTGTGTATCTTACCAGCTGCACTAATCACAAAAAAACCCACCTGCCTCAGGAGTCACTAAAGCAGGTGATTCTTGTAATGGGCCATTGTAAAAGGTGGCTCACAGAAGACAAAAGTCAAAACAATACAGAAGTTGAACATATTTTTTCCTAAGTTTCTTTTCTCCCTAAAGAATGATTAAAGTTTTCACATCTATATTTTAGGACAACTGTTACATTGCCCCAACCCCTTCAATTAAAAATTACCTCAGTGTCTCTGGTTCACTGTGTATTTGTGACCCTAACCCTTAATGCCAGGATGGTTTCAATGTCATATCCCAGTACAGATTACCAGACTGAATGAAAAGTATATTAAATTTCAATTCAAGGATGAAATATAGGAGGGGAAGTACTGGTAAAACACAAATCATTGTAGGGCCAAATATTGTACTGTTCTCAAATTCCATGTAGTTCCACTTGATTGACTTATTTTTTATTTTATCTAACGTAAATACCAGTTGCCACTTCTTCTCCAGACAGGGTACCAAAACAATATGGAATAGCGACAGGATGGGCTAGAGCTGCACATTTAAGTCCCTTTCAATATTTTGGCTAGCTTTAAGGGGAAGCAATAAAGTCACCCAACGATGCATAAAGCAGAGCCCAGCATGAGTGACCAGGATCATTTTCACAGGACAATTTGTCTCTGCGAAGACCTGAATATCCACAGCTCGTTACAGAAGGGTTAGAAGAAGTGAAAAAAGCAAGATGTGAAAGCAGCTGTTTGCTGATGTTCTTGTTCTGACTGGTTGGGGGCTTGCCTAGAAACAGGACACATGCTTTCCTAGTGCTGGACCTGGAGCGAGAGAAACACATCCAGGTATGGATGCCAAGACAATTATTCCTCTGGTCAGTCAATAGTTTTCTGAATAGGCTGGTTTGTCATTTTGGGCCTGCTATGCTTTCTCACCTTTTGGTCTTACCTAGGTCCACTCCATTTTCCTCATAAGGTGCCTTAACTGGAGGGCTAATCTATTTCTGTTTCCCCCAGACGCTTCACTTTGCACTGACAGCCTATTTCAGGCTGAATATAAGGATTCATATTGGAGTTTTTGGAGTAGACAAGAAGCGTGGGGTTTTTCCTATGTTTTCAGCCACATCCTATTAGTTTCTAGTCAATCTGGGTGATTCTGTCTTATAACAAGTGACTTAGCAAGTCACTGATTGCTCCTTATGGTAGCAATCAGTGATCCATAAACACTGTGCTGGCTGCTGCAGAAACACTCACTTGTCCTAAACATTTTACAGAGCCAAGATTAGTGAAGTGTAAAAGGAAACACGGACACCCTTATTATCAATAGGAAGTAAAAAATGAAGAGTTATTTAGAGCTTTTCCTGAGTTCAGACAGGAGGCCTGTATCACAGCTCCAGCTCCCCTAAGGCCAGACCCACACTCTAGCCACCAAAACTATACTTCTCTTAGTAAATCTTTAAATGTGATGATTTTTTTTCCAGTCCAGGCCACTACCAGATGCTTCCAGCCTGAATGATAAAACTAAGTCAATTTTCTTCCTAGATAAGGTAGAAAAGGAGGCAGATTATGCCTGACCTTTCCTAGTTTGAGAAGTCTGTTTTGGTAACTTCCATGTGATGACCCTTTCAGAAGCATAAAATGAAGTGGTAATCTCAGGACACATGAATCGGTGGCAGCAGTAACACAAGATATTTCAAGCCCGCACCCTGCTTGTTCCAACCCCCTGAAATGTGCCAGGAAAGCTAATGCATGTGAAGAGGACCATGGAATTTTGTAGATCCTCCCAAAACCAAGTTGTTTTGTGTTGTTTTTCTTGATTTTAAAATAAGGGAATTTATTCTTCTAGATGTAGGAAAACCTAACCCATATTACTGCTGAGCAGTCTCCACTCTGAAATCTGTGATGAAGAAATGAAATTATAGGAAATTTAATACCTGTGCTGTATGTCCTGACCAACACTATAACCACAAAAGATAAGTGAATATGCATCTTGAAAACGAGCCACCTTTAATGAAATACACAGACAATCCCCCTCATCCTTCTCCCCATGTTTTGTTGGGCTTCATCTTAAACTGAGCTGTGAATATTTCCATGTAACAGCATCTATGAGGGACCATGTTTTACTTACAATCCCAGGGGAAAATGTGCTATTACCATGGTAATTTGGAGAAGAGGATGCCAGATGGCTAGAACAAACTGCAGAATATATTTGAAGATAGGAGGACTATACATCCTATGTAGTATATACAACATAAAAAAATTAAAACAAAAATCAAGAGAAGAATATGCTAAGTCTATAGTACTTTAGGGGTATTTTATCAGTCATACAGTGCATGTGAGTAAAATATTGTTAATTAATAAGGGTCAAGACGTGCTTAAGGAGGAGAAAAGAAGAATATGCCTGGTATAGAAACTAACACAGCCCACTCAACAAGCATTCACACTGCAGGCCTGAAGCAAATCCTAGCATTGCTGATAAAAAAGCCCATGAGAGTTGCCAGTGGTCTTATTGCAGGAGATAAATCTAAGAAAGAAAATACAACAGCACATTTTCTATTACAAAAAAGAAAATCCAAGGTCCATCTATACATAACATCCTGTAGCTGACAGCATCCAGGAAGTGACAATGAAAGAGTCTGCTTTCCCTATTTGATCCTCCCAGGGCACTGTGGCCAAACCTTGTAACCACGTTGTCAGAACCCTCGATGCACCTTGGTTTGGTTAATTTGTCTGCGTTACTGTTTTGGACCTGTTTATGCATATCTAGTCTACCTTGCAATGGTGCATTCAAGGTTACACACAAACATGGTACTTCCTTCAATTAAGTTGGTAACTTCTGTTTTCATTTGCTGTCCTTGTGCAGCTGGAAAGGCCATTGCTCCTGTTTCTATATGTTATGTTTGATCTGATGGACACTTTTCAATGACTCACTTCCAGGTTGAATAATCCTAGTCTACTCAGTCTAAAGTTGTACAGAAACCTCACATGCTTTTGACCTTTCTGCTCCCCGGGTACACCTCCCTTCTAGTTCTATTATAGTCTTTGTAGAGCTGCATGTGAAGATCCACAGTGTGGGCTCACCAAGGATTTTTACTGCAGAATAATGCAAGATGTCGCCTTCTCACTTTTCATTTCTCCCAGAATAATTCCCAGAATGTCTTTTGCACTGCTAGCCTTAGACAACTGTAGCAAGGGACTCCAAGGTCTTTGTGAGTGTTAGCTGCTCATGCAGGACTGTCCCAGGACAGAAATTCTTAGGTTCTTCCTCCCCTTATGTATTACTTTGCATTTCCAGACTATTCTATCACCCTGCCATCTGAAGCTCTTCATAGTCATTATAACTGTGGCACCTTGAATAGTTTTATAGCAACAGGGCAGTGCCATCCATGCAATGCTAAATACTTCTAAAGTACTGTATTTTGTTGCCACTGCTTACAAGGGAGAACAAGTCTCATTAACACTTTGATCTTCATGTCTCCATCATTCTAAGGGTATATTCAATCAACCTGTCCTTTACACAACACAGAGAAGGAGCAGATGAACAAAAACCTGGACATACTGACTGAAGAACATGTCTGCACTACTGGATTTGCCTATTGTAGCTCAAGTCTGTGTGAAATGAAATCAAAACCGTCAAAGAGCGAATGGTGTAAGTCAATTATATCAACAAGTATTGAACTTCAGGGATCCCTTTCTCTGCCTGCCATGAATGTTTAGAGGAGCCTGATGTCTCTACAACCCCCAGGGCATTGCTTTGGTCCATGTGTACAGAACTGCTGTCCCAAACTGAAGTTAATGAGGATTTATCACCACCAATATAATAATCCTCCTTGATCTGTAAGCCTAATTGTTGGACTCTTTATGTGTATTATCCTTTGTGTCAGAAGATAAACCTTAACTTCATAACTGGAGCAATCCTTCAGTGATTCCACTCAGCAAATATGACAGAGAAGCTGTGTATGGTGTTTGCCTCTGACTCTTTTATGTAGTTAAAATATATGAGAATTATTCTCAGTTGTTGAATCAGCCCCCCTTTCTTATCTTCCCGACCACTACTTGCAACATCTGTCAACGCTTTTTCAGGAGGACCCCAAGACACAAAGAGCACTAGGACAGTTACTCTGAGCTATGTACTCCATTGTTAGGATGCTCTTGTCTTGGCTTTGGAAAAATATGTTCAAATGGGAATTAGATAAAACCATGTGAATTTTTATGGTTTAGAAAGTATATGTTGGCAAAGGCTTGTCTCTAACAAATGCTGTTTCTTTTTTAAATAACATCAGGGGAAAACCCCATCATAACTCTTTTTTAAGTATTGTAAGACAATAAACTACTTTACCCAAATAACATATGGCATGTTTCTCATTTCAACCTGTAGTATGTCTCTTTGGCAGACTTCAAAATATCCTCATAGTCACAAGGGGACAACACTGACAGATACAGAGCTCAGAAAAATTAAATGAAAATTTTCCAATCCTTTCAATGAGAATCTTGGCAAAGGAAGGAAAAGGATAAGACAATGGAATTTCAGCTGATGGGGATAGATGATCCTTCTGTTGCCACAGAAAGCCTAATGTATCTGCTGACAACTGTTGAAAGATGTATTTTCTTCATGATTTTTGGGGTTTTTTTTGAATACTTGTATATTTAAGGACAGTGTTGAAAAAAACAAACATGGGAAGGGCAACTTGCTTCCCTTCCAAACTGAAAGAAAATCAATGCACAGTTTCTTTTTCTTTCATTTTTGAAAACAGCTCATTAAATACTGTGAAAAATAGTAATTAAAAGCACAGACACAAGCAAGAAATTTCTGTTAAACATCACAAAAGTCCCAGTCCTGCATGCATTTATGTGGCAAATTCTGGGACTGCCTGCTGAAATAACTACAACTGACAGAGGTTTTGTACCTCAAGAGCATCTTTACATGGAAATACTTGCATGAACTGGGTGCTAATGCACATGTTTCCACAGAAGACTCTAAGGCTTGATTAAATCCCACTGAAATTGTTGGAGAGAGTCCAACAAGCCTGTATAAATCAAAACGAGTCCATCAGAAGAAATGGCCAACCTCAGGTGTTCGGTGCAGCATGAAGTATCTGTTCTTTGGTCATCCTGTTTAGACAAATGTGTGTCTGATGGTTCTCAGTATAAATAGTTCTACAGTGGGTCTAAATAACTAATGCTGGGTGCATGAAGTGATGTGAAAAGCTCATCTTCCTACAAATAGGCTGGTGGGGTGGGGCGGGAGGGTGGTTGTGGTGCAGGGGGAAAGGAGAGACCAAACCACCCATCACTACTAAGTCACTGCTGGACTCTTTGATGAGTGAAAGGGAAGAGGCTGCCCATAATGGCATTGACTCAAGTCTGTATTTGCAAAGGTGACTTGGAAATCTCTCTCATTACAAAGTAATGTGCTGTACACATTTGCCTTTACATTGCTCCTTAAAGATCAGGATTTTCCATCTGTCAGACTGACACACATGTATAGCTCTTCCCTTCTTACAGACAAAAATTCACATAAGGGAAAAATCACTGCAACTCACAACTTCATGCTGAAAACTTATGCAGAACAGAAGAAGCAAAACTGATAATAATTATGGCTAGTGAGTAGGTATAAAATAATTCCTCCTCCTCTCCTTCCCTTCAGGACTCTGAAGAATTAAGAAGAAGTACAAACACCACAGTGCAGTTTAGATGAAAATATCACTAGGTTGAATTAAGTATCTCAGATACTAAATTTACTGTCCTATTTTGCTAACTGACTGTAAGGGATGCTTGCTCAGCATTTGGCCAGGGCAGATTTCTGCTCAGACTTGTAATCTGTGTGACAGTGAAAACCCTGTGTATCGTTATATATACATACATATAGATAAAGGTATAATCATGTTATGAAAGCAGTGACTAAAAGTTTCAGGCCTTTGTGACTGACTAGAATCATGGGCCATCTGAAGCACCAAAAGTGTCCCCACTATTACCTGAAATGTTGCAAAGCTGAAGTTCTTCTAGCCACAGCCACATTACACCTACAAGACAGAGAGCAGTTTTGAAAGGGCTGTTGTTACTGCTGAAATCTTCGTGTGGTGCTTGGCATGACAGTGCAGCACTTCCAGGAGCAGCAAAATCATCTGTGAGAGACCATGTCAAGGAGCTCTGAAGTGGGGTGACAGCCTTCTCTTCTCTGGAGAACATATTTGGGTCTCTGGCAACAAGTAGGGGGCATAGGGACCATTTGACCCATTCACTCCCTTCACAGTGTCCCCAGGGATGTGAGAGTTATGGCACTGCAAAGCATCATGATGTGATGCTATACATGGCAGACCAGTTTCAGAAGCTACTGTACACCCAAAGCTAAAAATGAAGGCTTGTACTCATGGATGAGAATTCAGAGACAGGATTTACTTTCCAGCAACTAGAATGCTCTGAAATATGCTGTTGATGTGTTCATAATAACTGTAATAATCCTCCCTAATAGCCTTAAAGGTCTCATATTTCACAGTCATAATATGTGATATGTAACTATTTTGTGAAATGACCAACAATTTAAATAATTTCACAAAATAGCCTCAAGTGCAGAAGTAAGTGATTGCATGGTTCTGTAGAAAACTAATGCCAAATTTTAAGAAATTAATTAAACACTAATTTTTCTGACTGGCTGAAACAATAATTCTGCAAAAGGACGGGAAAATTTAGTCATTTTGCAAATGACTCATTTTGCAACGTGAATAGAGCTTACTTATGTGTTTGGAAGTGAATTTAATGCCCAAGAAAATGAGGGACAAGCAAGCAGTCACTACTCCCTGGATTCACTCCCTAGTTCTTTGAACTTCTCAGACCCAGCTCTGGTAATCCATCTGTCTCTTGTCCTGAGCTGTCCCTGCTAGGTTAACAGTGGGTTTTCTGGCAAGGTTATTTTATATTGAATATTCACTGGACAGAGTCTGTAGCTCTGTTTCACTTCTGCTCTCAGTAAATGTAAGACCAGATGGCTTGGGACTGAGAGAGTGATATAGCTCCTTGGCTGTTTCTGCTAATCTGACCCAAATGTATATGCAGTTTGAAAAATTAGGAGAGGGCCCAAAAGCCAAAAATTCTGCAACCAAACACGTAAATAATTACAAACCTTGTGCAAATGTGTGGGTCTGTGTGTGCATGGCCATGGAAAATCCACACCCACACAGACTGCCATTAATCACTCTGGGATGTTCAGTCCTGGCTCATCAGGATGCATTCAGAGAACAAATATTTGGGTTTGGAGTGCATTAAATGACATTTAAAAAAAATGATAATAGTGTTTCTTGAGGGAGGAGACCCCTGACAACCACACAATGGGTTTTCTCTTCTATGGTGTTAAAGAGGCTGATTGGTAGAAATAACTGAAGACGACAGCCAGGCTGTAAACTGTTTGGACAGCGATCATCTCTTCTTACACAACATGCAGACATGCACACAACATGCTGAAACTAGTTGGTGACAAATGGCAGAGCCTTTGTAAATGCCTTTTGCAGGAGAAGTGGTCTTTAATCCCCAGGCCTTTCCACTTGCCCTGTGTTCAGCTGTGACACTTAGATCTCTTATGCCAGCTTGTTTCGTTCATCAATTGATGACATTATGAGAAAAATACAGAACATTTGGTGATCTCTTGAAAGTGTTTATAGTAGAAGGTTTGATTCCTGCTAGCAGACTACTGAAAATTAATTTACACATCTGAAAATGAAAATACACATTGGCATCCACTGTGTAATTCTTCTGTAGCAGCCCAAAGACACTAGAAGTTATTTCGTGGAGGAAAAATGCAAAAGGCTCAGCTACGCTCAGAGATACCTGACATCTTCCTTTAAATGCAAGGTCATTGAATTCTGCTTTCCCCTACCTCCTCATCACTGCCCTCCTACAGAATACTTCTTTTTTAATCTTCAGCTATGTGGAACGTGCTCATCAGAGCAGCAGAGCTGCACATGGGAATGGACCAAGATTTATGGTAACAGGAACAATGAAAAATAATCAAAGCAGTAATCTCTTTGGCTTGGAACAGTAGTGACTGGAAGGACACATTTGCTTGCCATCTTCGTTGCTTTTTGTTTTGTTATTATGTGAGCCCAAACACCAGGAGAATTACCTACAACCTGTATAGGAAGAAAGAATAATTGAAGGGTATGGTATAAGAAAAGCTGGAAGAGAAGATGGTTTCAGATTTGTGAACCTTGTGTAATTTACGGTCCATGATGCTATGGCTACACTTCTCAAATGATATGACTTGTGACTGTCTTTTTTGTCAGATAGTCCCACCTCCCAGTTTCATGTGAGAAATGCTCAAGGAATCAACTGGAAGAGTGACCCTGAATCTCCTCTGACTGAGAACATCTTCATATGTTGAAGTTCCTTGTCTGACTCCACTACCAGAGAGAAAAGAATCAGGCTTCAGGTATGAACACAAAAAGTTATCTTTCAACAGAAGATACCCTAAACTCCCAAAATATCATCCCCTTCCTCTTGTTTAGTCCTTTGCTCCCTAGTCTGATTTATGTTGCACTGAGAAAAAGTCCTATTGCAAGGCCAAGCTACTCAGTACTCAGATCCTACTAGAATTCTGTTTCTCAGATCCCACCAGCACTGTACTGAGTAAAAGAAATAAAATTGAAGACTATCTACAATCAGTATCCTTTACAGAAAATAAAATGGTTAGGTCAAATCCTTAAGAGATCTGGTGAAACATTTGTTATGCAAATGACTTTGTATGTTTTCTGAAGCAAACCTGTACTTAATTTTCATTAGACACTCTGAACTAAACATAAAATGCCTTCAAAACACTTCTTTTCAGGGAGAGGACAATACAGTGCTGGGGGAGATTGTCTTCCTGAAAATGCAGTGGATAACAGATCTCAAGCATGATCTAAGCCAAACTAGATCAATCATGAAGCTGGTCTAGGAACTGGACTTAAATGATTCTTGTGAGTCCTTTCCAACTCAGGATATTCTGATTCTATGAAATCCATTTTTATTCTTTTCAGTTGAAATAGTATTTAAAAATTTTATGTATCGCCTCCATACATATATAATGTACACACATACAATAACATGTATGTATAGATATGACAGTAGATAGCACATATGAGTATACATGAACTTCTGTGTCCAGCGTGATAGCTGTAAAACAAAGAGAACTTTTGTCTGTTGATGTCAGGATATTGATGTGGATATGAAATAATGAAGATACAGCTAAGGCAGTAAAGGAGCAATTTCTCCAGAGCAAATTTACCTAACATCTAGGAAAATGAATAACACAACATTGAACAAACTGAAAACAGTCTCAACCCTTGTTGCTTCCCAACAGCCATGACACTGTTTGGAAACAACCTGTAAAACATACACAAGGACTGGCATAATTTCTTGCTTTTGCTGCTTACTTTTTCCATAAAAAGGGACTTTCAGACCTGTGCACTAGGAGGACACCATATGCACTTAAAAAAAAAAGGAAACTACTCAGAAATACTTCTTTGCCTGCAACCCTAACAAGACTTCTTTGGGGATGTAAAAATTCTGTAATGCTGAACAGATGTTAAGGTAACCCAAATACAATACCCAGAATCCTTTTTTCCAGCCTGTTATTTTATAATTTATCAAAATGTTTAAATGCTCCTTCACTTGGCTATTAAAAAAATATTATTAAAAGAAAGTAAGACTCTTGAGAAGGCTTTGAGCTTTAACGTGTTTCACAGAACACCCAGTCAGAGAGGAATGAAGGTGCAAAAATCCTGCCAAGGGCTCAGTGAACGGATAAAGTGTTACAGGTGATGTGTGTTTTCAGGAGACTCTGCATAGTATAATTTCAAAATTAGGACTGCATGCTTAAAATCTTATTCAGGGAAGATGTTTATGGGGTGAAATGAATGGGAAAGGGCAGATGCTCAGCTTGCTGTCCTTGAGGTCATCTATAGAAGTTTCTGTTAGTACACATGCCTCTCGTTTAAATGCTAAATATTAGCCTATATCTATCACAGTAAACGAGTATGTATTCTCACTTGCACACATATCAGGGTTCTTAAGCATCTTGCTTAAAAGCAAGGACAGTAGTCCAAAACAAGGAGTCCATCCTCTGATACCAATGAAATTAAAAAAGTTGATGGGGCTACACCCATTTTAACTCTGATCCAGAGGTAAATCAAAAACTCTAGAAAGGAATGTGCTCAAATCCATATTCTGTATTTGAAAATTTGGAAGACTGGTGAGAAAGGAGCAAAGCCAAAACCTGTATGTGAGTTTGGCAAGGGGTACAAATCCCAGCTCAAACCGCTCATGAGCTTTGGACACTCAAGTTCTGCTTCCAAATTGGCTGCTGGGCCTGGAGCACATCTTGAATTTGGGGTAGATAAGTAAATCATGACACCAAGAGAATTTATTTTTAACTTCCTTATACGCAGTGAGATCATTTTGATATTCATTCATTCTTGATATCTGCCTTGCTTACAGGATTTACAGTTGTCTGTTTCCTGGAAACTCCTTTGGCTGGCCATTGCTGTTTTCTTTCTAGCCAGCAGGGAATGCTGGTGTATGCAAGTAAATCTGTCCCTATCATATACAGAAATGCCTCTTCCTCAGTTAAGAAAGCAAAGAAAATACTCCCAGTGCAATCTGGAATACATTTGTTTCTGGAACAGCAGTGTTCAATCTAAATGCCAAACTGATTCTCAAGTGCAGAGTACTCTTACCTTAGTCTACCCTGCTTTGCTAGTTCTTCCAGCAGTCTTAAAGCAGGTTGCCCTATTTTACAATGTTTGCTACTAGTGCTTCAGCCAAGAAGTATCTTCATGCTGCAGTCGTAGAAAACGTAGCTTGTCTCCAGACTGGAAGAAACACTGGTGTTTGAGTTGCCAGCTTCTATTCTTAAATATATGAATGGTCCAAAGATCTCTCAGAGCTTGATGTGATATGACAAAGCAAAGGAATTTATGTTCCATGGCTATTTCCCCTTGTCAGATCCAGTGAGGATAACATACAGATGTACTATAAGACTTCCAGCATTCTCATGAGAGAAAGCCCCTTTGGCAGGCATCCTTACTTTTTCAATAAACATAAGGTTTTTCTCAGTTTTGATTTATAGCACTGAATGTGTACCTTTTCCACTCTGTAGTTGATGATACTGAAAGCTGGAATTTAATAGTGTCATAAAAAAAGCCCAATACCTTGTTTCCAAAACCTGCACATATTCTTTATACTTTTGAATTGGAGAATATTTGGGAGAAAATTCTCCAAAGTAACAGAGCTCCAAGATAAATTTCCATCGGGACATTCTCCACTTCACACTCAAAAACCACAATCCCAAAGAAAAGAAGTTTCTCCACACTTACTGCGCCCCTTAACAGTGGAATGAGAACGTCTGCCAAAGGAGAGAGGAAAGAAGGAAGATTCTGTGTCTGGGCTGCAGTTGCACATTTGCTGGAATGAAATGATTGAGACCAGCTCTGTAGACAAGGACTTTAGACCACTGGTGTATGTAAAACTGGATATGAGCCAGCAATGTGTGTTTGCAGCAGAAATCCCGGGTTGCATCAAAAGAAGTGTGGCCAGCAGGTTGAGGGAGATAATTCTCCCCCTCTGCTTGCTCTCCTGAGACTCCACCTGGAGTGCTGTGTCCAGCTCTGGGCATTCTCTGTCCAAGACAGACATGGACCTGCTGGAGCGAGCTCAGACAAAGGCCATGAAGATGATCAGAGGACTGGAGCACCTCTCCTATGAGGGCAAGATGAGAGAGTTGGGGTTTTACAGCCTGGAGAAGGAAAGGCTCCAGGGTGACTTTATTGTGGAATTTCAGTAATTAAAGGGGACTTACAAGAAAGATAGAGAAAGACTTTTAACCAAGGGCTTTAATCATAGAATCATAGGATCATGAAGGTTGGAAAAGACATCAAAGATTATCAAATCTAACATTTGACCAAACACCCCTCGTCTACTAAACCATAGCACTAAGTCCAGTTGTTTCTTGAACACCTCCAGGGATGGTGACTCCACCACTTCCCTGGGCAGCCTGTCCCAATGCTTTACAACACTTTCAGTGAAGAATTTCTTCCTGATGTCCAACTTGAACCTTCCCTGGCACAGCTTGAGTCTGTTTCCTCTTGTCCTGTGATTTGAGAAGAGACCAACCCCCACCTGGCTGCACCCTTCTTCCAGTCAACAACAGTACAAGGGACAATGGCTCTAAACTGAAGGAGGGTAGATTTATATTACATATAAGGAAGAAATTCTTTACTGTGTGGGTGATGAGACACTGGAACAGGTTGCTCAGAGAAGTTGTGGATGCCCAATCCCTGGCAATGTTCAAGGCCAGGTTGGACAGGGCCCTGAGCAACCGGGTCTAGTTGGAGGTGTCCCTGCCCACAGCAGAAGGGTTGGAACGAGACGATCTTCAAAGGTCCCATTCACCCCAAACAATTCTATGATTCTATAATTCTATCTCCATGATATCAAAAGTTTTGCTTTATGACCAAATAGCAGTGACAACAATAACTTAACCAGTTTCACTCTTACTTAGACACCTTCCAGTTTGCTTTAGTGTTGGCTCGGCTTTTTCCTGAAACTCCTCACATTATCTGTGAAGGAAGACAAACAGCACTGAAGGAGCAGTTTATGACCAGACAGAGCTATTTATCAGCTTTGTAACACAGAGCACCAGAAGACCCACCATCCCAACTTTTCATTTCCTGCTCTGTTTCACCACTAAGCCTCTATCCTGTCACCAACAGCTGTCCCTAGGACTTCTGGAGTACCTTCCCTGACACTGGGAAATGACTTTCCTAGGTGCAGGTTACCCTCCTCTCTTTACAGACTGTCCACCATGAATGGGAGTGCTAGATATGAAGGTTTCTCATGAGCGAAGGCTGGAGTTGCTCCTGCCACAGAGAAGCTCCTGTACCAAAAGCAAAAAAAAACCCCAATCAAACCAAAAAAACCAACCAAACCAAAAAACCCCCAACCAAAAAACTCCCCAAAAATGGGGTTTTAATTTTCTTTCCCCCCTTTTTTTTTAATTTTTAAATTTCTCTCTCTGAATAGACCACCTTTCCACAGACAAGCAATGACTCAGAAAGAATAAATTCATTGCTATTGCACATTGCTGTTTTTAAACACTTAGCTCCTATCCTGATAGAGGTAACTAGGCAGATATAAGACTAAAGAGCAGTTGCTGTGAAACTGCAATCTTAACTTTTATAATAGGATACTGTGGAAAAATGTGTTATTTTTAGAGACCTAGTTTATCTGGGAAATTTTGGCTTGCAGCTGAATTATTACTTTCATGATCCATGCACATTGATTTTTATGAATGGTTCTTAAGGGATACTTTCTACTTCCAAACCAGTCTTTGGTGACATTTAAAATCATAATAGTAGCATTATAGGTAA
>JAWWMP010000041.1:64399752-64410938 GCA_035047865.1 Dendrocincla tyrannina | reverse complement strand
CATTATAGGTAATAACCTGGTCCAAGAACCCTTTAGTACCATCAGCACATGTAGCAGACATGTAGCATCTGCATATAGAATAGCTCTTCCATTCACCAAGGTATGAAGGCTCTGCACAAAATCTCATGGACAAAGCTGCATGGGTGGACATCACCACATTGGCTGGGCTGTTTGGGCTGCTCCTCTGCTGTTTCATGTCCTCACTGAGCAGAGCAGTCATTATTCATACCCGTGGAGAGAGTTCCTCTCAAAGATCACCGACCTCCTGGTACAGCTAAAACATTGCAGCAGCTTTGCACCCCAACACTCTCCTGCCTTCAGAAAAATGTACTTTATCCAACAGCTGAGCATTGCTGGCCCTCAGTATGTGTCTCTCAGTGAAAAACATCTGAAAAGTTCACTGTCTTCTATGTCAGGTAGTCAGCCTACAGCATGATCTGCACACATCCATCACGACCACAGCTGAGTGCCACCTGTGTAGCTTCCAACAGTGAGACTCTCCCGACACATTTTTTTCTCTTTCCTCCTTTTTTCTTTGTTTACTTTCCAGGAATTGTCTGAAGTGTTTCCACTCTGCCTTTACCCAGCTTCAGTTCTGATCTAACTTTTTTTTCCTCTTTCTTTACATTTTTTTTTTTTCCATGGGCAGCCTCACTTGAACCCCCTGGCAGCTCAGCAGCTAAGTCTGCTGACTTGCAGCACCCCTGGGGATGGCTGTGGGTCTCTTCGAAGAGCTCCAGCTCAGAGCTGCAGCAAACTGGCAGCTTGTGTTGCTTTTAAACACATCATGGAACAAACTGGATGTCAGCACAGGAGAGCTAAGAGGATGGTGAGCGGGGCAGAGCTGGATTCGTGAGGGAAGTGGTGCAAGAGAGGCGAGAAAGGACTTGAAAAATATCCTGGCAAAATCCATAGATATACCACAAGGAGAGACCCGAGGTGGTGGTGCAATGTGCACATAAAATCCTGCATTGAGGTTTTATAAATTTTATAATGAAATAGAGGAACTATAAAATGTTCTTTCCGGTTTACATGAAATGTATTGTTCTGCTGTTGGAAGTTTATGCCTTTAAAGCCCTCATTCCCTTGTTTTTAATGAAATATGGCTTGACTTTTTTTTTTTAAAGGTCATCTTGGAACAAAATAAAATTTTATTTCAAGATTAATGAAACACAACATTTCAGCCTTCCATAAGCAACACATTTTAAAAAAAAATATTGAATTGCTCTTTCTTGTTAATTTCAAACCCCTTCCTTCATTACTTTTGCTGAGACAGATTCCTAAGTTTCAGTGGATTCATGAGCCACTTTAATTGCTCCAAAAGTCTGTGGTTGGATTTGCTGGATTTGTGGACGAACACAGGAGCTATATGGTACCAACAGACCTTGTGTAGAAGAGCAGTCTCATGGCTAAGTGATTACCTTGGGACTCAGGAGGCCTTGGCACAGCTTCTGACTCTGCCAACTGTCTTCATCTTGGCCTTTACCCAAGGCCAAATTCCTAAAGGTACTTTGGCAAGCTGGTTTTTTTTTTTAAAGGTGCCAAAATAGACTAGGCATCTAATACACACACTGACATAATTTCCTGATAATTACAGCTAGCAAAATCCCTGGGATGATGAAGGATGACGGAGCTTCCCTTGCACTTCTTTGTGGTATTGTGTTGTGCTCTATTCAGGGTGCAAACCCACAGAAACAGGTCACCCAGGAGAGCTGCTGGACTCTGGGTCTGGCACCCACATCAATAAGAGGCAAATCTAATCCATCCCTGATTCCTTCATTACAATTAGTTGCTACATGGCAAACTGGCAACCCAGACCACTAACTAAGACGACAGCATAGAAAAAAACCATTGAGCTGCAGAAGGTATTACATAATTCAGAAATATTTTGGAGAAATGAATGCAAACCAGAGCTAAGGAAAAGCTAAAACACCAGGGCAAGTTTTCTGTCAGCCTCCCTCTTTGGGAGAGCACTGGCAGTCTATCTTCCAGCCAAACTCTCCTAATTCTCCCTAAGCTACTGTACTCCTGGCTTACCCCGTGGCACAAATAGTTAACCCATCAGAACAATATTTATACCCTGATAGTTTGGGATGGTCTTTTAATACCCTAAAAATTAAATATTGTGGTTGTTCTGAGGGGAGGCACTTTTGCTGTCATGGTACAGGTGGGAAAGGTGAGGAAAGGGACAAAAGAGCTATTTGTCCCGGGTTACACTCAGCAGTAGTACAGGGAAGTGACTGTCACACAATATAAAAAATAATTTTTTCTCTTTTCTGGACTTGCATTTTGGGTCTTGGCAATATTCCACACCTTTGTAACAGGCTGTGAGCTCCTCAGAGCTGGAACTGCCCTGTTGGTATCGCTGCAATCAGAGATACGACCACAGGTAAAGACATATCCAAGATAACCTAGAGCAGCCTCACTGCCCACTGCAAGTGGAGCAGCAGTGGAATTCAGGGACCACTAACTGCAGAGGTGTGCAAGAGGAAGAGGCACTGGGCCTTGGACAAAGTCACACATTTAGCCAAAAGTTAGCTCAGATGCTGCAATCACATCTCTAGATTACACCTTAGATGTAACCGTGTGCATTTTACTGATTCCCTCTGTTGTTGAAAGCATTTTACACATGTACATTTCCATAGACATTCACTACAGAATACATGAATTCATTGTCCAAAGTCATAGTCTGACTTTTGTATTGATATTGAGACCCCTTTGCAGTTCTGGGAATTACAAATTAAATGATGTGGAGAGATTGTTAATATGGCTGAATTCTGAGCAACTGGATTTTTCGGAGCTGACAAAATGTATGCCCTCCATGCAAAACTTCCATGTTAAATCAGTTAAACTCATTTTGAATTAACTGTTAAGACCTTTTAATAAATTTTTTTGTTGAATAATTGTAACCAAGATGCTAGAAGTTCCTAAATTTGTAAATGAAATCACATCTTTCTTAAGGCAAGAACTTGGATATGAGCCTTCCAAGGCACAGGGAGATGCCGCACCAGTTTCTCCCTCCTTTGGCACAAGGCTCAATGTCAGAGCAGGGAGTAACCCAGAGATGCCCATGCCATCTCTGCCAGGGCAGATACTGCTCTCTTGAGCAGAAAGTCTTCCCTGCAACCAAAGTTGCTGCCAATGAGAAATTCCAACAAAAGATCATGTTTGTGGGACATCAGTGTTTTGTTGGGCAAAGCGTATTTTGCTCAAAAATTCTTTACCTGCTCCTGCCTCATTGCTGCCCAGCCCTACAGTCCCCTGGCTCTGCAGCAGCAACAGGTATGCAATGAAATCCCCCCTCTGCTCCAGCTGTGACCCAGGCCTGCAGTACCTGTACGGGCTCACAGAGCTGCACTCTTCTCCAGCACAGACCAGGGGGATTTCAGCACGGAGTTTACAGAGGTGTAATTCCCTCCACAGTACCTTCACCTTCACCTTTTTTTCTTTTCACCATGCCTCACAAGCAGCAAGGCAATGGCACTGCTCACATAACACGCTGAGCTCCTATACTGCTGTAAAAAACCACAAGATAGGAATTTTTTAGTGGAGTTTCCTGTAAAGCAATTAAGAAAGGATCCTTGGAGGTTGTATCCTGGCTGTACAATGTTGCTTGAGAGTGAGTTCATGAAATAAATGCCTCTGGGAAGAGTCCCCATGAAATTGTCATCCATAAGAAACCCTCTTTGGTCAGACACTTGTACTTGTATAGACGTGTTCTCTTAGATGACCAGTTCTGTAAACCATAGAATCAATAAAGTTGGAAGAGACCTTTAAGGTCAAGTCCCACTGTCAACCTTGCACAAGACGGATAAGGAGATGGATTTCCTTTACAATCTGTTAACTTTTCATAAGCAGACAGTTCTTACCGAAAATGCTGAGGAAATCTCCTCTCCTAAAATGAACATACCAAATGAAGCACCTCTACTCTGATGGAGGAGTGGATCATCCTGTCTTACAAAGAGCAACTTTTTAAGACCAAAGAGAACTGAGAGAAAAGGGTACATAGGAATAAGCAGTCTGGCTGCTAAGGACTCATCTGCATGGGAACAATAAAAATAAGCAAGTACTGCTCATTTTGGAAGTGGGAGGTGCGGGCTTGAGGGTTGTTTGTGCATTAACTTGTCATAGTGGCTTTACAAGTGTGTGCCTGCCTGTTTATTCATGGATGTAGCAAGAAAGGTGTGCTTTCCATGGCAGAGTCTGTACTGTAAGCAAGAAATATAACTCATAGATAAGTAGTATCACGTGGAGACAGAACACTCACCAAAAAACTGTGGGAAACCGTGTCTTTATAAATTATGTTTTGATGGGGAAAGACATGTGTAACAACAAAGCCATCTTACTTGTAACAGTAGTTAACATTTCTCCTAATTTCATTAATGATTTAATTCTTAAAGGAAGAAAGGCTGGCAGAGTTCATTTGGTTTTAATTAGAGGGGTGAAGTTATAGGTGACTAGGGTTTGCAAATCACTCATGTTGTTTTGAGAAACCAGTTTACAAATGTTTTTTCCTGATGATTTGTTTTCTTTGAAAAAAAAAAGAGAAGTGAAAAGAAAATCTATTTAAGGTATGTTTCTTAGCTTAAATGAGGCTTGTGATAAATGCTGGGGATGAGAGCAGAAATTCAGGTGTACTGGTAATAATAATTTTTAAATTGCTTTTCCCTGTCTCAAGTTTATATTTGAACTTCATGAGCTCTTTCCAGTGCATGTCTTCAGGGCCTATTACCACAATATGCTCTTCTCAAACACAAGCTTGTTAATCTGACAGGGAGGACAGGCAGCCACCCCCTTAATGATTTGCCATAGTGTGGTTTTTCACACTAGGAGCTGCGAGCTGGGTTTCAGGAGGAGAGAAGTGTTTGTTTTGCTATTGGCGACCTATTTGCCTGAGAAAAAAAAAAAAAAAGACCAGAAGAAATCTGGATTCATTGCAATGATCACAAAGAGGGCCATAAAGTGATTTTTACTAGAGTTCAACTCTTGGTCAATGAGATTCATGCTTGCATATATATCACTGAGCTGTCGGGGTCCTGCAGCAGGTGTTCTGTGGGGAAATGCTCAGCACCACAATGGCACCTGTGCCCATAAAGTCATCACCTACCACCCGAGACAGGCGCAGAAGCACCACAGGTCACAGATCCTCTCTTGTTCCAGCATCACTGCACGGTCAGGGGCTGGGCACCTTCGAGGGACAAGCTGGTTGGGAAGGATTAATGGCAGAATTACTCTCTCCCGTTCTTGGGGCAACAACTTCCACCGTCGCACTTCTCTCCTGACTCTCGCCAGCCCTGCTTGGAGACAATAGATAGATTTGGCTGCAGCTGGCTGGCGAGCTGACATAAAGCTAAACACCTGTGGCCCAAGTATGCACAGCTGCAGCTTGCCAGGGCTGAACTACCTATTGTGCAAGCTGCGCACGTGCCGCCTGCCAGCGTCTGCGAAATGATGCAAGTTCAAAGACAGAGCCATTGGGGGTGGGGGAAAGAGGAGGTTGCCAAAACCCTATTATCTGATTTTACTCAAATGCCCTGCAAAATCTTTCTGTGGTGGAGGGCATTTCTTAGAGCTGTGCAATACAAGGATGAAACAACTTATATGTCTGAAGAATTAAATGCCTGCCGAGGAAGCACTTGGCCATGGTTTGCAGTTTTGTTGCACTCAGTTTCTGTGTTATTCACAAGAACAAGTTTTGTAATGGCCTACTCTAATACTGAATAGATACCTCAGGATGACTTGAGTTGCATCTTCGTGAATTAATTTCTGTAATATACTCAGAATATATTAAAAAACAGATGCCCAGTGAGCTTAATGCAGAAACTCAAGGACAGATATTTCATGGAGCTGATTTTGTTCATGAAATATATATATGCCTGTTTAAACCATTCTTCCTATGCAAGGTTACACAAGCTTTACCCAATTAGGAAGTGACCTCTTCCAACTCTGAAATACTAAATGGTAATAATCCATTATAATGGCTAGGGGATGACTACTCTAATGACATTTATTTGAAGCTGATCGGGGAAAACTCCATCATCCAGAAATACCCCTTGGAAATTTCAGCTCAGGTAGAACATTTGATAAAGAGCTCTTGCACTAAAAAAATACCATAGTGGTGACTGCAGGCTGAAAATTTAACTCCAGCATCTTTTTACCCCTAAAAAGACCTGTTCACTACATGTGTGGTCCAACCTGACTGCTGAAGCACGTTGTCCTTACAGCTTCTTTTAATTGTAGGTGAAGGCCCCTTCAGAGACTCCTTCACCTGTATTACCAGGTGTACCCAGATAGTTGCATATATGCCTGATTGCTTCTAGGGTCATGCTCAGTGTTTGTCACCTGCAGAACAGTTTATTCTGCCAACTTTTTTTTTTTTTTGTTATGGATGCTTGGAAATATCCAGGGAAGAGGCTGGAGGCCTGCTAGCATTCCCATGGACCCTGTGATGTTTGGTTGGGTACGTGAAAAGTTAGGGTCTCTCAGGCCTCAGGTAAGTCAGAGACATGGCATGTGATGGATGAATTGTCTTGGTGACTACATACATCCCATGACTGTTGACTGGACAGTGTGTGAATGCCTGGTTTTATACTGTTACTTCAGACTCTCAAATAAGTTGAATGGACTATCTGACTACTTCAGGGCAGAAGCATGAGCACAGCTATACTTTTTTCCTGGTGGGAAATTGACTGTGGGAGTTCTAAATTTTCAAGTCAGTCTCAAGAAGAAAATAATTGCTGCGGATTTGTTCCAGTGATTTATTTATTTTTTTAAAAGGAAAATTTCAGTAGAAAATGTCCATGAACCTGTTTTCATGGTGCAAGCTTTATATACTCAAAACAAAAGAAACTAAGAACATGAACTTAACATGACAAGGTGCTTTTGGAGTGTTTACTATGTTCTCTGCATGGCAGTGCGGCTCAGCACAGTTCAGTAAGAATATGTGGCTTCTGGGAAGCTGTGTCTTCTGAAAAACATTCTTGTTTGTCACACAAACCAGTCAACAACATAAGGGAAATCACTATTCAGCCAAGGTACCAATACACTGATACGAATAAAACTTCTGAAAAGGAGATCCTATGCCAGTTTATGGGAGGTATTAAAAGGGTGTTGAGTTTTTTATGCTTACTGGGAAATGGACAGAGGCCACCAACCTCACTTCACAAAGGCTGCTACAAATCCTCCAGTCAGTAAAAACTTTCAGTCATCCACAGCTGAATTTGAACTGGAAACCCCCCTGTACAAGGTACTGTATCCCTTCATCACTCAGCCCCTCCCTCCCCAGTTTTTATGGTCAGCAGGTGTGTGTGTAGGAGAGACTGTGGTCTCTCATTTAATTTGTTGCTCCTGATTTATGACATAATATCAGTTAGGCAGGCTTCATAAAGTTGGAGGCCAGAAGGGACAACTAGATCATCTGCTCTGTCCTCCTGTGTAGGACAGCCCATTAAGTTTCACTTGGACACCAGTATATTAAACTCAAAGGTGAAATTGAGACTACAGCACTTTAAGTACATGGGGGATTAAACCATGCACCACAGATGGAAACAGGAGAGATGAAAAGTCATCGTTGCTCAAGCCCTCTGCAGTCTCAAAGAAGGAGCTGAGAGAAGTCCAGCTGATACCAGTGGACAAAACCATCCCTGTCACATAGAAAGAGGGGAGAGTACCCAAATCAAAAACAATGAAGCCAAAAAAAATCAAGAATGAGAGCAAAACAACAGCCAGAAAATTTTGCCAACATAATCTAGGAGAAAATCATATCTTATATCCAAATACTGTGATCTGCAGAGTCCTGGAAATGACAAGAATGAACAGTAGCAAGAACACAGGAAAAAAACCTCTCTGCCATCACAAGAACCTCCTCCCTTCAAGCTTCTGAGGAAGACCAAAGGGGGAAAATACAAAAAAGGCAAAGGGTTGCTTTGTATGGCTAATATTAGAATTGCTTTTCATAAAAATTTATAAGGGCATTCAGAAACATTGGGCATGTGATGCTGAGAAGTGATGAGTGTAATTCCATTTTAAGAGAAGAAGCTAAAGCACGGGGAAAACCAATGCTCGGAACAAGCCATGACACTAGGGCAGCTCTCCTGAGCCATGACTTTCCTGACTAGGAAACAACTGACTAATAAGGAACATACATGGAAATAATTTACTGTCAGACTGAGGGCAAAAATGATAGTTTTGTTTTATTCCATCAGGACAAAAGCATCACTGGAGAAGAGCCAGTCCAAACTCCATAGTTTCTAACAAATTAAGAATGAAACAAAAGACAAGCATTACAAACAAATAGAAAATTAAAGCAATATTTGGTGGACATCTTGTTGCTTTCCACTGTATAAAAGTTTTAGATGGAAAACACACAATGTCTTCCCTGGAAATATTATGTGAAATATTATGGTTTTTTAATAGGTCAAAGTTCTCAGTCATCACCTTCTTTCCAATTTCTTTCTTTTGTCTGTTTCAGCACTGTCTGTTGCTGCCAAACAGCATGACGTGACTTCACTTGTGCAACCAATGTTACTGATTTTAATAGGATTTCTCAAGCAAGTAAAATTGCTTGTGTACTTAGGTGCTTTTTCAGATTCAGATTAAGGCTTTGCCTTTGCAGAGAGTGATAGACTCTGTCTGTCTTGCTTTTGCATTTGCTTGTGCTTTCTTAAATTCAGCATTATCATATTATTGAATGTGATTCAAGGGGCACTTCAAGAAGTAAAGCCACAGTGTTGGGTAAGTACATTCAAAGGCATGGAGAGTAAGATGTTGGGTGTCTGGTTCATAGAGGTGTCTGAGGTGGGGACGCATGTGCCACAGATCAGCTTGTCCACCGCCCCTGAAGGACACAGCAAGTAATTTTTTGTCCAATACATCCAAGTTTCCCGTTCCAGTAATTTTCTGAATGTTATCGTTTTAAGGAATAAAACTATCTCTTCGCATTTTCTACCTGACATATTTCTCTTTAGCTGAACTAACTTAAAGAAAAATATACTCTTGTGGACACCATCATCAACTAATTCTACACAGAATAACTACAGGGGAGGGGAAAAAAGCCTTTATTATTAAAGAAAAAGAATGGAAACAAACACCAGAAAATACTGGCATAAAATGAAGATTTTGCAAGGTTCTAGATATAAGTATAAAATCAAGTTTTGTTGTGCAATGATGTCACCTGAACATACAATGTGATTCATAAAGCCCTTTTTGGTAAAGCCCCTCGTGTATCCAACTCTCTCTTGATAATTTTCTACGCACCAAAGAGACTTTGGGCTCCCTCTACATGCAATGGAAGAGAGGCAAAAAACAAGAGAGCTGTGGGGAGAGACTGGAAGGGAAAACAAGAAGATTGTGAAGGTTGTTCTAATAAACCCAAAGAGAGGAGAATGCAAAGTGCTGGAAAATATGCCTTGAAGGAAAAAAGTGTAGAAGTTGAAAGGAAAGAGGAAATTAAGCAAAATATGTAAAACTGAGAGATCAGCAAGCCAAGTTTTCAGCTGGGGTAAGCCAGTCAAAGTCCACTAAAGTGAGTGGAGCTGAAATGAGTTCTAACCATTGAGAATCTATCCCATTTTTGTTACATTAAAGAAATAAAGAACAGGAAATTTACTTTAGAGAGAAGCTAGAACTTGTGAATTAAGTGTGACTTAGCTGGTTCCCAGAAAAATTCAGTAAGAACCCTGCTAAGGCTGGCTATTCTATAAATGCTGTCTGACTAGACTTGTCATATTTTAGAAAGCTTGGTGTTCATACATTCAAGGTGGATCCTGCAGATGCCCAAGAAGAACCAAATGTGATGCCTGGGCTTCAGGATGTGTCCAAGTACAGCAGGGAATATCTGAAGGCAGACTGGGATTTGCCCACTGCATCGGCACATTCAGCACAGGTCCCCCAACTTTTCCTATGTCTTCACATTTGCATCACACAGTCCTTGAGTTTATCACAGCAGGCAGAGAAGGCAGCAACATACGCAGTAAGTCACAGCCTCTTGTTAGCAATTGCTATGCCAGATCATTAGAAAGTTCTAGCAAGCTGCTAGCCCAGCTTTGAAGGACAGGTGTATTTGATTTGCCACAGAACAAATCAAACAACACCCCACCCTCACCCCATTCCCCAGTTAAACCTCATGGAAGGCTGCCCTTCCTTCAAACCTGGAGTCGTCAAGGCCAAAGACAAGTCTTTTGGGGTGGCCGGGAGGACTACAGAGTTCCCCTCCCACACACAATCTCTCCTTGCTGCACTGTGGCAGCCCTCCATCCATCTGGAAACACTCTGAAGTTCAGAGGAAGCTCGAGAGGAGCAATGTGCAGTGATCCTTCTCACAGCCTAGGGAGCTGCGCCAGGGACCAAGTTCAAGACCTGAGCAATGCCCTGCTTGGCTAGTCAATTGGATAGAAAAATTAATTTACAGCCATACAGTGGAGAAGGGCCCAAATTCCAAGGAACACTGAAGTCTCTGGAAGCTTGGCTGAAAAATCAGTAGTGTTGCTGTGGCAGCTGAGGTTTCCACTTGTTGCAAAGAGTGGCAAAACCTGATGGCCACATACACAGGTGGCCCAAAGGGACCTGCACATCCCACTGCACACTGTCACTGCACGCACCAGCCATGAACAAAATGTGTGGTGCAGTTTTCGCCATGACTAAGTTAAGGTTAGGTCTTCTTGCCCACCTCAGCGGTGGGTGTCTAAAACGAAGAAAACACCGAGATGCTCAGAGCTGCAGTGCATTATTTCTGACTGCAACACGTGGAAATACTTCTTCTTTGTGTTCACCATGATAATGGTTGCACACAGATTTTTTCCTGGTGGCTAAGTGCAGAATCTCCAGCTCCTGGAGAAGAGCCAGTATTTCTCCCAGACAATCAGGTGCTACATCTACATTTCAGTGTCTCGCTGACTCCTCCATGTTGATACATTTGAACAGTAGAAGGATTGCAGAATTGCTATGCTCAGGAAAAGGTCTGCACCATCCTGGAGTGCTGGAGACCCATCCAGCACTGGTTTGAGAACTTCTGAAGTAGAGTGTGCTCCCCAGCCCCCCGCATGGATGGGCCTGTGATGTGCAGCAGTGGGAGCAATGGGAGGGGGAGATGTTGAAGACACTTCTCTAAAGCAAGGGGAGGTGTTAGTGGTTGCCCGAGTGAAAACAAGACCTGTTTCAACAACAACAACAAACCCTTGGGATCTTAG
>JAWWMP010000041.1:64386159-64399640 GCA_035047865.1 Dendrocincla tyrannina | reverse complement strand
GTATTTCAGATTTGCACTTGAATTCTCTATTACCTTAGAGAAGATGCACCTTTTGGCAATAAAGTAAAGCACAACGAATGTGGCAAATGTAATCTGACTTCCCATGTTTTGGGATAAAAGAAGAGGTTTTGAATCTGCCAGTGGTAAAAAACCCCAACACATTCTTGTTCCTGAGTGCGTGGCTACTAAAAATAGATGCTGACTACCCACCTCATTCATTGCTCTCAAAGCTGGGGGCTGCGCACGCAGCCACACTTGCAAAAGGTGTGCCAAGCCCGTTCAAAGGAAGTGGCCTGTGAAATAAAACTTTATAGCTAAAAAGCTAAAAATAAAACTTCACTTCTTCTCAAGTGTCTGGCTTAATAGCCCCTCTGTTATTCTTCTTATTCTGATGATTCTTCCTGTTATTTGTACAGCTGAGCCAAAGTTTCCAGGCAATTCACAAAGTTACTCAAAAAGCTCAAGTGGGACATAAGGTAATATAACCTGTAATTTTGACACTCATTTGCTCTACAGTTTCATTAAAACCCATTTTTAAAGTATCTGTATATTCAAAGAGGTATGAAGGGGCATTTTTTTTCTTCCTATAACATTACTAGAGGTATTCCACATGTATCGTTATATTACTTTTATTAATTTAATTTTAATATCTTCTAATCAAGTTTTGGGGTTTTCCAAGAAGGACTCGATGTTTGGTTAAATTCCAGAGAAATCAAGGCAATAATAAAGGCAATTATTTTGCCCACTCCTATTAGATTTAATCACTTTTCTACTACATGAAAGAAAATCTGAAGAGTGATATAGTGCAAATTAGGTTACTGAAAACAGGTTCTTTCTGAAGTGCATATGCAGAAGTGCTGTCAACTTCTGTAGCCTTGTCAAAAAAAACCCCAAAAACGAATTCCTAATGATGGTGATTCATTTTATAATTCATATATCTCTCAGGTAAAGATAAGATTATTAAAAGACTTTTCAGCACAAAGCCAAGATATTTCTCCTACAGAAATTGTAGAACTTTTTTAAGGGCAGTTTTTTAGCTAGCGGTGTAGTTGCAAAATTAATCCAATTACCTTCTCTTTACTCATGACCATCCCAAACTTGGTATCAGTTGACCAGAGTTTCATTTACTCTCTTGCCTTTCCTAATGATTAGGAATACCATAGGAAAATAATATTTAATGTAATGAGATATTCATATATACACTTGTAAACAAAATAATTTCATGCCATGTAAGGTAATTTTCTACTTGAACATTGCATGAATATACTTCTTTTTCCACTCGATTTTCATAAGCATCCTTTCATTGATCTGCCTTCGGGTCCCTTCTCTGTCTTCCTCCCTCTCCATCTTTTCTTGGCTGGTGCAAATGTACATTCCCTTCACATGAGAAACTCTCTTAACAAGAGCCCATGTAGATTTTTCAAACTTCTATTTTCATAGGGATAGATCAGGTCCAAGAAGCATGCCTGTACATGTGAAGATTTTCGTTTCAAGACATAGCAGATGCCGACTTTTTGAGGGTAGTCATAGGCTGAACTGAGCTCACCCCACTAAGATTTTTGTTGTCAGGGATGACATCATTTAAAATGAGCTTTTGATAGTGGCAGCAGGGCTGGTACAGATCATGATGAAATCAGTAGGAGTCTCTCTACTGCCTGCAGTGCACTTATGATCAAGTCTTTTAATATCATCCGTAGAAGGCAATTTCAAGGCATCCCTTTCATTCAAAAAACTCACAAACCCTCTGGTGCAGCCTTAAAACCAAGGCTTTTAAGAAGCCTGTCTATATCCAATGGGCATGCCAGCCTACCTGCTCACTGCATGCTTCAGAACCCTGCAAACTGCCCTCAGTGTTTGTCTGTGTAAAAAATATCATAATAGTTATTGTACCATTTTGACAGTTGAATGCAGAGACCCCTTGAATCAAGCAAGTACTGCTGATGTGCCAGGGGCTCAAAAGCCTTTGCTTCACTTTGACTTTTTGTTCCTACCAAATTGCCATTCACATTTCAAAAAAATTAAATATTCTTCTGTTTAGGTACCAGCCAATACAAAAGGAAGGAGGGAAGGAAGGGTCATAGTTTTCTGAAAGTCCCGTAGCTGTGACACAGAGCTATTTAGGAGTATTAAATATATAAACTTTGTGTTCTTTTCTTGGGACGTTCTGTTGCATTGACTTTTTTTTCCACTTCAGCTGTTCTCTTGACTTTTCAGCAATCTGTCTGAATCACAGTTCATGTCAGGTGGCTCCCTGTCCTGCACAGCTCACAGTTCCTAATTTTCTGTCTCTCACACAAACTAGTGCAGGGCCAGGTATGGTCCACCACCACTCACAGCAAGAAAGATCTTCCCTCCTAAGTATTCCCATTTGTAGAACAGCTAACAAATGGATCTCTTTGGGAAAAAAGGAGACAGAACCAGCCTCAGATGAGGAGGGAGAGATGTGGCAGTCAGAAGCAGCTGGGGAGTGGTGCATGTGGCTCCCACCAGCACTGATGTTTCCTTCTGGCTTGATGCATGTGCTGTGTGGGATGGAGGTGCTGGTGTTAGCCATGGTGCTGCGGGGGAAAAATGGGAAGCACATGGCAAGCAGGAGGGAGAAACCAACTGGGGAGAAGGCAGAACAAAGCCCCTCTAGCTCCTTCTCAGTAAAATGTGAGCTGTCAGACCTTTAAGGTCCTCTGAGGAGCCCTTGTGGAGCACCTCTGAAGCTGGCTGAGCATAGCCAGGATCCAGCCTCCAACTCTGCAGCCCACTAGGCTAGTAGTTTAACTCAACTGAGCACTATGTCCACCTGCAAAAGTCTGCAAGATCAAGTCCAAAGAAATTTACTGCAAACCATTTTAAACTACATGTGAGGAATGGGAGCAGGGAAGAGCAGAATGAGAGGGCAGAGCAGATGGGACCCAAACCTGTGTCCAAACCTAGGAAGTTCTGTGACTGCTTCCAGGCATCTTGCTACCTCTGCTTGCTGCTGGTGTGACCCACTAATTCCATCTTTGAATAGTGCTAAATTCTCACCTCAGCAGCTTCCTGCAGCCATGAATCCTGTAATCTAATTACACATCCTGTGAGAAAGTTATCAGTTGTGATTATGCTGCTTTTTGGTTTCGTTGCCTCATTTTTCTAATATTTTTGGAGAGAGCCCCATTCTGAGCAAATAACTTAAACGTCCAAAATCAGGTCCTCACACAGACTAAAGACAGATTTCCCTCTTTCTCCTCTGGGGCTTTTCTGTCTAAGCAGTGAATTTTCAGTTTCCTATTAATTCAAACTGGTACTTGACATAGAATGGCCTGCTTTCACTTCTAGGTACTTATCTGAAATATTCTGGTTTATATCAATACAGTAAATACTTGAGAATCTCCTCAGCTTCCACACAGTAAAGACAGCTAGATTGGTGGTGAAAAAACCCCACGCAAAATTGCACATTTTGGATCAGAAACAGACAGAGAAATAAGCTTTTCACATACTGAAAGCTTTGATGTTGCCAATCCTCAAGTCACATGGTCTGTGCAGCTCCAGCGTCATATTGAGTTTGCCAGCTCAGTTCACGTGGCCAAGTGGCTGCCAGCTGGGTTAGTTCTTAACAGTGGCTCTTTCCTGGTGAAACACTGGAACAGGAGATGATGCACTGGCCCAGGCTCTTGAGAGAAGGTGTGAATGCCCCATTCCTGGAAGTGTTGAAGGCCAGGTTGGATGGGCAACCTGGTCTCATGGAAGGTGTCCCCGCCAAAGGCAGTGGGGCTGGAACAAGGTGATCCTTAAGCTCCCTTCCAACCCAGGCCATTCTATGATTCCTGACACCAGACAGCCTTGCCCCACAACTTTGTCCCTACTTTGGACCTTGCATTTGGCTCCAGTTGCTGGAGCTGAAAGGCAGCAGACCCTGGTTGCTTATTTCTGCAGTCCATCCCACCTTTTGCTAGGTTAGAAAATTACAGATGGATGTGGGTGACAAAGGACACCTCCTCTGTACCTGGGCCACCCTGAGGGGATGGTTATATTGCCTTGCTGGCTGTGTTGAGCTCTCTGGGCTAGCTAAAGCAGTGACAAAAACTGCCCACTGAACAGATGCACAGTTTCAGAAATATCACCTTCCTTCTCCCTTGTCCTTTTGTATGTAGGCCTGATAAAGTCAAACCAGAGGTCAGTAAACATTGTGACAGGCCCATAACTCAAAATGTATGGAGCTTGTGCAACGGCCACACAGCACAATTATGTTCCTTCTGAACGTAGCATTACTCATGAAAAATATTATGAATACTCTGTATTCACTGCCATAAAATAAACATGCTGTGACTAGTCAAACCAGTTGTGCTACCATTATGTACTTTGCTATTACAATTCAAGCTATTTCTGTCCTCAGAACTGAGGTTTGCTGCTGAAGCACTTCATAATCTGGCCATTGCAGAAATACTGATTTCTGTTTGATTGGTATTCAGACTGGTAGCTCAAGCTTTCCTTGGACCGGGATGGGACAAAGCAGTTTTTTCTTGGAGGTTTTGGTGTTTTTTTGAGGGTTTTTGTATGGTTGGGGTTTTTTTTAATATATTTATTGAAGAAGAATTAAAGCCTGGATAATTTAGTTCGTTGTATCACTACAAATAATCAGGCCAATTGGGTTCTGATATCTGGGCAAAAGAACGTGACCTCTGACATATATCAAAGGCCACTGTAACTTCTATGTGTAATAGATGGGTTTTATTAAAATGTAATAGGTTTCACTAACAAGAGTTGCCAGAAGGCCTGCAGTTTCAAGTAAGAATCACAGATCTCATGTCTCTAAGGAACGACAGGGCAGAGATTTGACACTAAAACTTTCTCAGGTCTACAGATGAGCTTTTTAATATTTTACCCATAAGACAATCTGTTAAAACTCTATACTAAAGTATTAAAAGTAGAGTCCAAGACTATTTGAATAGCCTTGCAGGATGTGCACCGAAATGTCCAATGTTACACTAAGAGTCAAGATGGGTAAGCTTGTATTATCAGGAAAATTCAGGTGTGAACGTAGAGCAGTACAGTAACTGTGGTGCACATGTGGCAGCTTATTTGACTATCCATCCCTTAAATTGTTGAAGATCAGCCTAATTAAGTGAGAACTTTTCCAAAAAACAAAGACTGCATAAAAACCCTGCATAATCCTTTACTCAGAATCAGCAGCCACCATGGATTTGTAAAACGATATAAAATTCTAATTTACAAGCAAACAAGGTTATACCTTAATATAATGTAACTTTTTTAAAAGAAGGGTTTTTTTAAATAATAAGTTACACTCATTCAAGCACACTGCTACTTCCCTTTTAGACCTCTGCAAAGACTGGCTCAGACCTAGATGGACTACTCTTGGGGTTATGAGAGACAGAAAAATCCCTTTTATTCAGGTTGGATTTCTTAAAATACAGTACAGGAAAGGGGAACAGAAAAGAGGAATTGACCACCTGTGACAACAGAAAAGTTTTATAAATTTAGTTTTTTATTAATCAAGAGGGGAAGACTCTTGTAGACATATATAAATCAAGAGGAGATATATGTGGTCTCCAAACCTGGCCTTCGTCCACAGAACACAAGGAATAAAAGGTATTACAGTAGCTGGAAGAACAGGCAAGAATAGATGGATGGAGCACAAGTGTGAGAACAGTAGCCAGGCAGATGATAGTTAGGGACAGGTATGTTCAGTGGGAAGTAGAAATGAAACTTTGTATGGAAAAGACAGGACATACCTTAAAATGAAGAAACGGGAACTTCTGGTGCAGGACATGAAGTATGCAATTGAACTAACAAAACTTGGTCTAACTATGGTTGGAATAGGGGTTATGATCAAACACCATTGCTGGGAAGTACCTGCTGTTCCACAAAAACACACATAATGATAAAAGCCATGGCTAATCCTGCACATTAACAGAGAGAGATAACATGGATAAACAGAAACAAAAGTCTGATTATCTGGTTACTCTACATTCAAATGGAAAAACCCAAACCAAACCAACACAAAAAACTGGGCTCCAGGCTGGAGTCACACTTTGGTGAGAATAAAGACCTACGGAATGCTAGTCAGGACAGAAACATTTCTGAGCACTGCACATTGTTGATATACTGTACCTTTGCAGAAATGTGTAGGACAACAAATTCTACCTATAATTTTAGAGACCAGAAATTCCTGGCAAGTGTTTTTTCACTACAATTCTTGTGGAGCCAGCAAAAGGAGATGTTATCTTTGATTTTAGAAGATACTTGAGGAAATGATAAACTGTTCAGAGAAGTAATCTTAAAATTGAATTCTCATGATTCAATCCACCTTAAGCTAAGGAGATTGGAAAACAAACTAAAGCTCTAAATAATGATGGAAAAAATCCAATTAACTTAGGGAAAAAGTGACACAAATTGGTCTGAGGGTTCTTAGCATTTGAATGTGGAGCGAATACATGTGAATTAAGGTACACAAATTTATCTGGAATTTGTGTCAGACTTTGAGGAAAGATTTCACACCTAATCCTACCTCAAAACAGGATGGCAAAAATAATAAGAGACCCTCAATATGGAGAAAAGGATACATTTTCAGAAAAGATCTGTCAAAGAAAAACCATGTCTTACAATCAGAGATTTGTAGGGCTATTGTGAAAATTCCCAGCCAACTTCTTTCAGAAAAATCAATTACCTTAAAAGAAATGCCAAAGGGCTTCTCAGACATAGAAAAGGGAAAGTAAGTATAAAATAGAACAAAACCTTTGCCATATTTTTCAGTAAGTATAATGGCATCAGCTGCAGTGCCAAAGGCTGGAGGGAAATGGAGCACAAATGTGGACAGTGTAAAGAACGTGCAGGTATTTTCTAAATGTGCATGCTTGTTGTGTTCCTGCCCTTCAGAGTGCTGTACTGGATACAGGAATGGGTTAAAGTCCAGTCTTGGGCTGAGAGGCAAAAAGTCTGGAGATATTTGAATGTCCTTGTTTTTGTTGGAGTGGAACAAACCTTCAGGACTGAATAGCACATTACCTGATAGAAAACACATTTCTACAGAGACAACAGCAGCACCATCCATATGACAACTTTCAACAGCATATTCCTAGAGCACAGGTAAAAGGAGCCACTTGAAAGACAAGTTTCTTACAGTGGGAGTGGAGAGGAGGAGAAGCAGAGAAGAGCCAGAGTGGCAGAGTGGCAGGCATAGAGGCTGACACTTGCTCTGGGGTGAGTTTCAAGGCCCCATTCTCTGACAGACAAAGACAATGCCAAGATGGTTCCTCACCTGAGAACTCTGTGTCTTTACCAGATGACCAGACAATGTAAATCCATGGGGGAAAAAAGCTATCTGGCCTACCTGCAACATCGTTCTGACTGCTGATCTGTCCTGAGGGACCTGAATCAATTTGGGTTTCTCCCGGGTGGGGGCACAGAGGTAGCACACTGTCACAATCACAGCAGTTGTCAGTCAAGCCCATAAGTACTGAGAGCTGCAGCCAACTTCAAGAGTTATGTGAGGAGGCTGCATCAGGGCTGGGGTCAAGAGAAAGATGCGTCTCTGTCACAAACGCACAATAGGGATTACCACATTGGAGGTGGAGGCAAAAACATTCCTGTGCTGTAGTGAAAGGATTAGCTTTTGGCCTGATCTCTTCAATTATTTTCATGAATGGTCTTGGCACAATAATAGGAATGCACAGGAATGCATTAATCAAACTTTTTGATGAGAATTTGGGATATTGCCAGTACAGCAAAGGATCAAACTGTCATACATTAAGAACTGAACTACTAGAATAAAAGAAGTGTAGTAGGTCATGCACTTTTGAACTAATGGTAACAGTTTCTGGAAAAAGTTGGGAACTCTCCGGTTGGAAAAGTTCAGGAAAAAATGTTCAGGGAAGCTTGAAAATGTTAGTCAATACAGAAAGACTGGGAGTCATCGTGGGAGGCAGCTGTGAAAAAGATTGCTGTAGTCCCCTGATAACTATTTCCACTCAAAACAGGAAAGGGTTCATCTCACTACAGAGGGCAGGGACAACTTTCCCTGGAAAACCTTGAACTGTTTTACTCACCTGTGCTTAAAAGAGAAAAAATCAAAGTGGGACAAACATAGACTCTTTAATGATGTAGATTCCATGTCACGATGAACTGAGTCCCATTTGGTCTCACATCCTTTCTTGTGTTCACACAACTGTGTGGCAAACCACAACAAAAGAGCAACTTCTGAGTCAGAGATTACCCTTGTAAGACTCGAGGATGCAGTTCTTGTAGAACACGTAATACTTGAAAATTATGTTAATTTCCTTTTTAAGACTTCAAATATATACATGGATTTTTAGGGATATTTAGCTCCCATTATTTTAGTAGAAACCTCAAGAGGTCAAAATACTAGAAAAGCACTTTAACTGCCATTTTTTCAAACTTGCTCAGCAGTTAAAACCATGGATTCATACTCCAGATCTGCCTCCTCATGAAGAGCACCTCAAATCTCAGCAGGAGTCAGTGCTGTCTTTACAAACACAAATATGTCTGGGAGACCCCTTCTTTTATGAGGCACAATGGTGTTTGAAGACTGGAGCAAGAATTGGCAGCTTTGTGATCAGTACCCCCTTAACCTGTTGCTTTTGAGGACAGTCCACTACCTCCCACCATGCAAGAGCAAGGGGACATGAAATGAAATGAAATGAAATGAAATGAAATGAAATGAAATGAAATGAAATGAAATGAAATGAAATACAGTAATGGGTTTGCAGCACAGAAAGAGCACTCCAGATGGTACATAGAGTGGGACTCATTGCTACAGTCCACCCTTGATGCCAAAAGATAGTAGAGGTTCAAAAGGTGATTCAACAAAGACATGGAATAAAGGTCCAGGAAGAGCTTTTCTTCTAAAAGCACGTCTTTCTTGGGATATTCCATGGGACTTATTGCTGCAGGCTGGGAAAATACTGTGGGGAATAGCACTGCACTTGCCATGCACTGACACTCTTCTCCAGGCATTTGTTACTGGGCCCTGTTATGGACAAGTTGGTGGCCTATGCAAACCTTTGATCTGACCTAGAACTACCATTCCCATGTTCCTTCAGAGCACAATCAAGCTAATTCCTCAGAAAGAAAACAGTAAGCTGTGTTTCTCTCTCTTAACTTAAACTCCTTTTACTTCCTAGAAAAAATCAGGCTGTATGGATGAATGTGAACTTCAGGCAATCAATAATATCAATGTGTTGATAGGAAACTTGTTATAAATACTCATACGAGTAAATCTGTCTCTTATAATGATATCTAAATCCTTCAAGAAGATCAACTCCTGCAAAAACTTAGAAACTTCCCCCTGCCCTGAAAGCAGGTTCCTACAGGGAGGCTCCTAATTCTATATTTAAGATTAAGTCTTTTATTCAGAGGCAGCAAGAACCCAATTATTTCTATTTTCTCCTCTTCAGTCCAACAGCTGGTAAGTTGCAATCCATATTAATAAAGTCTGGTTTGTATTTGTAAAGTCTGGATGATTCTTGTCCCGTTAAGGATACACTGTAGTTAAAAGAATGGTGTATGTTCCTCCAAATAGGAGATTTAAAGGTCTGAACAATACTTTCTAACCTGGAGCAAGAGGAGGAAAAAAAAAGATTAATATCAGTTATATTGCAGAAAAACGTTGAATGTCTTTTTAGCTCTCAAAGCTGATGATGACTCAGCTGTTTTCCTCTCAAATTATGAAATAAAGCTGTTGCTTTAACACTAAGTTGTGTACAACTGGCTTTCTTTAGCCAGGTTGCCTATGTGAATGTATTCATGAAAAACAAAACACTCCTACAAATGAAATATATGTTTATAGGGTTGATCTTATCTTATGTTTCATAAATAGTGTACCATGAGAACAAGCACTGACAAGATAAAACAAGCACCTATAAAAATGTTTGGCCTGGGAAAACTCTGCTTCTGAATTTAAAAGCTACCTACAGTCAGAGCACTAGACACAGAAGCAGCAGCAGCCATACTTTCAAGATCACATTTAAACATTCATGATAATGATTGAATTTTTCAAGGCAGTGCAACTCCAGTGTAAGCACTCAAGTAAATGCTAAACTCTTTGCAAATGCTGACAAGAAGCTGGAGATGCCAGCTCTTGGGTAACTTTTGAAAGTCTGGCCACCGCTTAAAAGATAAGCAGAGACCATATAAAAATGCAGTTCAGCTTATGGGCTTCAAACACATGGAATGGTAGCTCTGTATACGAACATTGGTATGCGAGCAGTCAAAGTTTCTCTCTTCAGAGACACTTTGTGGGTGCAAAAAAGGGGTGCAAAGATTAAAGGAAATGGTCTGGCTTGCTTGTAGATGTTCTACTGATTTTTTTCTTCCTTGTTTGTGTATTTCGTACTCTCAGGCTGTAAGTTTTAACCATTAGACTGCTCTGAAATATGTTTGCTGCGTCACAGTAGGTACCCCACATTCACTGACCCGTGCAATGCCTTCACCTGAAGCCATTTATTGTAGCACTCAATGGCGACTTCCTTCTACACAGCATCTGCAATCCAAGCTGGCAAAAGTCTCAGGTGCTGGACTACACCAGGATACCAGAGCCTAAGTGCCTCCCTGCTGATGTAGCTTAAGGCAGGGTTTTCTCTTAACACAGAGAGAACTTTGTTTGAGTCCCTCTCATAGTCACTTCTGTAGATATTAAGCTTGGCAGCCAGTGTAAGCCTGTGGCATGCCTGAGACTTAGCTAGAGGACTACTGTATAAACAATAGGAACAGTAATGTTATATGTTAGATACATCACCTGGTATTGTAACAGTCCCATTCCCATTTTGTACATGTAGGCAGAGCAGGCTGCTGTAATCTGAGAAGAAACATCTGGCTCACAAGCTTTCACTCAGTCTTTTCTAAACCGAAAAAAACCCAGACCCCAAGTCGCTACAAAACCCCACAACTTCGACAGCCCACGGAAATGTCCAATAATTATCTGCCTTTTCAAAATTAGTAAAGTATCACTAGGTTGTGATTAAGCTAATTTCAAACCTGTTCCTCAGGAAATGCCACTATTAAATTCCAAGCAGTTCTTCAGGCAAACATACAATTAGCATACAATAATAGAAAAATACATTTGTTCCAGGTGCTTTCTTGGCAGAACCTGACATTTGTGTCTGTTTATTCTTTCCCCCATCACCTAAGCTCCCTTCAGATTTTGTTATTCTGCAACTGTCCAGGTTGCCCTGCCTCTTTCTCATGCAAGAGGTGGCTGGGGAGGGAAGAAGTTTTAATGAAAGGAACATGGATCAGAGCCACAAAATGAATCTAAATATGCTCTTTGTTTTCTTATTTTGCACCTGACCCACATGCATTGTAAAACAGATTCTTCCATAACTATTATCCCATTAAAAATAGTTAAGAGTCTTAAATAGTCTGCATGTTTAAAGTGGAATTAATTCCTTTCTTTGCATGCTCTTTTATTAACTAACATTGTGCAAGGAATTGTATAAAGCAAAAAGGACAACATGCTATTTTCTTCAAAGTCTTGCAGTCCACGTAAACAGGCAAGGAGCAGAACCAAACACTGCAGCCCATAAAACACTGGAAATTATGGCCACAGTTTCCACAGTAGCTTAGACACCTTTGTGCTTGATTTTTTAAAAAGATCTGTTTTGTGTTTGGTCATTTTCAGGGATGGGGTGACTGGTAGGTGCTGAAAATTAGGTGCATATGAGCCTTGAGCAGAACCACTAGAACAAATGTGCCCCAAATACTTGATCGCTTCTAAAAACTTGATACTGGAATTTTTTCTTTCTTTCTACAGAGTTTAAGCTTCATTTGCCATTTTGATAAAATGTGTTCATTGTACTTTTATGACATGGGCTGGTACCTGTGGAGCTCTCAAAAGAAATAATCTCTGTCCAGAAGCAGTTTTTATTAAACATTAGCTTCCTCTCAACCCAAATGTGAATATTAAAAAGGCCTACAGGTTGGTTGGGTTTTTTTTTTCACCTCTGAGTTAGAAGAGGCCTTTGGCAGGGTCCAAAGAGTCCAATAAAAGGGACTTGCCACAGAACACAAGAGCAAACAAATGGAGAGATCCAAAGAGGAGAATAATACGGTCTTATCAATCATGGGACTACGATTTTATATTTGGGTAACAGGACAGATCTCAAAGCCTGGGCCACTGGGCTTGCCTCTTATCTGCTACACATTTTGCTTTGCCTCTTACCTTATTTATCACTGAATCACTTCAGTGCACCCCCCCTTTCCAGGTTACAGTTGTATCAGATTAGGACATCTGCTTCATATTCATGGTACGGTTTTCTTAATAATACACTTTCCTGAATAAAAGTCAACAAGGTAATTGTACCTGGAAAGACAATACAGTGTTTCTTCCTTCTGTTATTCATTTAATTATTTTGTACTGTGGACAGAATCTGATGTGTGAAAAACCCTTTCCTTCCATAGCTTTGCATGACTAATGGAAGCAGAGCTTTGGTCTACAAAAGCAGCAGTAATACAAATCACTTTTCAGGCTTTCATCTTCCAGAGCACTGTAAAAACATACCACATCTATTCCTTTACAATGGAGATGTGACTCTCCTGTCCTGCATAACAACTGAAAAACCACTGGAGTTAAAGCAATATAAGGGACCATATTAGAACAGAGGCCATTTTCAAAGACATTTTTTCTTTGCTTGTTTTAAAACCCCTTTAAACTCCAAAACCAAAAGAGATCTATTTAGAGGAGAACTCTAAATTCCCTCTTACTGTAAAATGGGCTTTCCAGTGCCCATTCTGCTATTCCAGAGGTCATGACAGGCCTCCAGAGCAAACACATGCTGATCATGCTGGAGGAGCCCTAGAACTTCTAATGTTGGATATATAGGAAGAGTTGATATCCCAAAGAAAATCAAATTAAAAAAATCTTACAGATACCTGTGAGACTCTCACTCTGTGAAATACAACATTTAAGGAAGCACACAACCATTGAAAAAAGAGTATTTTGCATCGTAAGTAGAAATTGATCCATACCGTGAAACAAACTGTACAATAAATCATTGCAGTTGAAAAGTGGTTTGCTGCTGCACAGAACAGTTATCCCCCCAATCCTTTACTAGGAAACTACTTTTCAGGGCTAGGACTACACAGAAATGTGTTCTGTGCACTAACGGAATGTCTTTCTACAGGCTAGCCAGATACTATTCTTCATGGCAGAAACAGATGGATTTCTAAGTTAAATAATCAGTTGTCTGCCTGTAGAAGTGGTTTGCTTTCATGAAGGGCTGACCAGGCAGCAGTTCCTACTGATTTTTTAAAAGCTCAGGCCTAACCATTTAGCAACCTTGATAAAAAATTAGAAAGCTAACTTTAGTTACCGGGGTTGGAAAACGTTGGTGGTCTGTAGATATGATTACAGGTTAGACAGTCCAATTAAAATTCTAAGGAAATAATCCGTATGTTATACATCTATCTATCTATCTATCTATCTATCTATCTATCTATCTATCTATCTATCTATCTATCTATCTATCTATCTA
>JAWWMP010000041.1:64367811-64379902 GCA_035047865.1 Dendrocincla tyrannina | reverse complement strand
TTTGCCTTGCCTTTTGCCTTGCCCCTTGCCTTGCCTTGCCTTGCCTTGCCTGCCTTTTTCCTTGCCTTTTTCCTTGCCTTGCCTTGCCTTGCCTTGCCTTGCCTTGCCCTGCCCTGCCCTGCCCTGCCCTGCCCTTTTCCTCTTTTAGTAACAAGTTGTGAGAGACTGCAATGTTAAGGGTTAATGGCTCAAACAATGAGCCACTGCAGAAGCAGCCCTGCTTTGCTGAGGCCAGGTTTGCACCCCCCAGCTGGAGGAGAGGTTTTGGATCTGCATAAGAACCGCCCAAGCGTAGAGAGGGTGAGCACCATCACTGGATGACCATAACAGTCCAACATTTGTTTACCAACAAGCTGGATTTTGAGCCAAATAAGGGCAAGGGCCAATAAGAAGCAGGTCCTTTGAGATGGGATAATGCTTTTTGTCATGACATTGTGCTCCCTTACACTACCGGCTCAGGTGTGAAAACGTCTCCCCTGGGAACTACTGGGACATTCACAGGTAGATCTGAAGATTTTCATCCCTTCTGTTGGGGCATACCTGACTCAACTATGCAGGCCTGAGAAACAGTGGTCATGCCTAGAAGGGCCCATAAACCATCAAAGATCTCCGAAGTGCCCCCAGACTCATTTCTGGGCCTTCCACCAGAGGACTGCACATGATTCACAGTATTGCAACAGAGAGGGTAAAACTCCCCCTGCCAGGGGCGGTTCCTGGTCATTCTACCTGAATCTAAACATGTATTAACCCATTGAACTTTGTGTTTCAAGGGGCTTCCGCCACCCTTGAGAGATCAGGACTTGAGACCATCACTTTGGCCAATGCACATTGAAACTGCAACTGGATCCACAGGTATCTTTCTGCTACCTACTCTTATCCTTTCTTTCTCTTTCTTTCTTTTCCTTATATATTTTCTTAAGTGATATCTCTATACTTTCATGTTGTTATATTTCTATAGATAATAGCCAAAATGGCTACACACTTTCTGTTGCAATCAAATTGTTCTAAAATAAACCTGCCATACATATGTGTGTATATATACATGTATGAACATCAGTCATGCAGTGTCATTTCACTCTAATTTGCCCCAAGGGATCTATTAACAAGAACCTGAGTTACCCTGCCTTTAGGGGCGGGTTGTAACACGAGCAACCAAGCTGGTAAGAATGGATGCGCCAGTCTCTCTCTCTCCCCCTCCCCCTTCATTTAATTTGAGGCTTTACAAATTCATACAAAACAGATTTGATTCTTCACTCCTTATACCAGAGTCACTCCACTGACATTTTCTTCTGCAATAGCTCAAAGAGCAAAATTAATGTCCCAGACTTGTCTATTTTGGGCAAAGAGTTTCTGTTAAACTTAGCTAATATATGCTAAATGTTTTTAGGTAATTTTACTTTCTTTCACTCTTCTTCTATGTAGGTAGGTATTGCCTATATGTCATCCAGCAGAACATTCACCAAAAAAGCAGCTTATGTGTTTCTTCTTTGTAAAGAACAAACATGAACCACTGATTTCCAAAGCAGCATTTCTGGTAAGAGAAGCTGATTAAGTGAAATACAGATGGAATAAAAGACTGCCATCTGCCTTCCTGTTTTAATTTTTGTGGTAAATTCTGAGAGCCTGTATCTCTCATTTATGCATACACATGCTCATGAATCATAGCTTCAGGGCAAATGGGGAGTACATGAGCATTATTAATTTGATAAAACAAAACAAAACATGAAAAAGAAAATTCCTTGTGTTATGTTTGAAGGGACCTTTATCTTTTGTTTGAACTTCAAACAGAGCTAATGCCAAGTAACCGAACCTTAATTTACCATGAAAATCACTAATATCCAGTCCTTCAAAGAAATGATCCACAATCAGCATTCCCTGCAGGATCTTTGCAAAAATCAGTGGAGATTTTTTTGTTGCTGTTTCCTACTTGCGAATATACTTTACAATCAATTATTCATCCTGTGCCCTCTACCTCCAGAACCTTTCATCATTATCTCTGAAAAGGGAATCAAGAGGAAAAACATAATTGCTGCAATTTCATTACTTTATAATTGTCATTCTCTTCTGCAACTCCCTTCACCAAAAGAGCACTCACCGCTGGATTGCTCAGATCATTTGTAACTTCTAAAATATTATAAGTACCCAACAGTTGCTCCGTTAAGTTCAGGCTTATCAGGAGAGGAGAAAAAAACTGAGGGAGGCACCTGGGTTTAGTCCCAGCACAAGCACCAGTGCTGATGCAAAAGCTGCCAGATCATGACTCTTGGTCATGCTGTTGTCCAGCATCCCACCTATATAGTGGCAGCTACTGGCACATCTAGCTCCTTCCCCATCTCTGTTTTGGACAAGGAACCTTACTGTGGGAATAGGTGTGATTTACAGGAGCAGGGAATTGGCTCTCCATCACACAGAAGCTGCTTATCCACAACTCAATCATGACTTTATCCCTATCGCTGCCTATGCTCAGCTTGCATAACTGTTAGCCATAAACAAGAGAGAGCCTTGTTGTGAAACCCACCATTTGCAGGCAAAGAAACACAAAAGGAATATTATGAAGAATAGTCTGTCTTATATTTCAAAATATTTACATATTAATATTTTTAAAACATGGAGGTTGGTTTTCTTTTTTAATGCCTGAAGTTTAGTGTACTGAGATGTTTTGGCTAGAAGTTAACATTCAGATCAAATTTTATTAAAAACAGAAAGAAAAATGTGTATATTGCTGTAACTTTAAATCTAAGAAGCAATTTGGCACAACAATAAGGAATCTTTGACAGTTACACCAATCCCCTGTTAAAAGGAGAAAAAGACCATAACTTTGGACACTTTGCAAGCTCCTTATGCAAACTGCTAGCAGTGGACGAGTAAGAAACCTGGAGCTGCATGAAATACTAAGTACCTTACAGGTACTTTACCGAGCTCAGTTGAAGGGAAAGAGCATCTCTCTCACTACAAGAGCTCAACAGTCCATTATTGCTTTTCATCTTTCAACTCCCTAATGTAACCACGATTATAGACCAAACTGCACAGTCTTTCCTTAGATGGCAAATTAAGCAGCTCCTGTTTCAAGCTGTTCTGTTTGCCATGTCCAGTGCACAAAGGTCTTTCCTGGTAGCTGCTGTGGGTGGGTGTAACCTAGTAAGGGCGATGAGAAAAAGAGACTTGGGCTTGCCGTGCTGTTTAAACTCCAAGTTTAATTGTATCTGGTTGCTGAGATGCACATTGCTTTTTAAAACTGTAAATAGAGACTGGCTGCTCAAACAGTAGCTGCAGAAGCCTGCTGACAATTTCATCTGGTGACAGGAGCTAGTTTCAAAGAAGATTAGTCACTGCTATTGAGAATATTAATTAAGAACTCACTCTTTCTGCCTGCAGATTACAAAGGTTTACTGGCGGTCCCGCTAACGCAAACAAACCAGGCTTGTTTCAACCATCTAGCTGCAGCAGTTTCCTAAAGTCTTCTGGACCCAATTTACCACCAGCCTCTTTTAGCTGCAGCAAGTTGCAGAAAGGAATACGACTCTTTTAAGACTGATTTCAGCCAAGAAAACTACGCTAAGGAAGAGCTACATCATACATTAACTGGGATTTCCATTCAGTTCTAATTAGGCTGCATAAAAATGTCTCCAAACATATTTAACTTGTATGCAGTGGCATAACGTTCAAGGCTTAAAATTTTAATTTATGGCTTTGGGTGGGTGCCTGATACTTCTAATGTTTAATGAATCTGTCCTCACTTGGCAATTTGCCATTGGTGATCATAGAGTTTGTGTATGCCCCTAGGTATTTATATCTGTAAAATTGATAGTGTGTGAAATGTCTTATATTTGACAAAACATGGCTGTTTTATTTTCTTCTGAAATGACATAATTACTCCTGCAGGATATGTGGTCAGTTGAAGATTTGCAATTTTTCATATTAAAGAGTTCTATATATTATTTCTGACAGCCAATGTTTTATTTTTGTGAAAGATTCAGAGTCTGTTTAGTTAGTAGGCCCATTTTGTTTAAGTCTCACACTGGAAGCTCCCAGGGACAGGGGCTATCTTTGTGTTGCAACACAATTGAAACAATAACTTTAAAAACCTCTGTAAAATGTGATTTTCCATTAATTGTACAGATGGTGGTTTGCTAAAAGTATACAGAGAAATTAAAGTGGCACAAAAGCTAGTAAGAGTAAACACAAAAAATCTCTTTGTCCAAGTCTAAAAAGAAAGCAACGAGACAACAAAAAGTTCATGGATGTTAACAATAATAATAAAAGGAATATCCTTTACTATTCAAGCAGACCTTTTAAAATATCTTTATTTTTTCCTTTCAAATACCACCAACAACATATTTAAGTAAAATTTCCACTCCCTTGCCAAAGAACTACTTAAAAACTACAGTGCTAAAAAAAAATGACAGGAAAACAAAATCAGGAAGGCAATCATATAGGAAAATAAAACCAATCTAAAGTCCACTGGATACAGTCTGAGGGTTCAGTGCTGGTACAACAATGAGTCTTTTGAAGGTCTCCCAATTCAGCTACAGTTAAGAAAAATGATGGTGGTGTCAACCTCTCTCTTCTGCTCTGGCTTTTGTAGATGTGCCACCATAAAAATTCAAAGCACCTACACTTTCAGTGCCTGACCAGGTTCATCCAGCTGTAAAAGGAAACTTGTTCATGTCCCTTCTAACACAGCTGCACCGAACAAATTAGCAAATCCAAGAGTTATTCTCTGTGAGTTTAACAGTCTCCCTCGGATTCTCTATGAAAGGAAATAATAATTTAAAGGAGACACCTTTTAGAAATGGCATCTACCGAGACTGTTTTCCTTCGTAGTTGCTAAACCTAGACTAGTCTGGGCTTGTCTGTGAATAATTAGCAGGTAAAAGAGCTAGTTTGTTCTGATGCTAATGTGCAGCAACTGTGGCCTATGTTACAGCAAATACCCCTTTGGAGTGTCCACATTCCCATTATTTTTACTATGCTTAATCTCTGGTATAAAACAGAGCAGAAAATTGTAATTAGCGTCCCTCACTTGTTGTCTTTTTTAGAGTGTCAGGAAAAGTCTTATAAATCAAAGGTTTAGAGCTCCTTTTTCTAACAACTGTTTGCCTTCCTCTCTCATTTCCCACTTCCTGAGCATGATAGACTCCTGGATATTTTTAACAACTTTTTTTCTCCTCTACCTTCCTTCTTCTCTATAGCTCCCATTCCCTGGGGATCCTCCATCCTTCTGGCTGAAGGATGGTCAAATTTGCTCAGAGCCTCGGAGTCCTTCTGGGAGGTCAGTCTGAGGCAGCACTGCTGTCTGACGTGAAGCTCCCGCCACATGGGCTGAGGGAACTAAGCTCACTGTTCTCACACACTGGGTAAGGGTTTCTCTGAAGAAACTAGGCGACATTTGTCAGTTTACATCAGTGGTGATAGCACACTTTCCTACAGAGTAGGGTTTTTATGGCAGACTTGGTTTGTCACGGTGGAGACGGTTTGCGGGGGTATGGTGGCTCCAGATAAGCTTTCTGCCCAACTTGTTTTCCTGTTTGTTTGATGCTCCCTGCTGTTGCTCTCCTCCTGGTCAAAATCTATTGCATTATTTACTACCTCTACTCTTAGAGGTTGTTCTTAAGGTTAAAAGTTAGCAGTTTTCACTTTTTGCTTCACTTTTGCAGCAATTTTACCTCCCAAAAAGGGATTTCTGTCCCCTGATGGGATCCTGTCTGCACCACTCTACTTTTGACCTCCTTTGAAAGCTTCTTTGCATCGACATTAATGTGTTTGTGGCCCCATACTGGAGTTTATCCTTGGAACTTTCCAGCTCAGAATAACTGAAGTTAAGATTGTGACCTCAACAACACTGTCATTTCTGTCCACTGAAGTTGATATTCTGAATTAATTTGTCGTCTTTACCCATTTGTCCTCTGTTTTGTGAAATCTTTCTTCATACATGGGATCAGGTATTTGAGTTAAGCATCGCAGAAGTGATGGATTTCTTTTTGCCTGACAGCTCTAACTTACTGATTTGGCTGGCTGTGGCAGTTTGGTTACCTTGGCAGAAGAGCAACCCATTTTGGCACTGCGAGTGGGCTGCAGAAATTGTACAACATTTTCAGCCTCTGAGCGAGTTTGACAGTTTGAGCGGAGCTCAGAGATACTGTTAACACACAGAGAAGGGGAAAATTACTGGTGTTTCTGGCTGTCTCTGTTCACTTAATAAATGATTTAAAACTTCAAGGCTTTATGTCGGAGCAAAATTTCACCTAAGCTACATAATGATGTGCAAGAAGAATATAAGAGAAAGAATGTATATAAACAGACATGGTTGGTAATAGATTTGAAAGAATCCTTCAGTATATTAACAAACATATGCAGACACAAAAACACGCATACGTGCAGACACACGTGTGTTTGCACACACACACTTCTCCAGGCCCCGACTGAGGTTTCATGGGTCCCAGAAAATGCTACAAAATCAAACAAGATTACTGCAAAGAGATTCACATTTTTGAGATACTATTTTCCTGGAGTGATATATTCACTTTGTGAATCAACATGCTTTCCATCCCAAGGGCCTGTTGGGTGGGTGAGGGGAGGAGGGAGGAAGGGAAGGGGGGAAAAAAGAGTAGAGAAAAGACAGCAAAGACTCCAGTACTACTCACTTAATTTGATTAATTGAGTGATACTTAAATTGTGATGTACATCCATACATATTTCTGTACAAGGTAGACCAAAAAAAAAAGAAAAAAAAAAAAGACACTGGAATAAGGATTATTTGTTAAATTCTACTCTAAAGATGGGCTGCATGTTTGGGTCTCTCATAAACTCCTCTGACATAAAATAACTAGTGTTCCTGGAATATTTCAGTTTAGTAAAGAGGTTTCACTGCTGAGCACAGCTTTTTTTTTTTTTCCTCCTCTTTTCTCTTCCCTCCCCCTCTTTCTTTTTGAGTCTGACTATAGGATAAAACCTCAGTGATTAGCTTCGTTGCCGGCAACAAGCCTGATTCTTTAATGTAGCTGCTCCGCTCCTTAGCTTTGTTTTCATTATTATTTGCATTGTGCAGCAGATGACTAAGAGATAGTCAAAAGATCAAAGGTTTCCTTTGATGGTTTATATCACGGATCCCTGCTGTATTAAAAAGGATCTCAGGTCAGGACATTCTTGTTCACACGCAGATCTGAACAAGGGGCTGCACGGGGTGATCAAACTGGATGAAGGCTGAACACATCCATCAAAGGGCTGACCACATTGGCCCAAACAGAAGAGGAGGTTCTACCTCCATAACCATGACATTAACTAGTGACAGATGTCTCCCTGTGGCTGCTGCTTTGATGTGTCAGGACTAAGGAGAACAGGGAACATGGAGGGGTTACACTTTCCACATTACTCTAGAACTGTTTTAATTAAAATAAAATAAAATAAGATAAAATAAAATAAAATAAAATAAAATAAAATAAAATAAAATAAAATAAAATAAAATAAAATAAAGTAATTCATAATGAGCAATTTCTAATACTAAAAGGTATTTGCTCTTTACACAAGAACCCAGCTTGCATAACCAAACCATGCCTGAGTCAGCTCACAATACCTCTTTCACACACTGCATTTAATCTTGCAAACATTTAGTAAACAATAATAACTGAGTCATCGCAGCACCTCTGTGAAGTGAAGGACTATAATGCAGAGAAGGAAGATGGAGATGCTGAGACCCAAATGAAGCCCTAGTCCCCAGAAGGTGGGCTGATGCAGCTTGTCTGCATCCATATTTAAAACTGGTTGCAGGCTAAAATGATTTTGTGTGTTTGTGTTTGTGAGAAAGGGTGATGACATTTTTATACCATTTAGTATATATGAGGCAAAGATTGCTTTTGCAGCAGGCCTGTCAAAATCCCTGCTCTGAGCTTGCTGGGTTTCCCATCACATCAAGGATGGTGCCATTCTCCTGCACTGAAGAGACATTTACTTGGAAGTAAATCCAAGTAAGTCCAAACAACCCACACCCATTTCCTGAGTAAAACAGAAAAAAAGCAACAACAAACCCCCACTTTTTATGCCATGCAATTTCTGTTTACATTAGGACTTTTGCCAGGTTAAGTGCTGTCATGCCTCTAAAGAATATTAATCCATCATTAAAAGATTTAGGTGCGGACTTGCCCTAAATTTTACAGACTATCTCCAACTGCTGTTAAATGCAACAGCAGCTTTGGTTACACCTCAAGGGTTAGGATTCAGCTCTGAAAATGTCATGTGAAGAGAGGTTTCTAACCTGAAGTACGTGTTGAAGCCACCTGCCTCATGTCAGTGGTGAGCTCAGGGCACTGCCACAGCTCTCACAGCACTCCCCAAGGGCAGTTCATTCCTCCTGCCCTACGCTCTGTTTTCTGGTGCTGCACAGGAAGCCCTCCGAGAGATTTCACTTGGATATTTAGACATCCAAAATAAAGCAAAATTAATCCCACCATAACACATGATGGCTTTTTATTGCAAAGTTGATGTCAGAACTGGGATTTTAGAAGGGATCTTGGCTCGTAATTTTGTGTTCCTTCAACAGTTCTCACTCAGATCATCCTAAATTGGCCTCCTTATTAGAAATCCACTGGGCTGATTTCACGTTTCAAGTAGCACCCATCTGACGGGATCTTTGAGATGGCTTGTTCAACTGGTACATTCTGTGCCTTTAAAAAACCCAGTGATAATCCCTCCCTGACCTTGTAGTCAGCAGGTGCAAAACTAGAAGAATCTGAAAATTAAAGGGAAAGTTTAAATAGAAAGCCCATTGCTCAGTAGCAATCACGGTAGGGTGATACAAAGTGGCAAAAACTGCATGATCAAAGTGTGCTTATGAGACAGTGGGAAAATTCAACTCAGTCCACAGTTTAAGGGAGTCTTTTTATTAGTAACCATATTACCTGTAATATCCCCATAGTTAGTTACATCCAGAAACTTGACAGACTTACAGCCCAGGTTTTAGCTGTCCTCTTCCTCTCTGCTGAGAAATTACCTGACATCATAACATGGTTTTTCTCTCTTCTCAGAGCATCAGATATCCAGTTCCAGTAACAAAGAGTTATTTCTCTGTCAGTTCAATTTTTGGCTGGTGGAAAAATACGGGAGATTCTCTTTTATAACTAGTGGACCTTTGATACACTGTCTTGTTTTCCAAAATATTCACCTTTTTTGATGTTAGTTATGAATCATGTTTTGAAACACTTATTCACAGCTGTGAATATTTATGTAATAGTTTTAGTGGTGGTAGTGTGAATACTTTTAAAGTGGAACCCCCCTCAGAATTTAGTCTTGAAGATGTTGTTTTTGAAGGACTCTTTGTTGTAGTTCTATTGAATTTCTTATAAAAAATAGAAGCATTTGTTTTATTATTATATCTATGAGAAGTTCTTAGATTAATATTTTCTAGTTGCTGATGATGCATTAGGAAAAGCAGTAGGGCTTGTATGCAGTATTTTGATACACAGCATTTTCATGAGTTGCTTTTTTTTGGTTGAATGTTGGCACCAGAGTTACACTGCTGCTTGCAGAGAGAATGCCTGGAAAAAAATGTGAGGGCAAAAGCACATTTATGTATGCACAGGCTATATCCCAGCCTGTCATCGACTTGAAATAACATGCAAATAGGTGCCAGTACATCTATCTTTCTGTTTATTGTCTTTACTCACTTTCAGTTTGACTTCTCATACAATTCTGGCTTTAAGCAGTTGATAAACACCATTGGACTACTGGATTTTGTTTCCCACCAACATCACATCTTTATCTTTTGGAAAGGTTGATGAAATACAAACAGTATAAGAAAAAGTTTACTGGCAAGGGCCTCCACAGCAACGTACTATGGTTGCTTTGTATCTGTTGCATAAAGTTTGTTTGAGTGACACTCTGACAAATGGTCTTTTTAGCACTGAAACTTAAACAAGGAGTGGATTGAGTAGAATCGCAACCTGGACTGACTCAAAATGACATATCAGGAACATTTTTCAGTGGTCAGTTTCCTGATGGTTGAATTAACTGCAGTTTTATCTTGCTCTGCATTAACTGTTTTACCTCACTTTCACCAAATTGCTTTCTTATCATCATAAACACTACTGAATTACTGTAAACCGCCAAAGTGGCAAAGCTTTGCTATCCAGCCCTCGGGTGCAATCACTGGATTTTCCTCTCTCGGTTGTCCATTGTATTTGAAAGCATCTCAAGAGAAAGAAGCCAACAAACCTGTACTTTGGCCTGCATTGCACAAATGGTTACACATAGTAACAACTCTATTCTCATTTGCCTGTATAGGAATTTCATGAACAAATATGTGCCAAATACATGACAGAAAAACAGCTTTGCTCAATCTTCTATGAGGTTTAGGTGGGTTATAAAAACATCCACATTTCCATGCAGACCTCTACTTTCATTTTGTTTTTGCCAAGATGACATCCAAAGGAGACCAAACAAAAGGCATTGAAACCGTCATGGATGGGTTTCAAACTCCCTTTTCTGAGGGTAAAAAGTCTCATTGAAGAGAGGTGTGAGAGGCTGGGATATAATATTCTGCAAATTAGGGATGAATTGTATATATCAATAATTTTTTATTTTAAAGGAAGTACAAGGCACCTAGTCAAGATCCACTGAAAGATGTCACTGGTCAGTAATGTCAGATGAAAAAAATCTAAAGACCAGAATGAGGAGCCCAAAGTCAGCCCCACAGCTTCTAAGAATGCATTGAAAGGTCTGATTTTTGCAAGGTTTGACATTGTTACCCTTTCCTCAACACCTTTACAGAAGAAAGCTCAGGAGACAGAAAACTAGTGTCTAAAATACATCTTGTCTTTTCAGTAACTAAGAGTCACTATTGCACTAACTTTGTGACCAGTGCCTGTGCATTGGGTTACACGCACTAAACCCATTGCAGCTGCTAAACACAGAGATAGACAGATGAGTCAAGGCAAACTGAAAAGTATGCTGTGATCTGATTTCACTCTATGATCCTGAGCTGATCAAAACCTTCCTCTTGAAAAACTTCAGGTTTTCCTAAATTGTCCCTTGCAAAGATGAAGTAAAAGCCATAAAGAGTAACTAGAAGATAAAACTCTTTGTGTTGATTGAAAGCTGCCAGATTTTAGGCAATGGCAGTTTGTGTCCCCAGCTTCAGTTCTTTTCACTTGTCTGTAGCTGAAACAACACTTCTGCCCCTTTCCCTTGTAAAAGACCAGAGCTAAGAGAAAAACATGTGTTCACAGGAAAAAGATCAATTTTGCTTCTGTCAATAATATATTGGGACCTGCCAGGAGTATCTAAACAGGTTTGTGTGGACATGATTTGTAAGCAGCTTACAAGAAGCTATCATTAAATATGTAATAATAGCACAAAATGAGAATAGATCAGTCAAGGATACAGGATTTATAGACCAGTGCTCTGTGTAACATGCTTGAACTATGCTTTCTAGGCTGACTCTCCATCTCATGTTTCTACTGGCAGTTCTGTCATATGGCATCCACATTTCCTTGGGATCTGAAAGTACAAAGTCACCTTTGTACTCAATTTACCTGCTCTGGTTCAAGGCATTGTAATATCATTTGTGTAGACTGTTTTCTTTATGAGGCTTTTCAAACTGCCCCTTATCATATTTTGATATATGGAGAAAAAAGTTAGTATCTCCTTATTGTGCTGATTTTAGGATGGAGGTGCATCACTGAGTTTCCTCCCGTTCAAGAGTGGGCAGCCAATAAGCCAAGAAAATCATCATAGTTTTGGATCTCTCTCCTTTCATGGAAGTGTTACCTTCACTGGAGAAGCCTGTGCATGTCTTTAGTGAGGTCTGTCTTAGCACATAGGAATCAGTAAGAGTGACCACAATATTGTTTTCTAAGGTAACTTAAATGAAAAAATAATATTCACCCTATAAGACTTAGAAAAAAAAAGGCATCATCCAGCTACCCAAGTGGCAACTGTGCCAGTACACTGGGGACAGTATCTTAATAAAACTTCTCCAATATACTCAGTGGTGGTCAAACCACCACAGAGTCACCTGAGTTCACAGAGTCACCTGAGTTCATCCCCTTATTTAACATAACCAAGATTGGACTGGATGCAGAACAAGGAAAAGTGCTCG
>JAWWMP010000041.1:64345430-64367711 GCA_035047865.1 Dendrocincla tyrannina | reverse complement strand
CACAGAGTCACCTGAGTTCATCCCCTTATTTAACATAACCAAGATTGGACTGGATGCAGAACAAGGAAAAGTGCTCGGGCCTTATTATAGCTCATTTCTGCATTTTCCATGTATCATACACCTTGCACATGGGAAGAGAAAAAAGTGACTGCTGATAAACAGGAAGGGTAGAAATAGTGGTACTGTACCAATTTCAGGCTCCAGTAATGTGAAAGGAAACTTTTAATTCTTCTCTTTTTCTTTCCCTTTCTGTAAAGTTGCATGTCTGAATGGTATTGATAGGGATGGAACATTAAAAACAATGAATAATCTATACCAGTTAATCTCCCTGACAGGGAGAGCGTGTGGCTGTGCTAGACAGTTGGGATTTAAGTCAGCTGTCTGGTTTAGAGTTGCATCAGGACCACAAAAGGTTGCCTGATCTGACATGTGTGGACCGAAGGCTCACCACAGCAACACAGATGGGGCTGCAGGGATTGTGGAGAGTCATTCCAGGCAGACCCAAAAGAGAGACAGCACATGAAAAACTACGTGGGTTATTGCAGAAAACAACATAGCTCAAAGGATCCTAAGGGTTTAAATGATTTCTAGATTATTGCAATAGCTGAAGAAGTATTTTGTGACTTGTAACAATCCATCTCAGATTTTGGGTAAATTCTCCCCAGAAAAAGGGACCATTGTAATACATATCACTTAAACATGCACATCTGTCTCTAACAGGCAGATTTTTCTAGAGCTTCTTTGAATAAATCCAGGGTTATCAGGTTAAGTCCCTCTAAATAGCTTTTGTTAAAGGAAAAGGGGAAGATCCTGTAGGATCTAAGAGGATAGTTATGTTTTGGCCAGAAGTTCCAAGTATCGGAAAAGTATATTTTCTCAATTATGCATGTGTGGCAGCCTCCAGTTTAACCACAACTCTGGCAGCCCTGGTTACCTTATGAAATCATGCCCATCCCTTGGATATCACAGCTGGGTTTGCTGGACAAGAATATAGTGATAATTCATCTGTTTGACACCAAAAAAGGCCTATGTGCCTTATTAGCCAAATTGTCCTGTGCTACTCATTAATCATGGCTTTGGCATTTGTGGCATATTTCCTTGGCCTATGTATATTATATCAATGAGCTGGAAGTTACTTTGCTATTCTTTTAGTACCTTCACATTCAAAACTCAGAGCTAATTCTTCTGCATTCTCTTATTCCTCTCCTTATTTCCTTTCAGGATGCAAATATCGAGGGCAAACCATCTTCTCATGTAGAAGTAACAGGCCCTGAAAACGCACTGCAAGTGGTGAGGGATGGCACAATACACTGGCAACACAGCACAGCTTGTAATTTAAAACACATCCTGTGGTCTGCTGGATTTGAATTTGATGCATGCCTGAAACAAACGGAAAGGATCCTATAGGATCTATCAGACACAGTAAAAGCATCCCTGAAAGACAATGTTACTCTCCATAGGCTGGTTGCTGTTAAAGCATCTGCTTTAAAGTATCCCCACTTTAGGACCTCAGTGCAATGTTGTGTAATGCTGCACCAAGAATATTTGCTGGTTTCTGCATTATCTCAAGAACATATTTCTATTTTTTTTTTTCCCACAGACAACTTAAAATAGTTGTCTCAAAACCTGGGAAGTACTAGAAGCACAAAGTTGCCCTTACATTTTGCATATATAGATTCATAGACTTTTCTGGTTTCAGAGCACACTTTTTTAAGATGGTTCTTACAATTGTCTTCAGAATGATAGCTAATTATTTTCCCTTATCTACCAAATAAAATAGCACCTGATTTAGCTGTACTTTTGGAATGAGACAGGGAAAAAAATCTGCTGAAGTAAATTAAAAAATGATACAGCAAGATTATTACTTCCGTTCATCCATCTAGAACATCCTGAGAGGATGACTAAAGGTCTCAATAGTCCATTAATTTAAAGTACTGCCAACTTTCTCAGTGCAAACATACATATGAATACAGAGAAAAAAAAAGAAGCGAGAAAGATGTGAATCACTTCTTGTAGATACCTTAAGATAAGAGTAGGACTTTGTGCTGGTGCAGCATTTCATCCGCTTGTGAGAATCCCATGAGAAACAAAAATGTAGCTGAGGGGCTTAGGCACAGCTGCATAGCTTGATGTGTTTTCAGCAGAGATGGTTCAGAAATCAGTAAGGGTAAAACTCCTCATCCTTACTGTAGACCCTGAGCTAACATCAAATCAAAATTAACTTAAAGTATCAAAAGGTTCTACCCAGGGTGTTTTAAAACACCGGGAACATTTTCAGGTTTGTGGAGGTTGTGGGCATCTACCTGGTGACTTCCTGATTAAATAAATCATTCCATGCAAACAATCCAGTTTAAAACTTAAAATGCCAGCCAAATGCGATATGACCAACCTAATTTTAAAATCCATTTGTAATAAATTTGCAGTTAATCAACGAGTTTTTTAATTAAGAAATAAATTTAAATGTGATTACTGAAAGCACTCTAAGTCAGAGCCAACATGTTTTTATTTTGTTTGCCTGGATTTACACTAGAGGTCAATTAATCCTGATGAGATTAAAGTCTCAGTAATTTTGAGTAACAGCATCTATATGAGATCATGCAGTTTAGCTTTAATGCATTTTAATCCACTTTCATACTTCTAGTTAATTTGCATTAATTTTCCTCAGGGTCCATGTAGGTAAACCTTGCAGCTGAAGCCCCTAACAAAAGGGAAAGAATAAAATGAGACAAAAAAGCATCTGCTCTGCATGGAATTGGGCCAGTCCAGCCAAGTTTAAAGACTCTGAATCATTTGAGGGCTACGAGACTGGCAATTTACTAATGACTACAACTTATTAAAAAGGCATGAAAAGCTCCCTAATTACATATTTGGATGCTAAGTAGCCATTCTCAGCTTCACAGACAGCATGACTTTCTCTTCCAGTCTTGTCCCAGACCACACATTAAAGAAAACAGGCATCATAAAGGGTCAGGAGTTTTAGATGCTAGAAATGAAAATATTGTTAAAAAGTTAACCAGACTTTTACTGGAGGCTTTAGACTAATCTCTGGTTTAACTCTTTTTGAAGGCTAAAAAATTTGGTCATCTTGCAGTATGTGCATTTATAAATTAAATTAGAATAAACTCTAAATCTTTCAAAAGCAACACAGTACATTAATCTCAACTGACCTTTTTTTTTTCCTGCCCTAACAGGCTAATTTCACTGCATCAGTTTTAAACATTTGAAAAACTTAGACAAATCCTGAAAAGCTTATGGACACAAAGTCAGACATTCAAAAGTTTGGAAGTGCCAGATTTAGTGCAGAAGTCCTGTGAGGCTCAGCACAGGGAAATCTATTTGCAATTCCTATGATACAAATTGTTCAGTGCCTTTATTTACTGCAGAGCATCCAAAGCCAGCCCTAAATATAAAATGGTTCATTTCCGGATGAATGTTTTGGTTTGGTGTTAATAATGTATTGACGTACAGTTGGAATGCTCCACAAACATTCTGGAGTTTGTCTGCAAAGGACACCTTCAAAATGTGCTACTAGCATTATTATCCCAGTTTTCCAGGATTTACCCTTTTCCCCTCCATCCATGAAGTAAAGTCACTTTTCTGGAAGTGATGGATTCAGTGTTACACACGGTAGGAAGTTGCACATTACGTAAGTCCAGTATTACTGCCTGTGCTGAGCTTGCAGTGTGTGACAAATCCCCTGCCCAGCACAGGTGCAAAACAGCCCTTTTTGGACATACCCACCCCTGGGCAGAAGCACAAAGGCCCTCCATGCAGTGCACTTATTTTCCCTGTTTTTCAGGAAAGGAAATGAGTACAGACAGTAACACTATTGTCAGAAAAGGAGATTCTATTCAGTGCATTGCTGCTCATTGCAAAATTTAAAATAATAAAAAAAAATCCCCACCAAGGAAGCACACAGTGAAAAATCAACAGCTGTTGATTGCAGAAAAATCTGCAGCAAGCATTTAAATACAATGTATGTGTAAAACCCCAGCAAAATAAAGCTGATCCTGTATTTTTATATCAATACCTCTACAGCTATATGAGCACTTACTATTCACCTATTTCTTTTGCCAAAACAGCAGTCAGATAACAGTAACTTCTTCTGTAAACTGCTAATCCTCTATGTAAATTCACTAAGTCTTGTTCTGCTCTTGGATGGACTAATGCAAACAGGTAGTACACTTTCAAGGAAGAGAGACAGACAAAACTTCTGTGTCTAGTCACTCATCTGAGTAGCACCCAAAGCACAACCAATATTCTACCACACCTGAAAGTGTATGCATAAAACTCATCTAATGTAACCTCAGTCAACTGGTTTCTAGCTGAAGTTGTCCTTCCAGAGTCTCTCCATCGTGAGAGGGCATGGGCACTTCCCAGGAATGCTTCATCCCACTTGTTCTAGCTTAAATGTAGGCTATTCTGCAACCAGCCAAACTATATGAAACAGAGTCTGTATAAGTTGATTACAGGCAATTAAATTAGGATCTGAAAAGTGTTTGTTGGTTTTTTTAAAACTACAGAGTAGTGAGTGCCTAAATTGCATATAGTCCAGAACTCAGCTCTCCTACCAATGCAAAGAGGATGACACCAACTGGGCTTTTTGCTGCAGCATCATTCACCTGCAAAATCTCCCAACCAATGCTGAGCCAGGCACACTTAAATCTCAAGATAAGGTTGCAAGTGCAATTTGAACCAAGGTGGCTGGATCTTGTTGGATTTATAGGAAAAAAGGACTGGCAAGGACGTTCTGAGGAAGTGAGCATTTCCTTGCAAGAGGGGTGGCCACATTATGTAAAAAAATATAATTAAAAACCGCAGTATTGAGAAAGGATTACTATACAGGAATAAAGCCCCTTGAGGATATAACCTCTCTCCTCAACACACACATCTGTAAGGATTCCTACAATTATTTCACAGAGACAACTTAAGAGCTGGAAAATGAAGAATAGATGGGGAAGTGGCAGGCGGTGTTCCTAACTTTATCGGGAAAGCAGTCGCTGAGTTCAGGCATTTTGCACACAATCCCAGAAAATCCAGATTTTGTCAGTCATAAAGACACTTGACAGAGATGGAACAATGAAATGAGGCTGAGTTCCAGCTTAGTGCCTCTGAGTAGAGAGGGGTCAAATAAAAAAAAACCTGATTCATTCACATATGGCCAGACACAATCTGAAGACCACACTCATTTCTGGAAAATTCTACAAAAAAATTGAACAAAAGCCATATACTATTAAATCACCAGAGGCATAAACACCAGGTTCTCTTTCAGCTGATAGAAGGACAATGAAGAAATAATAATACAACTCAAAAGTGTTGGGGAAAAAGGCTAAAGATTATAAAGGTATTTTTATTCTTGGCTGACACTTCTATCAACCCAAGCCAAAAATCACAAGAAAAAGAATAGCTGCTTTCCTTTATCCACATAAAAGGTTTCTGTGCTGAGCAGCACTTAAGAAAAATGATCAGATTGTGATTATATAACCCTAGCATGAACTTGGTGACCAGTATAGTCATGTCAAATTAGGATGCATTATTCAAGCAGCAGGGAAGGATGAAAGTGTTTACCATCAGATATAAAACCCCCTGCATTTCCCTTTCTTCTAACCTGTTCTCTTCTTTTTCCTTTGCTGGCTATGTTGGTGGGCTGGCTCACTTATTATACCAGCTCTTCTTCAAAAACACAGAAATTATCAGTACCAGATGCTGATGGTAACTGAAAAGAAAAGGCATCCAGACATTATTTCCCCCATGTGCCTTTATGCTTCCATCTTCTCCCCCCTGTCAGGAGGCTGCTTTATTTCTTGCTCCTCTTGTCCTCAGACCTCTGCCCATTCTTTCTTCTTTTCCTCCATACCAGGGTCCCAATTCCGTTTTTTTGCCAGGGGCCTTTCACCTGACCCATTATCACTTTCTGCGTTACCTTGTTTTTAAGTTCTTTTCATAAAAATCCATACTATTTTACCAATCAATGTCTAGACCACAACATATAACTTTTTTTAAAAAAAAATCAGATTTTAAAAATTGAAAAGGGAACAAAATGAAAGAAATAAATGCTGCATGGATGAAACATAGGAGGAGGCTGAAGCAGTCATAAGCAATGTGAGTTTTAAGATGCAGTTCAATTATTTTTATTTAGTATAATGCAAAAAAAAGAAGAAAAGTTATTCAGGTATATTTTGTGCACAGTCATTCTTACCCTCTGAAAATTATCCAACCATATCACAACAGCTAGCAAGTTTAATTTTTCTGACCTCTTTACAACTTTGAAAACCAACAGAAGCCAAATTTAACTCCCCAAGCCTCACAAAACCAGAGCACAAAAGCCAATGTTGGTATTACTAAACTGACCACCACAGAACTTGTTTACATCCCATATGGATAGAATTTTACAGTTTGCTACCCTCCATCTGAAGATCACAGTTAAGAGTCTGGAAAATTCGATTAAATATTTTCAAGAATATTTAATTTCTCTGTCAAGTCAGGTTAGACTGTCTTGTTCCTTTTTTCAACCAGTCATCAACAATAAAACAGAGAAGAGAGAGTTATCTGCCTTGATAGCATGAAATGACATGTGGATATTCAAATACATATATAGAGAAAAAAGAACTTGTCCGTAGAAATGGGTCAAGTCTTGGGTAAATATGTTATGATTGCTTGATTGTAAAACTGAGATAAAGACTTTCCATAGCATAGACCAGATCCTTCTTGTATGCCTGTAAAAGATTCACTGGCTTACCATTAATATATGAGAAAAGTAATACAAAAAAATTGCAACCCTTTTGAGGATAAGTAACATGGTGAACTGGTGACCATCATGACCAGAGACCTGCAGCCATAGGTCTGTTAAGAATATTGCAATATAACCTTAGCTTTCATTTCAAATAATCTTATTTTACCTTTATTTGCTTTTCGGAATAATCCATCCAGAAATTGTAAAATCCAAAATAAAAGACTGTTGTTGGGATGAAACAGTATTAATTCTTCCTCTCGTCTGCACTAATTCTGGCACCACATGAACAGTCTGGTGTCTCCCTAGGTACTTTTAAAGGCTTTGCTTTGGGGAATAAATTTGGGCACTAAGCTTAGGCTCCTGCTCAAAATGACTCTGAGAAGGGGCATCCACCTCCCTCTTTGGACTGTGGCAAGTCTCAGTTCCCAACTCACACACAGTCTCTGTGACACTGCCTCACCACCCTCACAGAATGGAATTTCTTCCTAAAATCTAATCTTAACCTACTCTTAGTTTAAAGCCATTCCCCCTTGTCCTATCACTAAATGCCCTTGTAAGTTCCTCTCCAACCTTCCTGTAGGTCCTCTATAGGTACTGGAAGGCTACTAGGAGAGAAGGATATGCTGGAAGACTTCATATTTCAGCATACTCTTCTCTTTGGAACAACAGCAGTAGAAAAGTAACTGTTCCTCAACCTAGAAACAGTCTGTCATCTGTTTGGAAGACATTTCTCCTTCATGCATGATTTTGTGATGCTTCTTCTTTATTCTATAGAAGCTTTTGGTGCAGTCAGCAGCACAGTACACTTGTGCAACAGTTGATTGCTTCAGAGAGAAATCACAGCCCACCAGTGACAGAAGGCAGTGCAACCTCCAGGAGTGAGCCTGAGCATTCCTAGCTGGAGAGGTGGCCCCTTGCTGGCCAGATCTGAAGAAAACTTTTCTTTCCTTTTCCTTTCCTTTTCTTCTTTTCTTTTTTTTCCTCTTTTCTTCCTCTTTTCTTCTTTTCCTTCTCCTTGCAACGCTTTTTTTGGCACCCCCTGACATTCCACCAGACTGACAGCTGAGCAGCACCTCACTAATGTATTACCTGATTACGTTAAGTACTTTCACATGTGGAATTTTGCACATCCAGTATTCAACCACTGACAGTAACAAATAGGGTATTAATTAACAACACAGTGATTAAAGAGTGGGGATTCCGACATCTGTAATAAATGTTCCAAAAATAGTGTCCTTGCATGGGGGATCTGTAAATCAGGGTGCTTGCAAAACGAGCTCTGCTCTTTCTCAGCTCATTGCTATTCTCTGAGTACTAATGAGGTTAACAAGGCAGAGCTGAAGCATTTGAATAAACCCTTATTTTTTCAGAGGACTTAATGAATCATGAGCAGACCATTCGTATCACATGTTTTGCAGCAATAACTGGACATTGATTAAGCAGTTTACTTACCCCACAGCGTATGAAAGTCACAGTATATCAGAAGGAACCCAATCAGTTACATGAGAAATGTTTTTATTTCCTTCTCAACATCCAAATTGATTATCTCATTATGTTTCACCACACTTTGCCTAACTTAGCAATTTGCTCCTAGATCATTTCATTCTTCCTTTTTTGCTCTCTGTTAAAAAACACTGACAGGTCAGATGGAAATTCCTTCTCCAATAGCCCTTCAGTTCAAAGATGAAGTTGATTAAAATGTCATATATGTAACAAAAATACTGGCATTCAGTCAAAACCTGACAAATTAGTTATGGCTTGTCTAATCCACATTCAGCTATAAAACATGATTTACCGAATACGCTCTCCTAACAAAGGGTATTGGATTTCTTACTGAATTCCCTCTATTTGACACTGTCATAACATGCAAACATATAGGGATTTTGTTATTTCATTTCCTTCCTGATAGAATTTTTCAACCTGTTAATGTATACACAAATCCTGGTAATCCTGAAAGCTGTTTGGGCTTTATTTTTCTTTCAAATGATATTTTCTCTATTTTTCCCAGTTTTCTTTAGGTTACATTTGTCTTTGTGCATGGCAGGCAAATAGTGAAAATGACATACTGTTTCAAAGAAAATTGTGGAAACAGGCAGAAAACCAAGATTGTAAAAAGATTTTTTTTTAATCAGTTATTAACAACAGTGTGGGTCTTAAAGTTTCCTGGAGAAATGGTTAAAATAGACCCTTCATCGTCCCGATAAAGGTTAAGTTGGCAATGGTTAGGGACAATTGCAGAGAGGCACTTCAGAAACTTTTTTCCAAGTGTTTCAACTAGGCAAAGACTGTATAAATCCTGGAATTGTATCCCCATGGAAGCACAAGTGGCTTTGCATCTGTTAGGACCACTTTTGGATTTGTGTCCTAGGTACAATGGAGATGTGAAATTCAGTCTGTGACACTAATGGGATCAAATGGTGATGCTTAATCCTATGGAACAGGCAGAGATCATTTGAACACTCTCTTCAACCTTCATGGCTCTTGCTAAGGTCTTGACCTTTATCTTACAATAAAGTTTTCTAACCAAAGGCATCTTGTTTCTCTCTCTATGTATTAAATTAAACTAGATACATATTAGTTTCCCTGTCAGGTGATATAAGAACCAAGAATGTGTGGCAAGCAAAAAACGTCTCTTTTACTTAGAAATTCTGGGTTTTTTTAGCCCTTTTCAAAGGACAAAACAGCAACCACACATCACTATTTTTCAAGATAAAGCCTGACTGAAAACAGGTGGTTTTTTCTCTCAGAACAGATACCCTGTGCCTGATGCTGTGACCAGCTGTATCCATGAAAACATGTTCTTTTGTACAAAATGAAAAAACCCACAGCGTTTGAAGTGGTTATTTGGAGAAAACTGTTCATGGCACTTGTGCACTTGGGCTAATATAAGGAAGCAAGCTGTGAAAAAGCATATATGGGTCTTGCTGTAGGCATTTCTGCTGACAGGGGCCCCAGCATGTACACACCAAAGACAATGGAAGGTATTAAGAGTTAACAATTGAATTGTGACTAAACAATAGGTTCGCTAAGGAAGTTGACTAAAGTTTAAGACAAGTCCTTCTCCAAATGCCTCTTGAATAGGCAGATGTTTAGAGAATGGAAAACTCCAAGGCACAAAATAACCATAGAGGAAGCTAAGAGTGAGGGGAGAAGGGGGTGAGAAGCACAGGGGTTTCCTTTGAGAAGGGCAGACAGCCTTGGAATTCTTGGGGTACATGCCAAAGTTAAGCTTAGCCAGAACACATCTGTGTTTCAGAAGTCAAGACACTGCTGCAGAATAAAGATCTTGGGCAATCTTTATCCAAGTAATGCTGTCTAGAGGTGAAAAAAATGAACCAAGCATCCCCTACAGTTTGTTATTTTTATGCCACAGAGGGAGAACAGTAACATTTCAGAATCCTGGGCACAGCCCCTCCTCATTGTCAGCTATGGTCAGTCAGGTCTCCCTGAGGAGAGGTATCAGCCAGAGCAGCCACATACCTCCACTTCTGGAACAGGATGTGTTTAAGCTCCTGGGGATACCTGGAGCTCAAACCAGCCAAGGAACCTAAGGCAAACTCTCCTTTGCTGCAAGTACCCATCTGTAGGAAGCAATAACAGAGGACACTGCCAAGGAAGTGTGCATGAAAAGCCAAGTAAAGAACAAGTACTAATCACCTGATGTGCTTCAGAGGAACTGCTGGCACAGGTCTATCCTTGGTGGCACTTGGGCCAGAAGGAGGATTTTGAATTGCAAACAGTGAGGACAAGGCAATTGAGGAGCTGTGAGAAGTAATGTATCACAAGAGATTTGGGAGAAGCTCATTTCTTTGATTTTGGTGCCAACAGACCTCAGAATTTCTTGCCTATCATAGGGAGAAGAAATGGTTTACAGGTAGCAGACAATGTGGTCTATTTGAGAGACACCCACTACTGTCAGGTTCTGAGTTCCTGCTTGCACCAATAAATACTAATTGGATAATGAAAAATATAACCTGACACACCTATGCTTGACATATCCATCACTCCCAGTTTAGCATACGGAAGCTTGAGACCCAAGAGCAGAGAGAATGGCCAAGTAAGGAAGTTATGCCAGCTCTGTATCCACTTTGACTCACTTGCTCTTCATGGCAAATGAATCAGCTGTCACTGCCTCCCTCTCCCTTGAGCCACATATGGCAAATGATTTGTTTCCTATGTCTCTTCTCCCCTTCAATGGCAATGTTAGTATGTTTTTCAACACTTCTGCTCCATTTAGTGCTTCTTTTATGCTCTTTCCAATACTCCCCTTTTCTATCACCACTCATTCCTCATTTTCCCAGTTGCCTCTGTTGCATTCTGCTCTTCCCAAATCAACCTATCCCAGCTACTGCCAGCTCTGCAGATATTTTTGTCAGAGAACATCCAAAATACACACAACCCTTTTGCAAATGTTAAACTCTCTTTTCATTTGGGTCTTTTTCTGACATCTAGTACTTTCTTTTTTTTTTGCCTCCTGGAGTGCTATGTCTAATCAATGCAAAATGACTGTCATGTTAAAATATTGTCCCATCCTAGAATCTGAGCCAATTCAGGACAAAAACAAAATAAGAAAGAAAATATCTTAAGGTCCTCAGGAGTCAAAGCAGGCCAAGGGTTTAAACAGAAACCTCATTTTTGTGCTGTGTGGTCTTTGTTCCTCCTTAAACTCCATGGGACAAACTCCCTGATGTGAATGAAACACAGCATCTCATGATTGGCAGGTCAGAGCATCCTCCTCAAGACTGCTCTACACCCACTGAAGTCAGCTGTCAAGTCACCTCTGAGAAGCAGCCCCACTAACATCTTAGATTTAGGCCAGTGTTTTCCAACTGTGGGTCGTGACCCCACATGGTCCAGGGTCAAGACAGGGTTCACATGGGGTCACAAAGTGTTAGAAGAAGCTAAAGAAATATTTAAGCCTAAGGATTTGTGTTCAGCTTTTTCCAGTTGGTGGGGGGAAGGGAAAGAGGGGAGCTGCACACAAACAGATGATCGAAGGAGGCTGATTGTTTCAGAGATCCTGGCTAAAAATATTGGGAATTCCACACTTGAGGGAAATAAAATAGTTCTGTGGCTTGTGTGCTTTGTCTATGCAGCTTATGCAGGTTGGGTTTTTTTTTTTTGTCTTTTTTTTTTTAATGTATTAGTTTGATACTAGCCAGAAGTCTGGAAAGGTTTCAGTAACCTTAGAAGACAGACTAGCAAACAAATACAAGAGACATCAGCATGAGCATCCTAGTAATAGTACCTGGCTTTCATCAGAAAAATTTGAAAGGGTTCTCAACAGTGAAAGCATTTGTACTTCCTGTAGAGTAAAAGGCAGTTTTCATTATCCATCTTTTACAGAGGAGAACCTGGCTAGGTGACTTGCTCCATGTCATGCAAAAGTTCTGTGGCAGAGTTGAAAACTGAGTCCAAACCCAATTTTTTAATTAAGCTAATGCCCTTGTCACAGGACTATTCTGTGCTCATATTCCCCTCCTCCCACCCAAATGCGTTTTTAATCATATGGATATCACCAACACCTATGTAATTAGAATTGTGCAATTACAGGAGCATTGCAACAGACCTCAGGGTCATGAAAGGTGTGAGAGGGATTAATCTAATGACTGAATTTCTTTGATATTACACAAATAATAGAGATACAGTCATAGATAGTGATTTGCCAATGTGATTTCATCCCTAAGGGGAATACCTGTAAAATCTTGCCCATACTTGATTATAAGGATCGAATTCAGTCACTCCTTTTGTCCTTCGGGAGCAAGATGGGAGTCAAACACAGCATCACTACAGACATTATGGTTCCAACTAATAGCAACAGTAGTGAAATTGCTGAAGGTCTTCCCTACATGGGCCACCCTCCAGCCCCTTTGCTGGCTAGTACAGCCTTTGCAAACCCAAAACAGATTGAAATGTGGGAACTGACATGGTGTGGGACAATCTTGCAGCAGTGAAGCCAAATGAGGCTGGTGAGCAGCTCCAGCACAGCCTTCCTTGTGTGCACCACCCACAGCAAGATGTGCAGCACTGGCCTTGTCTAGGAGATGACAAAACCTCTTCCCCAGCATTTCGGAATTTCTGTAAACTGCTGTGACAGCAAGACTCATCTGTAGGGGATCAGCTCACCATGACCACAACTCCTTGGAGCAGGGACTAACCAGCACAAGAAGGAGCCTGCATTGATGACATTTTACAAGTCAAGATACTTTGTTAGCTGATATTTGGCACTGGTCCATTAACCCAGCTGCTGGCACAATCCTGTTTTCTCGTGTAGATAAGAACTTGGCCTCACCCATTACAGACTGATTTGTTAGCTGGGAAAAGATCATTTATTGCTTTCACATCATTGCTTTAGCTATCCTTGGATAAACTGGCTATGCAATTTAATGGTTGATAGCTTTCTGCTTGCAGAATTTTCTTGATATCTGCATTCTATATACTTTCCTATTTGCCTTTCTTTCCTCCTCATTTACTTCAAAGTATTTTAAAAAGTGAACACTGGTAGGAATTTTCTCCATTTCATTTTCTAGTGGTGAAATCAATCTTGCAAATATCTCTGCATCTTCACTGTTTACAATCATTACCTCTGTTTTCTGCAGGGGAAGGTTGGGAAGCCCGGGATTTAAAAAAAATAAAAATATTTATGCATGTGCTGAGTCGGGTGGAGTAGGAACGGAACAGACTGGGAACATTGTGATTCCAGAGCTCTTAGAAAACTGTTAATAGGATGATGAAAGCTTGATCTCACAGGTCTGTTACACTCTATTGGGCTCTTTTGCAAGGTTTTTTTGTATATGGCAATTACTCAGTTACATCAAAATACCCATAAAATTTTCACCTGCTAGAAGGAAAATCAGTTTCCTTTGCCTAGATAAATGCAGTTATAAAGACACTTAAAAATACCTGCCTAGAGACACTCTAGACTCCCTTGAAGTCTAAGTCTCTTATCCTTGTAGTCATGACCCAGGTTGTATTGAAGACAGCTGCCTAGGAGCCACGAAGGTGTCCTAGGGCGTCTTGAATGGCATTACAAACTGTTGTTTCCATGGTAACTGAATCTCACATATATTTTCCCTTTTTTTTTTTTTTTAATAACAGAATTAAAAATATTACAGCTCTTCATTTCATCATTGTAGGTACTCGTGTGCATGTACATTTATAAACAACATTAGGACATTGCACAGCAGCAGCAGCAGCTTGAATAAAAATGGCTTGCCTGGCAATAGAGGAAGTCACTAGACCTCTTAACTGTTCATTTTCCAAGATCTGGATTTTTTTAAATGTGAAAGTTTGTTTAGAATGTGTAATATCAAGAGCTAGGTGTTTGAAAAAGACTTAATGTTGAGTTGTAGCTAATTGTTCTGGAAAGTGCTAGTAACATACATATATAGCTATATATATAATTTGATATATTTTTATATATACATTACATATATTAAAGTATGGCAGCAGAATCAGCTGAGCTGCACTCCTCTTCTGGAGAGGGGAGTATGGTTAAGCACAGTCTCAAAGTTTCTATTAAATATCATACCTAGGTAGTCAAGACAGGGAAAAGTATAGTACAGGAACACAGGGACAGCAGGGACTAAAAGTAACCCTTTCAGCTCACGCCACTCTCCCCTGTGACTAAGTATGAAAGGACAAATCAACTGTCTTTGCTGGAGTCTAAACAGGATCTAAGAAGATGAAAGGTCAGTTTTTCAGATGGGCTAGTTCCCTCATTCTGTGTTCCTTCATTACCTGATACACCCACAGGAACTGGAGCAAGAAGAAGGATCCTGATGAAATCCTAGCCCCAGTGAAATCAAGGCAAAAGTTTTATAAGGTGGAAATATCAAAGGTAATCTCCAATTGCCTGAACAATGGAAGGGTCTAAAAACTCAAGTATGTTGTGAAGTATGATTTCATGCAGTTGTAAATGGAAGAAATAGAGTAAATGTACCACTTACTAGAATATGGTGGTTTTTTAAAAGAGGTCTGACAGCCTAATTTCTGAAAAGAGCAGAGCTAATACGACTACAAATATGGGGGAAAAAGGCCTCTCAAACTGTTCTACCCAAAGCCACATGTTTAAAATGTATTACAATGGGTGTTAGTCTCAACCAGTAATTATCTGGATCTAGGCAATAAATAAATACTGGTAACTTTAATTACAGATCTCTGATAGAACTCAGGAAAGGAACAAAAATATGATGTCTGCAGCTAATTAATGCTCAAAAATTAATAAACAAGAGAAAGATAAACAGAATGAGATCATCTTCAAGTACTACAAGGAGCTAAATTGTGATATATTCCCTAGGCACAGTTGAAAACAGTTACAAATCTAAATCAGTTTTCCTGGGAATACCACGTTTTTTGAATGGTATATGAAATGCATACTGCATAAACATTCCTGATACCTAATTCTGAAGAGCTCAATACCAGGTGTGGTGATTTAAAATCATTCAGTTCCCTCACATTAGCAGAATTCTCAGAAACATTGGTATACCCAATATGTTGATTGTGTGATTTCTTGTAAAACCACAATTATCCCTGTGCTCCAAGTCTGTAAACAAGATTTATATAAATGGCACAGTTTCATGCAACGTTTTTATCTGAAGCAGCTGGCAGCTGTGCACTTACTCACACCAGCACATCTATCAACAACTCTAAGCCTTTTCAAATACAAGACTGGCATTACAGAAAATACAACTATTTTAAACCTAAAATTATCTCTGTCTTCTCAGCTGTGTCCTTGGATTGGTCTGAGCAAGTGCTGGCCCTATGTCTTTTACTGTAAAGCATCCTAACAGGCATCATGACAACAGCACAGCTATCAAAAGGCATTGACCACGTCAGGTAGTGCTTGTCAACAGTGTGTGTCTCTCTCTCAGCACTGAATGTGGCACTGGCGAGAGACATTCAATTGACACCTCGCCTCCATTCACTCACAGAGCAGGGAGTTGAGAGATATAGGCAATATTTGTTCACAGCCTAATATGTACCATCTCTGGAAATGACAATGTCCAGGGGTCACCAAAGTCCCAGGAAAGTCTGCCCCTGACTTCAGTGACTCTTGGTTTGGTCTGCAGTCACTCACTGTTGAATCCTGATGCTGCAATTGACAAGGATGCCACATGTGAAGGTAGTTCCCAAACGTCTTGCAGACATGGGTCCAACAGGAACTCAAGTGAGGCTGTGACTGCTTATAATTAATTTCAGATAGACAACACTAGACCATTGTTTTTCCACAGTCTTAATTTGAAAAATACAAGGCACTGATGTTTGAAGGTTCGTCCAATCATTTTCAAATACCCCAAACTTGCACTATGCTTTCCTCACCCCCTTGCTTTTCTTCTTACTATATGACCTATGATTACAGTTGATTTCTTAGTGGAGACAACCCCAAATATTGCAGATTGCTGTAATGTCAAAACTCGCTCTGTTGACTGCTTGAAGTTGCTAATAAAAAACTGTAAGCCAAGTAATAAAATGTTGTTTAATTCAAGTAATCTAAAACTAAGCTCAAAACACAGAGAAGGGAGATTCCTCTCTCTCCTCCATGAAACTGTTCCATAGTTGTATCATCAAGGCAGATAAAAAGAACATATTTTACTCCTTATGTCTTTACTCCATTACAACTTTTTTTCTCTTATGGAGAAAACACAAGGGTACCTTCACTGACAGTCAAATGCAGCCATGTGGCAGCAGCAGCAACTCTGGTTCGTACTGCTGTCTCAGCATAACTGAATCTGTTTAAAATTTTTCTGTGGAGCTTGCAGTAGTGCAAGAAATTACTTTTCTATGAAAAACTAATGTTAAAAATGAAAACAAAAAGCTTTTTTTTTTTTAATTAAAGAAGCAAATTCTTTTTCCAACAGTAAGCCTCTCAACTCTCAAATTTGTGGATGATGAAACCAGATAAAGTTTTTACCACAGATGTTAGACAAACATCAACAACAGTTAATAAAAACTATCTATTCTTGTAAAGAAAAGGCAATAAAACATAGAGGAGTTGGTTGTCCATTACAACTATTTCACATGCTGTTCTTCAGACCTTGTTTTTGTCTTCTTTTCATGAATGTTGGAAACTTAAAAAGGAAGGAGAAAAAAACTTCTGTAAAGTTTCAGAGAATTAAAGCAAAAAAATCTTAGTGACAGCTAATTGTGAAGGTAGTGCATGGTCTGTCGTGTTTTTGCCAAGACAGAACCAACTCTTAACAGAAGAGGGAAAAGCACTGCGGAAAGCCTGGAAGTAGAAGTCATACAGAACTTAAAAGCTTCCTTGAATTTTGCTTTTTTTCTTGCATGGCTAAAACCTATAGCTGGTGTAAATCACCATCTCAGGGGGAAGAACAAGTATCACAGTGTACTTTAGCCTCATGGTAGAGTCAAGCTGTTGCAGCAGAATAAAAGTCGACTTTCTATAAGGCTTGTTTGGCAACTCATTCTGCCACAGATTTCCAGTTTACTAAGTCAACTAATCTTTCTTTACCTTGGTTTTCCCTTTGAAATATGCAAAGGGTATTATATATATTCTTTCAAATTAACTCCAGAACTAAAACCAGGAAAATTACAATTTTTGACACTACCTTATTATAGGCAAGAGAAGCAGGTGAGACTTGTATAAGTGATCAGGATCACTGACTAGAAATGGGCCTTGGAAAGGGCTTTCTTCCACCAGCAGAACTGCCATTTGCACAGAGTTTTGGCTTGACTCCTTTTCTTTGGGGCTTTGCATTACTGGGCTATTGCATTCTTAGTTCTGGCTCTCTTCCATAACAGAAATAGTTGATCATGCATAATTTGCAAAAGTACAGCGTGGTTTAGTCTTCTTGTCTACTAGAGACAGTGTTTGGCAAGCAAAAAGATCTGGAGGTGAGGATCTCTGGATTGTGTGAATATGCACACATGTTCCGAAAGGAGAAGGGGCTTCAGAAAATGTCAGCTCTTGGGAGTAACTTCTGGAAAGATTTCCAGGACTTGGAATCTGTCATGATTAAAACCAGTTGTTCTCTTTCTTATCTTCTGTCAAACTTGAGAAGTGTAATGACAGCTCTTAAAGATCGCACTCTCCAAGGATTGGGAATGCTCAGAGTGGCACGTGAGTCAAAGAGAGTGAGGGAGATAAAAAAAATCAGGGGTGAAAGTTCCCTTCTGCATATCACAGAAATGTGGGCATGCTTTGCTTTGCCTCCTAACTGATGATATAAAAATATAGCATCCCCAAATGTATTTGGCTTTAGAGTGGAAATCTAAAAGGCATCCATTGATATTAATATCACAAACATTGCACTGTGCTCCAAAATGAACTTTTTTGGCTCATACTGTGAAATGTCAGCTTAGAAAATAAGAGCGCTCTGTTGTGGTAGCCTTTGATTGTCATATGTGTATATTCATCACACGCACACAAACAAATCTGTTTAGTGACGGCCTCCAAAACAGGGTCTTTGGAAAGGTTACCTCTCCACCATATGTAGGACTTTGATTTATAGTTATATTTTTCACAGCATGACACACATTGTTGGTGAACTGCGGCTGTGATAAAATCGTAGAGGTGTAAAGTTTCACTGGCTGGATGGCAAAGAGCGAGTCAGGGAGAGTGTAATGCGAGTCGAGAGCTGCTCTCCAAATGAATGAACTTGTATTGTGGATCTGGTTACAGCCGGCACACTGCCTTAATCCATCAACAGCAAGTTCACTTACAAACCAGCCTTTGTTTTTAATCCATGAGCCTTTGGGGATTCACTATAGTCAAATGACCAATCAGAGGAACACATAAGAGGAAAAAAAATTGCTACAGTGAAGTTTACTCTCAGCCACAAACTCTACCTCAAAACCCCCCAGGTAATGCAGGTAACAGTATAATGCACAGCATTAAGCTTACAGGCATTAAAAACTCCACAAATTGAAAGTTAAGGCATGGCAAACCAGATCTCGTTACTTTCTGGGACTGCTTCTCCAAAGCTTGGGAAGGCTTTGATTTCAAACCACGTGTGCTCACAGCACAGACACAGCTTAGTGATGGAAGACAGCCACGGGGATTGTGATTGCTACAGCTCACTTGGAGTATTCTCCTGTTCTGGACGAATGGAAAGAACATCCTGGATCTCGCAATTAAAATGTGTCAAGCTGAAATAACATATGCTCCTTGGCAAGGTCCTGAAATTAAGCCTTGGGGTGTGTCTATGTGTATGTAAACAAATACTTTTATTTTAAATGTGCATGTGTGTGTTTTATTCTTTCTCTGTTTATCATAAAGCATAAACAAAGAGCAACCTTTATGCTACTTTTCCTTGCAGAAAACTAAACCAAACATCTACTACTGCCCAACAGCCCACATTATGATGGCAGGCACATCCATGAAGATGGAAATGGGGACAGACCACAGTTCCCATGTTAGTATGATAATATTTTGTTTTCTACTCCTACACCATAACTCTGGGCTGCCTGGGCCACGCTACTGAGCTCCTGTCCCCTGCAGTCCCTCAAGATGGATCCAGAAGAAGAGGACGTGCAGTGTGGCTTGCTCAGTGCCATATGGCTGAGCTCCTCAACGTGTGTGTGAGTGTGTGTGTGGCGGGGGGGCACAGGGGTGGCAGGGGGAAGGTGGCAAGACATGCACTCCGTGCCATTAAAGGAGTGACAGATGGTGATGAAAGTGCCATAAAACCATAAGCACTGACAGCTCAGGGCCACGACTGAAGCAGCTGCTGAGGTATCACATTGTAAACAGCCCCCTGCCAGGGCACCCCCTCACAGTGCCTATCACAGAAAGTGTCACCTCTCACAAATGCTGCCCTGTCCTCTCACAAACCCACCACACCCGCCTCTCCCTCCAGCAGGGGATGCCGTGGGGTGAAAGGCGGGTGAAGGAGAGGACTGCAAGAGGCTTACGACGGCACTGGGAGATGAGCACAAAAATAGGGAGACAGCCACAAAGTCTCCCGTGCCAGAGCACAGGCAAGACATTGATGCCACCAAGCAGCCACTACACATTTCTTGGTACTTCTCCCCAGCCTTACTCCATATTTGGGAAGTTCTCATGCCCAAGTGCCCAGCTCCCTCCCGGTAATGGATCAGCAAAACAGCATAAACCCTCATCATTCAGGACGGCTGCCCAGCTCCTGTGAGCTCCCAGCCTCTTTTAGGCAATTCCATCAGACCATGCAATCTCTCTTCACATCTCATTCCCATCATGTCAAAGAGGGAAGCATTCGTATCTCCTCTACATCAAAACTCTGTATGACCAGAAATCTGGAAACAAGCTCTCTGCTCTTAGGAAGCTCTTCCTTTGACCCCTAAGGAAGATGAGACACCACAGTCTCTTCTCAGGAAAAGCAACACTGGAGACCAATGCTCATGGGAGTTCATATCAAATGTATTTTTTAAACCTTTTCCCCCCTTTATAACACACACACAACCATAGTACTCCTTGCTGGACCAAAGGTAGATCCATGGGAGTATTGCAGGACTACATCATATAACACATCATATATCATATATCATATCATATCATATATCATATAATTGTGAGGCTCCCACACCCACTACAAGAGTATCCCAACCCTGATTAATCTGCATAACTTGAAGCACTTAGGTGCCTAATTTTCTTTGTTTTCAGTGAGGAGAGGATACAAGAGAGTCCCTCCTGTCACCTACAGCCTGAACTGCCCACAGCAGATGCCCCTTGCTAACCAGATTGAGGCCTGTTGAAGACAGATACATAGAGAGTGCCTGCTTTCCTCTGTGCACTGGGAAAGGAACAGAGAGATTCTTCACTCTGGAAATACTGTACAATAAGCAGCACAGTCTGCTGGAAAAATTTAGCTGGACCACTTGTCATATGAAAAGCTCTGTTCTCACCCAAATAAAAACTTAAAATATGTGCTGACTTCAAAAGAAAGAGTAAGATATTAAATTTTTAATTTTTTTTTCAGGGAGCTATTTTTTACCAGCTGTCTTATTTTTTATTATTTCATGACATAGTAGGAATAATTTACTAAGAGCATGTAATTAAAATACTCCAACAAATTTATTTTAAGGCTTTTCACTGAAGTAGGCTTTAGTGTGTAATGTTGAGGAAAACATCTTGACTCCTTTTCCTGACTCATTTGATGTAACAAATTGGCTTGAGATGTAGATCAAAGTACAGCTTTGGTGTGCGGGGAAGCTGTCAGATGCTGTCCACTGATACATTTTAATGCACAATTTTATTTTGCCTCACTCCCTGCTTCCTACTCTGCTTCTTACCTGTGCTGGAAGCCTTGAACAGTCCTGCCACCCTGGTGTGCCCTTCCTTTCCTTATGTTTACTTCACCTAGACTCTATAGAAATTAGCAGTTTATTCCAGCTCCCCTTTGGAGGGAACTCAACACAGCAAGCCTGAAGTTATTTTCCATTTGTACCAGAAGCAATTTAGCTGTGGCAAAGCCCTGTCCAAGGAACTGTCTCTTTTAGCAGTACCAATGAGTGCCCACAAATCTCCATGTGGCTGTTCCTTAGAAAGCATCCACTATTTGGACTTGCTCGTTTAAAGCCACTTGTGCTGTAGGTCAGTCTGGCAAAAACATACCCATGGTCTCTTCACCACTGAGTCCTTTGCAATCTGTTTGAATGTGACTCCATTCTCTTCTATTTCTGTGTCTTTCTTTGGACAGAGAAAAAAGTCTTTGGCAAAGATTTTCAAACGTTGCCAATATAGGGACCACTATTTCTTTTTGTATGGGTGCGGACTTCTGTACAAAGAATTTAAGCCTCCTGACTACATACTTAGTATTCACCACTAACTTCTGTGGCCACCTTATAAGTCATCTATGCAGCCACAGATCACAAGCTGAAAACCACTGTTCTGTGGTACTTTGATAAGTATATCTATACTTAGTTATGAAAATGTACTTATTTAGGAAAACAGATAATAAGGTTGCAAAGTTAAAAATATTCATGATTTTCAGCATCTCTACTCCTGGCCTGTGGTGTTAGTACAAGAGTCTGTTTCCTTGAAAATAAACATAAGAGAAAGCTCTTATGACTGTTGGAGAATGTTTCCAACATGAACTCTGCACACTTCAACACCAGAAGACTGTAGAAAGCAGAGTTATTCCCCACGCCTTTCCTCTCACCCAGTCTCCTCTAAGTGTTTTTAAACCTCATGTTTTTCGAATGGTTTAGACCTCACAATAGCAAAGGATAAATCACAGAAAGGTTTTGGTGTCACCATCACCATTAGGATGTTGAAAATAGTCTGTCACCTACTGGAAAATAAGACTGAAGCTACATGTATGACAATGAAAAGACAGTGCCCTGGTCATAGTAAAGGCAGGCAGCAAGTCTTTAAGGGCTTCCTGTCATGCACCTGGAGATGCTGGGGGCTGACCTGCTGGGGACCAGCTCTGCAGAGAAGAACCTGGGAACACCAAGATGTCCATGAGCCAGCAATGTGCCCTTGTGCCAAGAAGGCCAATGGTGTTCTGGGGTATACTTGGAAAGGCATTGCCAGCAGGTTGAGGGAGGTCATCCTGCCCCTCTGCTCAGCCCTGGGAGGCACATCTGGAGTGCCGTGTCCAGTT
>JAWWMP010000041.1:64328597-64345393 GCA_035047865.1 Dendrocincla tyrannina | reverse complement strand
GGCTGTTCAGCCTCCAGAGGAGACACTGAGAGGGGACCTCCCCCATGTGTGTCAGTGTGTGCAGGGAGGGGGCAGAGAATGGAGCCAGACTCTTAGTGGAGCCCAGCAACAGGACAAGGGGCAATAGGCAAATTTTATTTACCGTGAGGAAAGTACTTATTTACTTATTAAGGAAAAGCTTATTTACTGTGAGGGTGTCAGAGGGTGGGAACAGGCTGCCCAGAGAGGCTGTGGAGTTTCCTTTTCTGGAGATATTCAGAACCTGCCTGTACGTGACCCTGTGCAACCTGTTCCAGGAGAACCTGCTTTAGCTGGAGAGTCAGACTAGATGATCTACAGAGGTCTCTCCCAGCCCCCACCATTCTGTGATTCTTGAATACAGACATCTGACAGAATAACACTGAAGACTGATCTAGTATCTTATTGGGTACATGAACATGTTACTAGAGGCTTGGGCTTACAAATGGATTTACAAATACCCTTTAGAGATCGGGGATTTTTTTTTTTAATGAATTAATTTCTTGTGTTATTGAATTTTTTGCTTATATCATATTGCACTGTATGCTCATTAATTGACTAAACATGGATAAGCTAGACTAAGAAAATACACGATATTTGACTTATGGTTATGTATCATCACCAAGCCTAACAGAAAGTTGGTAATTACACAAGCATCTGTTTCCTTGTGCATAGAAAACTAAGCTCAGCCTGAGAAAGAATCAATATTTTCTTACTGCTACAGTAAGAAATCTGCAATCAGATAGTGTTGTTTTATTACCTTATTATTGATAAACATGGACTGCTAGAATGCTTAACAGTAATCCAGCCCAGCAATCCATTACTCATACAGTCTCTGTCTGTACGCTTAGGCCCTTAAATGGCTGAACTATTCTTAGCCTTATGTGGTGAATACACAGGAATGTTCATGGGCAGAATATTAAGGACAGAAGATGGCCCTAACAGTGCTTGGCAAAAGGAGATTGGATTTATGGAAAGTTTCCTTTGATGCTGTTGACTCTTAACTACTGCCTTCTCATGCTGCCCCAACATACAAAATTAGTATTAAACTTGCATTCCAGATGAATGACAGGGAATAAAAAGGAAAAGGGATTTCAGTTAAAGCCTGTGGAACTAGACTGAAGGCCAGAATCTGGCCAGGTTTAAAACCAGGCTGGATCTCCTTAGCTAGAAATTCCCTGACTGAGAAACTCTGCAGCCACTTCCTAAATAGTATCTTTCCTCATCATTTGCTTAATTGGGAAATACAACATACCTGGCTCAAATGCTATTTGTGGCCGGCACAATTACCACTGGATGCCACAAAGCTGTCTTAGAACTGCCCATATTACATTGACATCAGACTTGGGGGATAGTCCTTTCAAATATGCTCAGTGAACACAGGAATCCTCTACAAATCTTGCCCTGCGGTTGAGCATGTTTGTTATCACCAAAGCAAGAGAGAAGCTTAGCCAAACAAAATAAATACACTATTAAGAAAAAAAAAAGGCGGGGGGGGGGGGGGGAAGGGATTCCTTCTACAGCTATCCTAAAAAACTAATCCAGTGTTACATTACAGTGTAAAGTGATGCCACATGTAAAGAATTGCTACAACCATATATTAATTTATATTGCCTAGCAGCTATGAGGAGTGACTAAACTGCAAATGCATATGAATGTATTTTTGGGAATAGATGGCAGGTATTTATGCACTGTTGGAGAGCTTTGCGACTACCCGACTTTATACTTCTAACAGAATATTATTTGTTTTCATGTTGAGAATGAGCGTTTCTTGGACTTGCTTGTAAACCATTGGGATTAACACTGCAGTAAGTTAAACAGTGCTTTTTGCAAACTAGAGATGAAGGATGACTGAGCCCGTGAGGCTTGTGACTTGACCTATCGTTTTGCAGCCTTTCTGGGTTGGAACAGAGCAGCTATTAAAATAGCAGCACATAAAGATGGGATACTTTGAGGGCAAAATCTCAGGACTCTCCTCTCAAACAAACCAACCTACCAAGCAAAAACACCTCATGCGTTGAAAGAGAGAGGAAGGATAGGCTGCGTTTTTGCCCTGTAGGAACCAGCCACCACCCCTGCTGGGAGGTGTAACTAGGGGTCTTCAGTAACCACAACGCCCTGGGTTTTCACTCTACAGCTCTTTAGCCCCAAAGCAGCATGTAGGGTGTTGATTTAGGAATGACACAGAGGGAATAGTGCCACCTACTGAAGTAATTATTTCTAGCACTCGAATTTCTTGACCTAGGCTCTTTCCAGCTAAGGTCTAAAGATTCTGCAGCATCAGTATGGTATTCAGCATATTAAATAGTTGTTCTTCCTCCCTAATCATTTTCAGGAACTGAAAATAGCATTGTAAAAAACCCCGTAAATCCAACTCTCAGAAGTCCCCAACACAAGCACTAGTCTACCATCAAGCTGTATTTTCATAAAGCTACTAATTTGAGAAATGAAACCTTGGTATGAGGGTGTATTTGATCCTAGGCAGACTTTTCTGCTAGGAAATTCTGCTAGGAATTTCTGCTAGATCAGAATTTTAGATCTGCTCTGATTCTATTTACATAACAGAAGAAATGCAAAATTATTTTAGTGGGAGTAAATTCATTCTTATTTTCTTCCAGACTAACTTATTTAGTGTTCGATCAATAGCCTTGAACTACAAACTTGAAATTAATTGCTATAGCTTTTAATCACTCTCTCTTTTTTTTTTTTTAATAGAATAAACACAACTCTTTCATGGGGATAAGACAGAATCTCCCTTCCCCTGTATCAATGAATGTGTACAGTAATGCCAGGCTAAAGAACAGCACTTTCTCTTTTCAGCAGGTGGAAGAAATACAGCAACGTTCTGTTTTCAGATATTGATTAGTGTTGCTATGCACTGCCAACCAGCTATGTAGAGTCACTTCACTGGCAGCTACTTATCAGCAGCGAGTGAAGTGGTTCCTACAGTTTCCTTTAACTACTGTGCACACTTAAATAGTTAATGCCTGCAAACCCTGGGGAGAGGCTTGCTAAGAATGCTCCAGGAACACAGTGACATAACAGTCAGTTCGTGTGCCGCAAACCAAATTTACTGGTAGAATTATTAATTAACAATTTAAGTCATAAATAACAATAAAATGTAGCAATTGAAAAGTCATCCCAGGCGTCTTCCACGGAAGATCTAACCAGCTCTGGATGCTGTTTCTGCTGACCCACCAGTAATTTTATTGCTGCAGAGGCAATGTAGCGTGTCATACCATGATAGATTTGGTCTTTTCTGACATCCAGCTGCTTACTGTTATTGTTGGCTGTTGCTGACATACTGGAGATAATACAGGTGTTCTGTGCTGCTTGAGCTGACTGTGCTAGAGAGAAATCTGGGACAGGCACGGGTTGAGGATATGTCTGACTCGGTGAGTGAGAGTAAGCGGTGTGATGGTAAGGAGAAAAATGTCAAACAGGCTTCAAAATTAACGGAGGACTATTTTATTAGGCTCCTTCTAGTTAAACATAGTGGGCAATATATAAATAGAGATCTCTGCTAGATGATTGGTTGGGTTTTATCTTATTTTTGCTGGTCAGTTGAATGACTTGTGCTGTGCTCCTGCAGTGAGTGTCTGATCGCACACACTAAAACTACCAGTGTGTATGCAATCATACATTTTGCAAGTTTAAAGACAGTTACAAGCTAGACGTGTACTAAGAGCCATCCTCAGTCTACAGATGGGCAAACTGAGGTGTTGACCAGCTGAACCGTTGCTTCACCTTCAGGTGAAGCAATTTGTCCAAAGCTGCATATTAAGTCTGGGCACAGGTCACAGGTGATTCTCAATCTGAGCAGAATGTTTGAATAACCAGCTAGAGCAGACAGGATTGCTCCTGCTAAACACAAACTCAGGTGAGTGGTATCTGTCTCTGGTATCAAGGAAGCAATACAAAACTAATCCTCTGTGTCTGTTTTTATAAAAATGCTTGACAAATAAAATGAGTAAATAAACAGCTGCCTCTGATTTATTTACAGTGTTGTTAACCAGCATTTAGGCTTCAAAATTGATCACCAGAGTCAACAAGGGGTTGAACAAACATATCCGTGGTTGAGTATTTGTATTTGAGATTAAGTACACATATACAACTGTGAATGCATGTGTTCAGCCAAACTACTGAGGGATTGAGCCTAAACCAAGGCTGTGAATTAAACTGCATTTTGGTCAAAAAAGCCATAAAGTTATTCATGCAACTAACTCATAGTTGCCCTTGTCTCATTGAATCTCATCTAAACACTGACTTGGGACTCTTGTCAATACTTTATATTGAGTTTTGACCTGATCCTTTTTTAATTAGTTGCTTTTGGTTTCTCATTTTAAATTCTTTCCTCTCTACCAATGGTATCTTGTCTAAAGCCTTAGTATACTTTGAAAGGAGTAGTTCAATAGTAAAGGCTCCCTCCTCACAATCCTATGCCTCTGGGAAAACAGGGAAACAGTCAGTATACATCCTTGCTGGAGCTCCACTCCAGAGAACAGCACCAGGAAAAACTCAGTAAGGCCCTTTTCTATTTCAGGCTTAATTTTTCCTACTGCAAAAAAATTAACCACCACAACTGCTTCAGGGGCTGCATTTGTGCTTCTGCAGAAGTGATATGTGTGAGCAGTGAGCATGTATTCAGATGCACAGATACTACAGCTATTCAGGAGGGACTTGAATAAGTAACAAAGCCAGAAATAACCCAGTGGTAAACTCAAATAAAGGCAAACAGTTTGGCTTTTGCCAAAAGGTGTTTATCTTTTTCAACTGTCTTTTTAGCCCCCAATCCTTCAGGGAGCTATAACAACCTGGGATCTACTTTTTTCACAGCACATCCACCATCCAGGAACTGAGATACCAGGAGAATATCAATTCTTGCAGTATTTGGGCTTCACAAGTCACTCCCTTTAGACATTTAATCAAGACCCTGAAAATAAATCTGTTCAAATGTGAGAGGATTTGTGCACTTCTTGGCACATGGAGCTTTTACATATAAAACAGTATCTTTGTGAAAAAATAGATAAAATGTAATATACAGTTATGGAACATTGCACTGGAACATCTGCCCTCAGGGACAAACATGACTCAACTCAAGCAGTGGTCAGCAGGGCAGATGCTCCACTGGGCTAATCCAGGTTCCCAAACCCCAATGACTGTGTGGTAGAGGCAGATGTAGCATGAAGAGGAAGTGACCACCCGCCTTCTGCCTCCATCAGCCAGGCAGTGAGCAAATAGCCCGTGTCTGCACCTCCATCATAGTCCCCTGACACCACTTGGGGTCCAGTCTGGGTCGTTAGCAACCAATATTTACTTCCTTCTGGTAGATCCTTACATAACCTGCTTGGAAAGCTTTTGCCCTCCTGGTTTGACTAGTGTCACTTTGGAGTTAGCACCAAAATGTACCACCTACTGCTTATTATGGCTTTGGACTACAGCAGGGAGAAGAGCAGGTGGGAAATTTCATAGTACCTAAGTCCATCCTACTTCCAAAAAAAACCCCAAGTGCCTCATTTTCTGTGGCTGCTAGTCTAATACCTTTTTCAGCACTAAATTTTCATGGAATGAAAAAAGAGATTAAAAAGCAAGATCATTCTTCTGCCCTGTGTAAGAGATTTTAGGTACCAGGGTTTGTGTCCTGAATAACAAGCTACTTCACTAGAGGCTGATTTTTAACAATGCTATGTTTTTATATTAAAAAAAAACCAACCCAAAACCGAAGCTGCATGCATTGCAGCTACACACCCTGTTTCACTCTGCGTCTATTTTAACAGGGTTTTAAAGCTATTTCACCTGAGTGCCTGCTGATTACCATGCTGAGTTTTTTAAACCAATCCATTGAATTCACTTCCTTTCTGTGTCCCCAGTGCCCATTCACCTATAGAAATATATAGACAAATAAGGCCACAGGTGCAGAAAATTGGGCCTTTCCTGCTGTTTATTACATTGTTGACCTTGGGGATTTGTTGGAGGGGGTGGTGGGAGAACGAAAGAAAAAGAAGAAATACATGCTTTGCAATAGGATTCGGCTAAAATCCTACCTTCTTTTCCTTGCAAAGTTAAAAAAAAAAAAAGCCTCCTAGCTGCCAACAAACACAGACATCGAATTATTGAGAGGTGAAGTGGGGGCAGGGCCGTTTCTTTTGCACCTGTGAAGGGATTTTGGATGATTTGCTGCTGACCAGAAAACCTGCTCTTCCTTCAGCCCCCCTCCCTCTCTGCAGTTTGCCTTCTGGTTATTCTCGGGCACAAGAATTTGCTCTGCCTTGTGGTCACCCAGCCCACTGCCTGGTTTCTGTCACACAAGCACTGGTAGAAACAACCACCTGCTTGCCTTATCAAGGAGGTGCCTCGTGCTGAAAAGGCAGGTCTGGAGCGGTCTCCTCTCACAAATGCATGGCCCCCACCCCAAACTGAATGGCCTCACACCAGGCTACTGAGGGCAGCCCTGGTTCCCCTCCAGGGGCAGTGTGGAGATACCAAAATTAAGGGGGCTTTGCCTACAAGAAGAGTTCAAACCTTCCTTGATGTAAACTGGAACAACTAGTGAGGGCATCAGGGGTTAAAAATCATGCTGCTGACTGGGTAGGGAGGATGAAAGGGTTAATGCCACCCAGTACTTACCTGGGGTCACTCTCTTCTGTGCTGAGAGCTGAGGCAGCAGAGCACACAGGGGCTGCAGCAGGAGACAGATGTGCTGGAGCCTGAGTGTGTGTAAAGTTTCAGATTTCTTGTCTGTCTACGAAGGTGTTTGGACCAATTTCTATGGCTTGATCTCAGTGGATTGATTATGTGAATGCATCTAGTAAGGGCTAGACCCGGACTCAAAGAGCTTACAGTCGATTTAAAAATCAGACACCAGGGATGGGACAAAAGATGTATTATTCCCAACATTAATAATGTGAATTTGATGTGCAGAGAGAATAAACAGCTTGTTGGGGTGATTTTTTTTCATCTGGAAATGGGACTAATTCCTAATCATCACCAGTTCAGTGCCTTAATTGTATGACTGCTTAAAGCAAAGTGCTCCTCCTCAAGCCCACACAGAATTAATCTGAGATTGGCAAGGCCCTTTGGGTGCTTAGGCCCCCTGGAAGCTAAAGTGTGTTTGGTCAGACTGACCTGAAGGTAAAGGACCTGCAGTAAGTGACCTGCTCCCCCAAAGTCTGGTCTGAATTTCATCTCTCCTCTTTCCACAGGCACTTCAGGATGTGTATGAATGTTTACAACAGAGGGATGCTTCCTTTGTGCTTTCTTAGGCATATCAATGGGGGCTCACTTATTATGTTGGAAAGTAGGTGCCAAAAAACCCCTCTGAGAAAACTGGTCTGTAAGTCCTAATCCAAGGCACTTTGAAGCACATTGCAGAACATGAACAAGGAGGTCTGGACAGCAGGCTGTGCAAGGCTGGTGTAAGGCTGGGCTTTGGGGGGCAGTGATGACTATGTCATGACTATGATGGTCTCAGCTCCTGAGTCACAGATAGAGCATTCTCATTAGTTGCTGCTTGATATTACACTTCATCAGTGATAGTTGGGAAAGGCTCGAAGTGTGGGCCTCCATTTTATGACTTTTTTAACTCTCTTGGCAATGCATTTCTGGGACATGAATATTCATATGGCCTTTGCCCTGATGCTTTTCTATCCTGCATGTGCCTGCAGTGCAGCCATTCCACAGAAACACTTGCCTGTGCCCTTGCCTTTAATAACTACCAAAAGTTTAATAACGACCAAAAGTCCTAGGTACCAAGCTCAGTAACACAACCAAGGACAGCTGGCCCAACAGAGAAGGGGTTTCAAGAAGTCTGAACTCCCTTCTGATAACAAACAGGCACTCCTCTTAAGCCATACTCTGATGGACCAGAAAACTAATCTACTCCCATTCAAGGTGTGGACTCTCTTACACTGCCTCTGGAGACTGACATCCACACTCTTTACCAAGGGCAGACCCATATCCACGTTTGAGTCCAACCTCACCTGAGGACATGGTCTGGGGGTGAAGCACAGCCATGGGGTGATGGAGTACTGAAGACAGAAAGGGAATGAGCTACTGGGGCCACTGAAGTGCCACAGCACTGGGTGACCATGGAGTCCCCCCTGGGACCTATCACAAGGTCTGTGGGTAATCTGAATTCAGGCTACTCTGGTGGCTTGTCACCACGTCACAGGATCCCACTGGAGATGGCTAGGGCTGGGCAAGGTCACCTGGACTGACCCCTTGAGTCAATTCAGGTTTTATCTCCAAGACCACTTTAAAGGCACAGTGCAGCCACAGATAAATGCCTGTGAGAAAGTTTAATTTCAATGTTTCCTTTTTCTGACGTATGACTTGGAATACAGGTCCTGAAATTCTAAGACTGATGGTGTCAACATGCCATAGTTGGTGTTAATTACTACTTTATGCCTTCCCTGGCTTAGACATCCTCACATATTATGAAATGTGTTTAAACAACAATAAAATACATATGAGTTGTGAGAGTTCCCACCCCCCCCATCTCCTCGTGTTCACTTTGATGAGCTAACCAAAAAACACAGTTTGCTTTGTCTGAGTTAGGAATTTAGCTCATATTAGTTAACAAACCTCAGGTATGAAAATTAAGCAAGTCTTTTCTGTAATGTAGGCAGGACTTCATGTTAACTCCCAATATGAAATTCATCTTAGCCATTTGTCATGTAAACCCAACTTTCTGTATTTCTCATTTTCATTTGTTCAATTTTCCGCATTGGAATAATTACTATAACTGAAAAAGCATGTTAAAAAACCCAGTTATTACAAAAAAACACAGTAGAACTTTCATTCTAGAATTTGTCACTTCATAAAACTATACATTATAGAGCTGGCCCTTCTGGGCCAAACATATGCTCCATGTAACCCAGTATCCTGTCTGTTACCATGATGAATAGGGGAAAGTGTCAAAGAAGATAAAAATGATCTTTTCCCCTGATGTTCTCTCCCACCTTCTAGTAATCAGTGGTTTACAGACACAAAATTTTGTGTTGTAATAACAGAAATAAAACGCTTCCAATAAATCAAAATTAAATTGCTGCTCACTTACATTAAGCCACTCAATTTGATTTTATCACAGTATCTGCTTTTAAAAACTTTGTTTAATTCTTAGAAGCAAATGTATATCTTTATGCCAGCTCTCGAGAATTAAGCTGGAAATATTCCATTCAAATTACAGTACCCAGGAAGAAAGAGGGTTCAGCTGGAAAAGAAATTTTAACTGAAGACATGAAGACTCGTCTGTCAAGGTGGAGGGAGCTGTGAATTTTCTTCCATCCTACCCTGTAGAAACTACCTGAAAGTCAGATTTTCTTTCTCTTTTTTATTTTTTTTTTTGGGTTTTTTTCTCCCCTGAGGTTCTCTCTGCATTGCTTCACATTCTTTCTTTATTCTCATTCCCTCTTGCTTCTTGTATTTTTTATTCCCACTACCTCTTTCCTCAGCTACTTCTTATGAGAATGGAAATAAAGATCCAAATTAAAACTTGGTACCTATAGGTACACATTTGCTTAGAAACCTGCAGGGATTCCCCCGGCCCCAGGTCCTTTTTAAACCCTTCTTTAAACAAACACATCTATTTAGACAGTTTGTTTCTCTATCAATCTGTGAAAAGTTAATACAGTTTTGTGCCATTTTTGTTATGGAAACAGCCCTGTAAAAATACCATATGGTCCACTGAGGCCTGCCCTTATAACCCCAATAAATACAAATCACCCTAGAACTTATCATTGTAAGTTCAAATATGTAGCTAATGTAATCTCCAAAATCCTTCACAAAAAGAAAACAAACGAGCTCCTTTTAAACCCCTGACTTGTTGCTCTTGACTTCAGCTATTTGTTCAATATTTCAACAACACTAAACAAATGTGCCGGAAATACTTATCATTTCTGAGTCACCTCCTTGCTATCCCAGATCCCAGACTCTTCAAATTACTGGCTATCTTAAAAAGATTAATGTGATTCATTCTCTTTGTTTCTTTCATTTCAGTATTGTCTTCAGCATATCCCCTGAGAGTCTCCTATTATCAGTCTGCCTAATTCTGGCTAATCTTTCTTGATAATTCACTTCCCATCTTCCTGTCACAGGCTGTTTTGGCTATTCTGTTTTGTACCTTTTCTAACTTTGAAACATTATTATTTTTAATGGCAGACAACAGGGTATATTATATTCAGCTCATGCCTGAGGTTAGGGTAGATTTTCTATTACTTATAATCTGTGTACATATATATACACCTATCAATGAAGTTTAAATGATATATGTTGCAGAAGAGCATTACTTTTCTGGGCCTCCTCTATAATACATGGCAACTAATTTGCACTTCATTGCTTACTTATACATATGTATTTCAGACAACCAGATTTCGCTTTAATTCCTTGTGACTTATAATAAAATATAAGCTTTAAGCAAAAAACCTGTTCTCTCAACACACACTAAAAATAAGTATTCTGGGTTTTATGGGTAGCAGGGGAAATGTGATAGATAAATTGTATTATTTTATTATTTATCAACAGTATTTCATGAGTGAGTATCTAGAACTATCTTCATGTCACAGGACACAGTAGGAAGCAGCTTGATTTTCAATGTCACATTAAAGTCTGGTTCCAAAACTCTTGAGCTCTTTCCAAGATGCTCAAGAATTCAGTTTTAAGGGTGAGCATCAGTTTTTATGCCTCTCTTTCTGAGACCTCTGCATGATGTCTGATTTCTAGAAATGTTTTTTTTTTTCCTGTCAAGGAGTTCCAACATAGAAATGTCAAATAAAAAAAGTGGCAAAAATAAAATAGTTTCTTTTGAGTAATTTCAGTCTTCGTGGCTCCTCTGTCTTCTGGAAGTGTATGGGAAAGTGAATGGGAAAGAAATTCAATAGCATACAAGGTATTTTCAGGGACATGATCTTGGTCATTGACATATCCTTTTCCTGATTTTAATTCTTCCCTTGGAGTGGGTTATCAACAGTGGAAGTCAAACAACAGTAGCATAACATCAAGGTACACCTTGCTCTTCCTGAGGAACAACTGACTGCTGCCTCTCTTTCAGACTTGTCTTTTCCCTTGCAACTCTTCCACTGTTGGATTTGTGTCAGCAAGACGAAATAACATAAATGCAAAAAAATGTGCGCAAAAAATGCTTATCTTTTCCTCCATTTCCAGAACTGCATTAGCACCACAAATTACAGAAAAATGAATTTAAAATGTATCTGAAAATTTGTTCTGTGTGTGCTTCTATTCTCACCCTAAAGAATGGAAAGAGTGCCAGATGATTCAACTAATAAATGTCAATTTTAAAAAGGGCTATTTGGGATCAACTCACACAGTAGACAGTTCTGAATCATGAGACTGGCTACATATATATAAATAAATCTCTGTTTACTCAGAGATATTGCACAAGTAAAAGAGGATCAGAGAAGTTCACTGCAACACTGTGAAGGAACTACAGGTCACAAGAGTCAGTCTCAGAGGTTTGGGGATTATTCCCAGGTAGCCTGAATCCCACTCAGCTGTTTCCATACCTTCATCATGTTACTTGTGCAAAAGTCTCACCCATACTGATGTTTAATGTGAAAAAAAAGCTGTGCCAAAGACTGAGGGAAGGATTGGTGAGTGTTGCTTAATCCTACTTTTGTCTCTGTTCTTGGAGCTGTCCTGAGTAGAGCTCTTAAGGCTCTGATGCAGCCCAGACTCCTAACCTTAATGTGTTAAATACATTGTCCACTTTGGATTGTTCACTTAGCTGCAGCAAATGCCTTATATTTTTTCCTGTCTGAGTGTAATTAAAATTGCAGGATATTTTCCAGACATTTGCTGAGACTCTTTCACCACTCTAAGCATCCCTTTGCAGTATTGTGAAGAACGATCAATCAAATTACTCTTAGTCTCATCCATAAACAACTTATTTTAACTGTCTTTACAGGTCTGTTTGGAGGCAGCTTAACACACAGACTCAGGCAGTCGCACTGCTATCTGCCAGGCTGCGCTTCCATTCACAAAGAAATCATACAGGAAAACTGAGGTAGTGTGATGAATTTATCAGTGAACCAAATGTAGCATATGATAACAAATAAAAACAACCTATAAAAAGAAGAAACGACTACTCAATTACAGGAAAAAATCTCATTCCTCTCCTGTATGCCTTCACATGCAAGTCTTCATGTTTTTGTTATCCTTTTATATTTTTTATACCTGGTGGTATTTCACCAGGTATGCATGGGAATACTTGAGAACAACAAACATGCTGCAGTTGAGCAAACTAACTGCAGACATCTCTAATTATTAAGAGCTGATATACTGCTGATTACGTCCCCCGGGCTTTTTGGAGTAGTGATTTTTTAAAGACTCTTTGCATTCACTTCATTTATGGATCCAAGAATGGCCACCTAGTGTAAACATGCCTTGGGCACAGAAAATAACTGGACAAATAAATAGAGAAGGAAAGAGAAATTCATTTGTGCAGAGGCCAGAGCAACAATATGCTCCATATCAGTTCTGAAGCATTTAGAAAGCTATTTTCCCAGTAAGTTCATACTTAGTGCTTTCATACTTTCATACTTTCTGTGCACTTCTATTTCTGACCTTGTGCAAAAGAAAATTCCTTAGTTATACTATATACACCTAATCAAATACAGGAAACAGGAGCAAAACAGGCACAATTTATATTTTACCAATATCGTCTCAGAGTGGATAATATACTTAATTAAAAAAACCCATTATACAATGTTATTTTTTCTCACCATAAATCTTTCTCTCTGGCTTTCAGGACAAAATTTGAAAGATAACTTTTGCCCTACCAGGTTTTGACCAAGCAGACACCTTCGTCAAAAGTGGAAATCCTTTCCTGTTGCTACTGAATTGCAACGGTGTTATTCAGTACAGTTCCTGTCCTTTTCTCAATGTACATTGCTTTGCTCACAACTTGGTCTGTATTGTTCCTATAAAATTAGAAGCACTTTTAGTTTCTCTGAAACCAAATCCTCTGCTGCTATAAAGCAGCGAGTCTATGTATGACAACAAACACAGTAGGGGCCCTATCATTTGACAGTATTTTAATATAACAACCCACAGTGGATCACAAGTTTGGATGCAGCCTAAAGTCACTGATATGCATTTTATGAAAAGTCTATCTAAAAAACTTAGGAACTTGGGGCAATTTTGGGGAAAAAAATGGTTGACTGGGCAATTTAGTTGCATAAACTCCCATTCCAACAGGTGCAAATCATTACCAGTGTCTTTTTATAGACTCCCATAGTAGTGAGCTTGTCCCAGAATATTTTTGTATCTGTGTGCATTTGCACTTTCAACACATTCTTTTGGTTCTCTGCATACTCCTCTCTCAGTTTGTGTTCTGAAAACTCCCTGAGCAAAACAGTCAAGAAATTAAGAGCAGGGGTTTTTCCCTTTACATTTTTTGGAGACTGTAATTTTTAGCACTTGTGTATATGAACTTATGTGAGCCAGAACTGCACCTGTAGTTAAGAAAGTAAATAATATAATTTGTTCTGCTTGAGAAAGTGCAATTCTTCAACACAGCTCAGACAGAAAATCCTTCAGAGTGAGTGCATAGATTTTATGTTATCTGCCAAATAACACATATATCTGAGGAAACCACATTAAGAAGTAGTTTGTGTTCTGGAAGCCCGAGGAGTTTTTTCTGGTTTTTAAAATGCAGATCTTTATGTATAGTGTTTTTTTTTTTTTAAATAAACCCCCCATGGTACAGCTGCAAAGGTTTAAAGACTCCTCCCCTGCTTCCTCCTCTACTATACAATTTTTTAGGTCCCTGTTTTCTTATAGGCTGCTCTCTTCTCTCAAGAGCTCCTCTGCCTCTGATATCACATGGACTGATTTATTACAGGAGGGTAGCTTTGATAACTTTCTTAGCAGCTTACTTGTGCAACATTGATTTGCTGGTCACAACTGAGAGTACCATGACAACAGATTAAAAGAAGGATTAATTTCTGAGAAAGCATCCCAATACACACTTTTGACGGGAATAAAAATTGTGAGGTTGCAAAGCCTTCATCTGGCAAGTGTCCCCAAAGCCTGTGAGAACCACATGTGCACACAGCTGGCAGGGCCAGGCACACGTGGCCATTACAGGCTTGGGGTTGCTGCAAGTCCAAGTCCATCCTGAAGTACTTAGAGGGGATGGTGTGAAGCAGCTCTATTTCAAGGTCCTGTCGTGAAAACATCTCAAACATTCATATGTTTGTGAGGGTGTTTACAGGCTGGTGGAAGTATATCTGCTGGACATCTCACAGTGCTGCTGAAGGAAACAGGTTCCTGTGCACTTCCCACATCTCTGGCCACTCCCGTTGGCCCCTGGGGTCATGCCACTCATGTGTTATGTCTGGAGGGCACTGGTCCTGCACCCACCAGGCTGGATGCTGCACAGTTAGAGGACAGAAAGGCTATTTCTAATCCCAAGAGTCTATTGTCTAATATTTTTGTCCTCCTGGTTGGTCTTCTCTTGAATCTTTATACTGTAACGAGACAGTAAGGTCAAAGCTATTCTGTGACATTGCACTTGGCAGTAGAGAAGCTGACAGCAAAACCATCTGAAGGTAGGAAGGAGAAGGTGAATATGGGGAGAGGGGAGAAGAGCTCCACAACAGAGCCTGCCTCCCATTCCGAAACCTGAACCTTATAAGCAACATTGTGTTTCTTCAGTTGTCAAAGAAAAAGAAAAAACAAGCTTTACAAGGACTGAGCTTCAGGTAAAATACCTTCTTTCTCTGCCAGCTGGAAGGAGAAAGTTATTTGGAGGTAAGACAAGGAAGTGATAATCTGCTGTTTTATATGATTCACTGGAACTACTACTTTCTTTAATAAAGAAGAAGTCCACATGTGAATAACATTCCCTCTGCCTAACAATTTCATACACTATTTGTTTGCTTTTTTTTTTCCAACAACTCCCTTTTCTAGTCCTTGTGCTGTGCAGTAAATGCCACCGCTAATGAGATAATACCAGTGTGTCTGAGAGCAGACTGACCCTGCTGTTTTCAAGCAGTTTCAACTTCTCGACAGTCAGGAGCCTGCCTAATGTTTTGTGGCTGCCTCTGGTCATTGACATGGTACAAACTGCCTTATCTCCCTGTGGGAGGGAGGCCATTGCCAAACCCATGGCTACTTGACTGGGGAAGCAGGCTGTCTACAGTGATTCAAACACATAGCCTGAGCCAAGCAGAGGGCTTATAACAAGTAGCCTAAAATAGCTCCAGTCTGAATGTGTTTCAATTTTGCTCTGTATGTCAACAGATGACATGCATTGTCACGACACTGTGTATGATTCAAGAGGCTCAGTTAAGCTTATTACAGCAAAACTCCCATTGTTCAGGATTTCTGCAACTTCAGCACTTTCTCAAATATCCTCCTTTACTTTTTGCAAAGCCCTTTCAACGACCCTTTTCATGTCAATGTAGAGCTCAGCTCACAAATCAATTGTTCTATTTTTATTTCCAATATTACGCTTCCTTCCAGAGTGCTCATAGAATGATTCTGTGTGTTTTGTCACCAGCTCTTGCCCATTTCCCCAAGAACTGGGCAGGAAAGCAGGGTTAGCAGGAAAGTGGAGAAAGAAAAGGAGTTCATGCAGCAGTAGCCCTCTCACCACTAGGGCTGCTGGTGCAGAGCATCTGTGTGTGAGATGGATATCCTCTAAACTGGAGCAATGTCTGTGCAGCTGATCATCTGGGATGCCACACAAATGAGCCCAGGAGAATTTGTGGCTTATGGAGTGAGGGAGCACTGCTGGCCTGTGCTTCCTAGGCAGTCCAGTTCACCCAGAGCTCCCCTGACTCTGCCTACACTTGGCAAGGCTCATTTGTGACCTCCCAGCCCTGTGACTCACCACACGTGAGCAGCATGACACAAACGCCAAATTTCTTTCCAGGATCTCCAATTAACAAGACTTTCTAGAGCACTGGACAACATCTCAGATACACATTGTCCAGTCCCACATCTGCCTGATTCTGGTGCTACTCAGCTCCTCAGCTCTTCATGTGAACAGAGGGTCCCTCTGTGGGACTCAGAGAGGACAGGGACCTTCAGGATGAGTAAGGATGACACAGGATGGACCTACTTCTTTCTGCATTTTGCCATGTGTTAGTGCAGTGTCTTGCTGCATAACTTGGCCTTTGAGGTACTACTGTAGTACAACAAAGGAATACACTACAGGAAATAGTAAGTTTCTTCTGACCTCTGTGTAAGGTAGATATTGCCATTATAGACAACAAAAGCAGATCAAAACTTGCTGCGACCATCAAATTTCATAGATGATATTGGACCAGACAGCACTGTATTATTTATGGCTGAAGTCTGGCACCCTGTTTCCATTTAGTTCACCTGGAGATTTACATTATTAGCCAGAGATATACACTGAACACATGTACAAGAATTTTTAATCTCTTACTCGGAAAACAATTGTACCTTACCTAAATTTTTTCTCCCTTGCTACATCAATTTGTTTTCCTGGGAGCAGAATGACAGTGATACTCACTGCTTCAGCAACTGGAAACCAGTTATACATGGGAACATTTATTATGGAAGGAACAAAACAAACAAAATGAACAAAAGCAGCATGAGAATCTCATAAGATTTAACAATGCCAAGTGCTGGTGCTGCACCCGGATCAGAGCAATCCCGGGTACCAGTCCAGGCTGGGGATGAATAGATGGAGCAGCCCTGGGGAGAAGGACCTGGGGGTGCTGGTGGGTGAGAGGCTGGACATGCCCCATCCCCAAACCCCCCGTGCCCTGGGCTGCACCCAAAGCAGC